>OX465520.1:9000000-9390000 GCA_950022985.1 Udea ferrugalis
TACACGCGTTAAATCGCTTACCGTTTTTATTAAAAATACATTTATGAATAAAATGCGCTAATTAGATAACTATTTCACTAAATGTTTGATTTTCCCAGTTCAAAATTTTAAGTTTTCACAATCTGTATTGGTAATTAAAGTAAGCATTGACTAAGCAAGGGGTTCGTAATATGGGAACCAACGCGTAAACCTATTTTTAAGTAAACATTTCCTGAACCCGCTGGCAAAGAATGCAAAAAGTGGCCTAATTTCACCAAGGCCCTTAAGGGACGGAGCTTACG
The DNA here is from genome assembly GCA_950022985.1 of Udea ferrugalis. Lineage (NCBI taxonomy): Eukaryota > Metazoa > Arthropoda > Insecta > Lepidoptera > Crambidae > Udea > Udea ferrugalis. The sequence goes on from OX465520.1 coordinate 9,000,282, forward strand.
CATGCTCCTTGACGTCACCAGGAAAATATGTTTTATAAAAACTTCTCAATAATATGTTAGGCTTTCCGATCTCAATGGAATGGAAGTTATCTAGTACAAGAACTCTACATTTCAGCATGACGTCGCGTCACAGTAAAATAATATCGTAAACTTCGTATAATATGTAGGGTTTTCTCATGTAGCTCTATCGTAGTTTTCTTTATATTACAAGAACTCTACATTTACGCATGAGGTCACCAGGAAAAAGGCATTAACAAAAACTTAATAATAATGTGGTATTTCTTAACTCAAAAAAAAACACAAGAAAATTTTATTTGATTTACACATGGTATCCTTATACACTAAATTTAATATTACCCAAAATGACGGGGTTCTCTGGAAGAAAAGAGTGAATAGAAAAATGAACATTAATAATCACTGATAGTTAAGATTAAATAAAAGTGAAATTGCAATGTAGTCGGTGTGAGTGCACCCTGCACCGCCGCCGGGTCGATACGCGACGGCGGGCCTGCGTTCTTCCCTGCCATAAGCGTCCTCAGACGTCTACCGCGCAGGCTGTTAAACTATGTGTCTGATGTCCTATTTTCTACTGCGGAGTCTCGCTCACTATCTACCATTGCAAAACGTTGATTCTAGCAGTAAGCTTTTATAGAGCAATAAAAGCGAAAGATAACTTTAGAATCGCAATAGCAATGTAGTACTTTCTAGGAACCTTCAGAGAGTCAAGAAATGTACAAAAATCAACTAGAACTAAGATTACTTATTAATAACTTATTATTAAGATTATGTTTCAATGACCATCTTGCACAACCACATCTACTTTTCCTTTCCTGTTTCGCTAAAAGAAGTTTATCTGGAAGAAATAGCTTTTTCGCGATAAGGCAGCTTATTGTGCACGTCCTCAAAATACGTAAACATTGTTGTGTAATTCTTTTCTTTATTCATAAAAATATCTCATCTTATTTGACTTTTTTGATTTTTAGAACTTTTCTCTCAAGTTACGAGTAACATAAGACATTTTGTGTGTTACCTTGGTTTACTAGTAGATAGCTTGATTTGTGAATGTTTGATATTTTGACACCACGGTGGACTTTTCAGCTGGCTGAATTGCACTTTATCACCAGTCCAGTACATAAGTAGTCGAATACGCCTTGTATAGAGCAAAAAGTTCAGGAATGGTTCTCACCATGTGCCTGTTCAATTATATTCTCCCGCTTTTTATGAAGGAATTTAATTATGCAAGTTAATAAGATGCAATCTAACATTCGGTATAAAATAAACCTTCAACTCTGTCAATGGCACAATGCGACTGTGTACTTAGGTCAGAATGGCGACACGATACGAATGGCCAAAAACTAGACCTCATACCAACTATATTTCACCTGTTATCACATAATGTACCTATGTACAAAGTCGAATAAAATTGGATCTTTGTGTTGAATTTCTTTTTATAGTCCTTGTCAGTGACCTTAGTTAGTAAAAAACAATTGAATATAAACATCTGTAAGCTAGATATCTATTTCTAGAAAAATGACAAAAAAGCCAAGTTATAAATTTCAAAGGCGCAACTAGTGAATAGTACTGAAAGCCAGTGACTGATAGAGCAATAGACTTTGAGCGAGCTTCGATCCTGGGCCTTGAGGACTGCAGCGGTGGAATGCCCTTGCAAGGGTATCTCAATGTCGGCCTGTAGGTGGCAGTCGATGCCCGCGCCCGCCTCCCGGCCTGCACCCGCCCGCACCACAATGGGTACATACAGATTAACAACTACGTCACAAATCTTATTAAATCTTCATGTTGTTTTCTAACTTTCTGTGTTGAAAGGGTATTGAACTGACTGACTTAAAGTTGTTCGTGTAAATTTACAAGTATGGATTTTAGTTTAATTATATAAAAGGCTTTCAATCGCTTTAATTAGCTAAGCCCCTTTTAAAACAACATGTGCCTAGCCCATACCCATTATTTTTGAGGGAATGAACCTACTGCATATTATTCCAGATACAAAGAATCAACTAGCATAGTAAGTATAAAGAAATACTATGTCCTTGCGCCTATTCAAAAAAGACCGTAATACCCGAATTCTGATAAATAATTACGGATTTGATAATATTTTGCGAATGGTATACCTCCATTAAAATAACATCTGATGTTTCCATACAGTGGACTTTATTTGGACTAGACGACACACGCCGTAATAGCAGTGTTGAGAAACTAGATTAAATGATCATGTCTAAGAGGCAGGTCATAGGTCCAATCCAAAATCACCCAAAACTCAAAGATAGTGGTGACATAGGTACATAGTTCATTAAATTTGTGGAAGTTCGTACGAAGAGGGAGGTGGGGTGGGCTGGGGCGAGGGAGGGGTCACAGCACGCGCCGGGGCCAGGGTCTTCGCTGTCGTTGACTCGGCCCGAGGACGCGCGCTCCAAGGTCGGTAAGCCCAAAACGTGAGGGCCGCAACAATAGGCCCAACCTTGAAATTTGTTAGAACTGTTTCAAATTAATATACAATAAAGTTACTTATAGCAGCGATAATTTACTTTAAAAGCCTTTCGAACTTAAAAAGTCTTGCAACGACACTACACAAAAAAACTGGTACCTATATTTTTACTGAAAATCGCATTCAGACTTTATTGCGATGACTTAAAAGGTTTAAAAATCTGAAGGCATAAAATGCCAAAGTGTTCGATTCTTGGGCATAACTCGCTGGCACCACTACTACAAGTCTCTGGCTGGGTTACCACGATTTGGCAGCGCGCGTTGACGTGCTGAAATCGCATCACTGAAAAAACGCTTGAAAAAACTATGATGAACTTAAGCTATTTTCGATCACTATTAGCACACCACGAATTAAAATGAGTATTGTGTATTTTAATATTCTTAATCTAAGACCTAAATAGCGCAATACGCCCGCCCACTCAGCAGGGCAAAGGTTTACCGTCCCAATCCCCAGCTCAGACGCTGAAACGCTATTGCCATACCTTCTATCCTCGTCCAATTCGTTTCGCCACCATCCCCTAGACGTAGCTTTAGCTTCTAGTAGGCATTCATTTGTGTATTTATTTAACAACGATGTGACAAAATCACTCAATCTAAACGAATAATACTTAGCAATCTGTATTTTTTTATAATTTTGCAGATAACTAATAAAACGTGTTTATTCATTTCGCTAATTCCTATACGAAGGTCAGGCATAGATAGGCAAGTAGACGTTGAATAAAGACATAATATAATATAAGCAATCATGTTGTTATAATATGTGTTACAGTGGGCTGTTATGTTGAACAATGCTCAATAAACAACGCATGAGACATACACAGGTCCTTAAACCTCAGGTTCAAGGCTTATTGGTAATAATTCATTGTTATCTCAATATCACACAATCAGGAAAACAACGCCACTAGTACATGATAAATATAAACGGCACATACCTATCTGAGCTTTCTTCAATCAAAATGTACTGTACTTGCCGCTCCACCTACACCTCATATTCGAGCTTAAATCCGCGTTTTTACTAGGCAACATTTACCGCGTGACATGTTGCACAACATGTAGCTCATCATGTTGATCAATGACGCGCATCTGCTCTATCGGTGCGCATAGTATCAAACTACAAGCCGCGCGACATGTTGGGAACAACGCGCGCTGTTGTGCAACGTCGCCGTAGATGTTGAGCGTCACGTGTAGCGCGTCAATTGTTGCCTATAATTTAGAGTACCGTAATATTTAGCATTCATTCACCAAGTTCAACATCTAACAACAAGACCAAGTTACTTTTTCTAGTACAATCTCTACATATATTAGTACGGTATTGCCAAATAAAATCTATTGCATGCCGTTGTTACCTATAAGTGAGGCTTCATTTAGCATTGTTTTTGTTGATATTCAGATTCCAGGATCATTTTATCAGTGTAAGTCTTGTTGGTGACCTAATAAATCTATACTTATAATAAATCTGTAGAGAGGCCAATTCTGTTCATGAAATATATTATTTAAAAAATAACTATCAAGGGGTGATTAGGGATCGCTATTGATGCCAAAAATGCAATCAGCATTTTTTTTGTCTGTCTGTCTGTCTGTCCGCTGTATGTTCGTTATAGAAACAAAAACTTACGGACGGATTTTAACGAAATTTGGCACAATTATTCTTCATACTCTTCTAAAGGTTACAGTATACTTTTCATTACGCTACGACCAATAGGAGCAGAGCAGTGAAGGAAAATGTTGGGAAAACGGGAGAAGTTAGGTCTGTCAACAACTGGTTATTGTTTTATTTTGTAGACAGACAACCTGATAAGATAGAAACTTTCAACTAATTATATCCTACTTATATTGTAAATGCGAAAGTTTTTATGTGTGGATAAGATGTAAATGCCGTGTTGCTCTTTCATGTAAAAACTACAGGATGGGTTTTAATGAAACCTTACAATTATACAGCTTATGCATCGAAATAGGACACAGGATACAATTTATTAAGATATATTAAATTTTTTAACCTAAGTCTACGCAGACGAAGTCGCTTGCGGCCGCTAGTAAATAAATAAATTGGGAAAAAAACTTGGCTACAACGATCCCACATCTCCCTCAAGTGAGTACAGTACACACCTACGAGTACATACAGTTTGCCAAGAAGCTATGTAAACGTTTCATATTAGAAAGGCTTAGAAAGCCTATCTAATAAGGGCCTGATTAGATTTTAAAGCCACAATTAAATAATGTTGGAGCCTAACTCTAGGTTAAATATTGAACTTTTTACTTTTATCGTACATCATATTTTATCCTCACTAAATAGTATACAACAAAGTATCTTTCTCTGTTCCTATGTTCGCTTGAATATTTGAAACTAGGTACGCAACAGACTTTAATGCAGTTATTTTGAATAGAAATAGTGATTAAAGAGGAAGGTATATATGTATAACATAACATAACACAAAATCCTATTGCACCCGTGCGAAGCCGGGGTGGGTCGCTAGTTTACCCATGAAAGTACGCAAAGATTCACGTTTATTTTATTTACGCTCGAAAACCTTTGCTGTCAAACCTATTTCAGAAAATTAAATCTTCCACGAAAACTTGTTTACCGTCTCGTTTCAGGTCAATAGCAAATTCTGGAAAATGGCTGAGGGGGCTGCAGAGGTGGTTCTCCTCGGGGTGGAAAGAGGGTTCGCGGTGCATCGTACGAAAGGGCAACTGCAGATAACGCAGGCAGGGCCCAGACAGTCAACGTCCCGATGCACTCCCGGACCGCGACACCCCGCAACCCCCGCAACCCCCGCGCTCCCGCTCCACAGGGTTGCAACCAGTGCCTTTTATCACATTACAAACAAAAAATGTTTTTTGTGGCCAAAAACGGATTATCAATAATAAAGAACATTCAAACTGCAAGGTATTCTTTACTTTGCGAGCCGAGCAACTTAGATCTGTGATGCTGCCTCGTATTTATCATCCCTGCGGTCATGGAATTATAGATTTGGTCTAAGTTAGTCAGATCAAATTTAACTTTTACTCTATACTTAACTCTTTACTTTAAAAACATCGATAGCTTTTCTGCCGATTCGCCACTTATTGTTGTTTGAAATCTAGTCATACTCTTTTTTCCCTCTTATGGGACATTTGCCATTTTCACGTGGCCAATATAATGTAAATATACCTCATGGTACTGGTAGAAAGAGTCTTTGAGGCCAGCAAGATACTTACTCTTTTGCAAAAGTTCGCAAAAACTATAACTGCAAAGGTTTTCAAAAACTAATAAGTACCAACATAAACTATATAAAGTAGCACGGAGGACTGCAAATTGGGATGAACTATCCTGCAAGCCGACATGACACTATGGGTTTCTCCCCGTCTGCTGCCTGTATGAAACCTTAACATTTGTACCTGAAGTCTAAATATCCTGAGACTAGATCGTTTCAATTATATATTGGTTTCTGTATCTAACGCATCATCCATCAATAATTCATCAGACAAGACAACTCAGGCTTACTACATATTTGTGTTACAGGTCATTTTATTATAACAAATAAGTCCGTTTTTACAAAACCAATAAGTCAGACTCCTTATTTTGCACTGTCCAAATATATTTCTTTCCATGGTAAGTCGTAAATTGAGGTGCAAAAATATCATGTAACGACTTTTTTGCATATAGCTTTAAAACATTTAAATTAAGACTTACAGAGACATATTGAGCAGCAATATTGGCTTGTTCAAATTATTTTGAAGAAATTCAGATCTTACATTTTCCTGCTTCAGTCCTGTCGTAAATGGGTATCAGATTTAGAACGATGGAATACCAATTGTTAACTAGTTAAGTGATGATCTGTAATCTGTGACTTTGCCTAATCCCTATGTATAAAAATGGATTACTGTTCGTTAGTCTAGCTAAAACTCGGGAACGGCTTGACCGATTTAGCTAATTTTGATTTTGAAATATTTTTTAAGGTCCGGAACTGGAAGGTTTAAAAGGTGAGTAAACATGAAAAAAAACTAGGGATTTAGTGAAATAGAACCATTTAGCTTTCCTTGGCAACCATTTCTACCTGTCAATGCCAAATGACAAATGCCAAATGCCAATGACAGAACAACGTCTGCCGGGACAGCTAGTAAATAAATCACAAAATAAATATTAAAAAAATACTACCGGAGACTTACTTGAAGCGCCAGCCCTGGCGTTGGCTCTCCATCGGGACCCGTATCCGGCGCTGCGCCACACACCACGGTTTTTGCTCTGCTCCCATCGACCATCCAGTCTCGCTGTTGCTGATTCGTTGAACTAATGAAACCGATTACTCAGTCGCATACTTGAGACAATGAAATGCAGGCGCATTGTTTTTTTCCTACTTCATTTGGCTTTGTGACACTATAACCTAAACTGCAGTATCGTGATGTACCGGGCGTTGAATAATTTACATTCATCATTGCGAATAAACGATCAATAAACATTTATTCAGTAGAAGCAGGTATAATGTTTCGTGATGAGAAGAAAGTTGAAAAACAATGAAATAAGTAGCGTAGCGTACAGATTGGCACTAAAATAACCAAAAAATAAACACTGTTTATGAATCTCGGTACAAACAGTGTTTATTTTTTACCCGACTGCTCCAAAAGGAGGGTTATGTTTGGCACGCTCTGCAGCCTGGACGGCTAGATGGATTTAGCTTGAGAGGTGTCGTTAGATTCGTGATTACTGCAAAGAGACACTGGATATAATCAAAATTAAAATCATCTGAGTTTAATTGAAAAAAAATTAAGAACTTATTTCTATTATCTCTTAGAAATGAGAAAGAATACTAATTCAATGAAAAGCGAATATACTATTAAAGTTGTCTGTTTCTCCGAAGGAGATCCGGATTTGGCGTTAACCAAAATGGCATTGATGACTGCTTTGATAATTAAAAGTCAGCAGATACAAACTCGTCTATTCGAAATTCAATATTCTTCATTCAAGTAGACACAGTACTTTTGCATCGTCGAGAAAATTTATTATTGAACACTTTATAAACATACTTACTCGTACAATCACAAGCAATTGCTTCAAACCACAAGCAAATCTTAACGGAGTACCTCTGAAAACTGTAAACAAATACAAATATTTGGGACACATTGTGACAAAAGACCTGAGAGATAACGAGGACATTGAGAGGGAGCGCAGGGCGTTGGCGGTGAGGGGCAACGTGCTGGCCCGCAGGTTCGCTCGTTGGGGGATGCGGGGCCAGTGGGGCCTGCAGGCGCCTTGAGGCGCGTGGTTGGGGCCGCGGCGCACAACCGGTTGGTGGGGGCCAGTAATCCGAGGCTGATCCCCCCTGTGCGTTGCGGCCCGGCGGGGCCGTACCGAAGGTAACGGCAGCGGAGCCGCCCTTTGGGTGGCTCGTGGTTGCGGGCCCAGTAGGGCCTGCGTACGGTGGCCAGCTGGCGCGTGGTACGGGGGTGCCGCCGCCAGCATTGCACGGGTCACCGCTGCCTGGTAGGGACGGCTTGACATCCTCGGCTGTCCCTTCTGGCCTCCCCTCACGAAGGGGGGGTCGCTTCCGGCCCGCCATGCAGGCGGGCACCGTCCGGGGGAACGCGCACAGGGCCTCGTGCTATACGGCGTGTTCCCCCACTACGGACGATCAGAGGGAGTAGTAGGGGTTTTAGTCGATAGGGCCACTGGTATACCACCTTTCCAGTGGAGAGTCCGACATAACCCGTCCGTCCCCCGGTGGACGGGTATGCGTAAGGCATTTCCCCTACTTTAAAAAAAAAAAAAAGGTTCGCTCGTTGCACAGATCGTGTAAAAGTAACGCTGTTTAAAGCTTATTGTCAATCCTTCTACTCGAGTGGCTTGATGGTAAGCTATACGCAGCGATCCTACAACTCCCTGCGTATCCAATAACACAATGTGTCCAGGAGACTGCCGAGGCACTGTAGCGCATCCGGCATGTTTGCAGACGCCCAAAGTGAACTGGGTTTCAGGCTATTATTAGGAAGAAAAACCTTCTAAACTTCTAAACTAACGAGATATTAACAGTACTAACAGAATGTGTAAGACCAAAATTGTTACTAACTAGGTAACTTACTAATAACATATGAAATGTTTTTTCTGATTTTTTTTGTTTTTTGTTTTTATTGCAATTTAAAATTAGAAACTCGAACATCATTACGGTTTAGATGAAAAAACATTTTTTTAACTTTCAGTTCTAAGTATGGGGAACCCCCAAAATTTATTGTTTTTGTTTTCTATTTTTGTATACAGAATACATAACTTACCCTTTAACAGTAAAGCTCTCATAGTTTAGGAAAAAAGTAATAGGGTAGATGACTATGAGTGATTTTGCATGTTTTTTTATGTTCCCCAAAAATAATAATTGATTACAAATGTTATTGTAAAACCACAATCGAAATTCGTTTCAAAATGAGGCTACAATAGGCCTGCAAACTTGGGTGGGCAAGTCCATTTCATATGTGTTAAATTTTTGTAAAACAATATCACTTTTTTGTAACCCAAACTATTATGAAGGAATTATGTTAGGAGACCATTATCATAAACGCAATATTGAATATAGCGTCGAACAAAGTTATTACGCGCTCTTTACAAAAACAGCGACAGTGACGTCACTGTCGCTGTCACTTTTGTATGGAGCGTTTTTGGGCAAGTCCAAAAATGTGCATTTCAAATTGTGATATCTCTGGTGGTATTGATCCAGATGAAGTGATTCTTTGAGGATTGTTTACATAAATGTAAGGTCTTTCGATAATAAACAAAAAAAAAATACAGTCATCATGCCTATTGTGACATACGGACGCAGACAGACATGACGAATCTATAGGGGTTTTGTTTTTTATACGAAACCCTAATTAGGTTCGCAGGTGATATTTTTTTATTTATTTCATCTTTTTTTCACCAATGAGCAATTTTTTTGTGATGTTGTTCATTTAAACGTCCTGCTGCTGGATTATTATGTACTTACATTTTTTTATCTCAATCCTACGCAAGGGAAGACGAATGCGCACATTGTAGTGAACTTATTAGCTTTACTTGCCTGTACAAAATTGTAATCGTCCTTGCCTATTAGTTCGCGCTCGAATCTCTCGCGTAGGATGCAAGTTTGTCAGCTTGATAACACGCACAGCGCTCTTTCTTTGGTCCTATTTAGTCTTTCTTTGGTTCTAATAATAATTAGTGAACTACAAAAACCTAAAAAAACTAGGAACGCGAAATAACACTCAGGTTTCACTTCGTCCAAAAACTAATATGACTCCCTCTACCTGGCTACGCCCTTGCCAGGGCCCTGAAGCAATGTTTTAGTGGAACTAGATAGTAGCAGCCTAAATCTAGAATCCAAACTCACTTATCGCCAAAAATATATATTATTTAAAAAAGGTTTTAAAGAAACAGGCCCAATAGTTTAGAATGTTACCAAAAGTAACTCTAACTTGACCGATGGCGATCCGATTAGAGCAATGAGCAATGGCTTGAGCGGTGGCGATTGAAACTTTTTAAACTGTATTCATCTCTGACCGCGTGTGATGGAGACTAGGAGAACAAACTCCTTCCAGAAGAAGACCTTTTCCCTGCAGTGGTACGGAATGGACTGATTTAGATTATACTAACTCTTGAATGATGAAAATATGAAATAACATTTTTTTTTAATCTTCCAGCGCCTCTTCACACAGTCCTTTGCTCTGCGCAGCGAAGCGCTTCTAGTTTTATCCTTCAGGCCCACGATGATCCACTCCTGAACCCTTCAGTCTCTCTCATTCATCAGCTTTACGGCATGCGGCCTGCCAATCACAAAAAAATAAAAAAAAACAAAATGTAAGATATCTATTCGAGTAGACCACTATACAGTACTAACGAATCGTCAAGAATCTTAATTTAAAACACTCAATAAACATACACATAACAATACGATATATAAACAATAAATAAAATACATGTACATGATGTGACTCTACCACCGGCGTCGGAAGGTAGTTTCTACTGAGAAGACCCGGCAAGAAACTCAACAGTTACTCTTTTTAAATCGTCCAATGTTTTACATTACAAAGTGAATTTATGAATAAGCCAACAGATTCATACAAATTCGACATGAAACTAAATAAAACATAAAGTTAATAAGTATCATTGGATAAACTAAGTAAGTCAACTTGAGCAGACCAGTTTCCGAAGGTGGCACCTGTTCCCAAAATGACGTGTGAGCCAACCATCATCCCACTCAACCATATTTTAGGGAATGAAATGATACCACTATCTGGCCCGACTAACTGCTAGATAAGTTGTTGATACATACTATTATGTTTATAATTATCTCCATTTTTATCTCAGGTGCCCGTAGCGCAGTTGTGACGGAAGTCAGTCGTTAAGTCTAGTTGGAGGCCTTAGAGGGCGGCTTGGTAACATCTGATATTAAGGTTGCTCACTAACCTTACACCCCTTCAACAATCCGCTGAGCCCGCGCGTTGAAGTAAGGTTCGCGCCACCTCATAGTTGAGATAAGGCCTGTGCCCAGCAGGGGGACGAATATAGGCAGATTATTTTTTAATTTATCTGAAATAATCGATGAACTGTAGTGAGACTATATGGCCGATGTTTCACAATATGGTTTGTCTCTGAGTAAATAAAAATGGATAACCGATAAATGATGACATAATTTCAGTGTGGTATTTTCTTACAAGAGCTGAGATTCTTCAGAGTTTAAACAAACTAACCTAGAGAAATATCCTATTTAATCTTAAAACGCAGTTTGTGCCCCGCTGGTAGAAGCAGTGAAGTTACATAGGTTTGTACCCAACAAAACGTACCGCGTAGCCATCCCCTAAGCAAAGATTTTTTCTTTTGTAGTCACTAGTTAACAAACTGCTCAAGTTAGGTAGGCAGCAGCTGTCTGCTGCGAATGACACTGTTTTGGTACCTACGGTGCCATGATATTCAATTATTCATGATGCTGAATAATTATCAATTACCTATCATTGAAAAAGTAGCCAGGCGCTCAGGAACAGTGTGAATTGATAGAATGTCCGGAAGCGGGGAACGGGCGCGGTCCCGGAGGCTGCGCCGTGTGTCAAGGCCGCGTCCTCGACCGTGACCGCCCCCGCGCCCGCGCCCGCCCCCGCCCGCGTCCGCACCGCCCGCGCTCGCCCGCCCTGGCTCAGCTCTTCAACTGATTTTACCACTTGAACTTGAATATTATTGTTACAAATATTTAAAATCAATTAGTAGATGCCGTTTAGTTAGTAGTTAGAGTATCTAAATAAACGGTAATCGTTGTCGTAAAATTCAGATCTAATAAAATAGGCTCCTCCTTAGCTTGACTTAAACACGTTAAATCTAATTTCGGTAGGTATAATTTCAGTTCTCCTGAAATTGGTTTAACCTCATATTGCTCGACGTAATTATCAATTTCATTACATCGCACACGTTCACCTAATTTTCACTTTGCCTGAAATTGTTTGACCTAATCTACAGTTGACAAAAAAAATTAGTGAAACCAACAACGGAATGGCGTTCGCCTGCTGCTTCCGCGTCGCGTACTAGTGCGGGAGGTTTATATGTCCTACTAGCGGCCGCCCGCGACTTCGTCCGCGTGGACATAGGTTACAAAATGTGACATATCTTTATAAATTGTAGCTTATCTGCAATTCAGATGCATAAGCTACATTATTCTAAAGTTTTATTAAAATCCATTCAGTAGTTTTACGTGAAAGAGCAACACGGCACAACCACACATACAAACTTCCGCATTTATAAAATTAGTAGGATGAAGTTATATCAAACGCTTTTTGGTGAAACGAGAGGGAACCGTAAAACAGATCCAACACTATCCCATTATATTTCAGAAAGTCCTTCACCAATATTTAAAAATGTATCTATGTTCAGTTGCATTCACTCTCATATAATCTCTATAAAAATATGAAATAAAACTCAATCGGCCCTCGTTTTTTTTTCTTTTCAAGAATAAACTAGCTGAAATTGCGCCGTCAAATCTGGTGTAGGTACTTCTTAAGGCGAAATACTTTTATCCCACTCGCCAAAATACATATCGCGAAGAAGCAAGTTTCATTTCACAAAAAATCAAATTATCATTAGGTTGCATCATTTTACTGTGTCAGGTTTTAGTAGGTCAAAGCTCTATTATACTATGTAGCAATTTGGTGAAAAATTGATCGTTCAAATTGTTGACGTGTCACGATGGCGGCCGTGACTTCCGTAGTAGGGCGGAAGTGACTACGAAAACTCGTAGGCGTTACTAAAATGACCAAAAAAATTCGTAGCACTGACGGTCACCGTAGTTGAGATGTAACATAATATAACATAACTCATCTACTTGTACTTGCATATATGTGTAGAGAATATTATTCTCACGAGCGGTTGTAGGTTGCACTCAAGCTAGGCGAGATTTCAGGATACGGCCATTGTCAATAATAATTAAAAAAATATTCATACAATCACTATAACAGGAAGTACAGAGATTAAAGTATAATTGTAGGTGGTAGGTATTGTGTTTCAAATTCACCTTTTCAAGGTATTGTGAATAATAATATCTTCTTAAGTTAACCACCCTACCAATAAAATATACTTACCCCCTTATTCATAGAACTAAAACAGCCTTTCAACAACACGTTAACTTTTATATCGCTTTGTCACTTTCATTCTTGTTTCTGCCGCCATTCGCAAGTAAGTGACAGAGCCCTTAGTAGGTGAAAACGGCAAAATGGACTGTTATCTATGAGCTATAATTGAAAATATTGAATGTTTTTCGCACTGAAATTTCTAATATGTATTACAGAACGTATGTGTGATGGGATGACTGTTTCCAAAACACGATTGGAAAAACTTTGCTCGATAAAAAAAATCCTGAAGTTACCTCTAAAATATTATATAAACGCTCATTACAACCGTATTTTACGATAATAATTCGTATAAAATCACTTGGAAAATACTAAATCATCATTTTTTAAAAACTAGATAAATATTTTCATTCACTTTTTGATAAAAGTGTGAATGGCGCTTACGATTTTTAGTTTCGAGCACGTTGATTCCATTCTAAACGCGGACCCCGACCCCCCTTACTTCAGGCGCGAAGAGCTACGAAATCTGAATTTTCGCTGACCGCCTAACCCCCCTTATTGCGTTCGTTTTTATGAAAATAAGGGGACATAGGTACATAGTAGTAATAATCAGACTGCTTCAGGCAAAATATGTCTGTTTTCTTAAATGCGTAAGAACCTTCATTTTATGAACAATTATTAAAGCCGTCTTCATATGTTAAGCAACAAAAAGTTCAATTCAAATGTTACAGAATGAACCTACACTCTTCGAACCGGCGCAGTGGGTGTATTCTTCTTAAAATCCTTAATTAGGCTAATTCACGAAATAAATATAGCAACTTTCTTTCAGAAGGAGGAGGGGGGATTTATGGGTCTCACGTCACCACCCTCCCTGTAGCCACCTTCGCCCTGAACTCCGGTAAACTGACTACGTGACCAAGGCGTTTGGGCTACTTAGGTGTGCAATGATATAGGGTATCACATCTTGCTTAAATGTCTGTAACGTTAATGTATAAAGCTGATTTGAAGTTTCAAGTTAATTAGCTTTAGTAAGTATAACAATGCGGGCCTACAAAGTTTCAAGAAACCTTTCAAAATAAGAGGCGAAATCCAAAAATCTAATTTTCATCAGTAAGTTATTTTATTCTGTTTCATAATACTAGATGCCATTAGCTTCAACATAAACAAATTTCTTGCGCTTTCGCTGAACAAGCATTATACTAAAATTAAAGTTACCTACCTAATCGGTCGATCACAGGGTTCTGGATCGCTCGACTGGACCAAAGTCACCTCCAAAGTATAGGTCTCATCTTGCAAGTATATGTACCCACAGATTAGTAAAACTTTTCCCATTTTCATTTATATTATTTAATTGCTATTCAAAAGCATTACAATCGATTTAGTAAACAAGGACCTCCGAGAGTAGAGCTTCTGAAATTAAGTGCCTGAAATGGAAACATGGGTACCCACGCCCACACAGCGGCATACACGTGCCAGGAGGTCATGTCATGGTGAAGGTCGCGCCCGGAGCGATCCACCCTGAAATACAGACCTCGGCCGACGACCCCGAAGGAAATCTTCCAGGGCACGTGACCCTGACCTTTACACGCGCACGCGCACTTCCCTTTACCCAGTACCCTGACCCCGTTACGACAACTGCCTATGTAGCGAGTTCGTATGTACTAAGCCCACATAATGTATTACCGAACAATGCCGTCTTTCAAGTTCACGGAGTAACGTATACCTACCCAATATTGGGTGGGTACTATTAGGTCGTTTTAATTTTATTATGACAGATTTGGAGAGAGTCATGGCCCAGTAGTAAAACACTCTGGCTCAGAACCCGTGTGGTCTTTCGCTTGGCAAAACGAGGGCTTCTGGATGTCCCGTTCACTATGACGGCAGCAATCACTATGCTTCTCACTACCCTGTTTTCGATATAGTCGTGAGCGTTTATTACGTTATGTTAAATACTAGTCTGACATATTTAAAGAAGATACCAGATAGGTAGATGTCGTTTAATAAGTCCTTGACATTCGTCTAGAAGTGATCTTGACAAATTATGACATGTTAAGTACCAGTTACTCAACTGAGTGACTATATTTTAACATTTTTGAAACTTTTTTGAAAGTAAAAAGCTCGAATTCATTTACGAATAAATATCTAAAAGTTGTGCCCATTTCCTTCTTCACGATCTTGTTATATCTGATATTGTTCATGTTATCATTTAATAATGTTAAGGATAACACTTCAATTAAAAAAGCACAATTAGTAGGTACCTTGAACGTCTTGCAGTAAGTTACAACTCGACACGCTGCCGTATTTGTACATCTAGTGGAGATCGTCTTAGCTGAATTGACGCGTACCTCCACTACATTTGCTAATACGTATACAATCAAGACTTATGTTTTACCAAAATCAGATATTTACGAAGGTCTTAAGGCTAAAAGTATATAGTAATATAAGTAAAAGATAATGATTAAAATTTGAGCACGGGGAAAATCTTGAAGTGAGCATAGACAAAACTAATGTTTGTAAACTCTCTGAACATGAGACTCCAGGTTTTTTTAAAACAAATGATGATGGTTGAAGAGTGGGAGGGCTAACATCTCAACCAAGACCTTAGGTACATTTCACGCAAGGCAGGAAGATACTCGGTCAATACAGGTAAATCTTCCACGCCGTGAGCTTTCGTCTGACAAAGCAAGATCGTTACATTAAGTACATGGAAATACGTAATACACTAGTTGCAAGACATTAAGTACATTGTTATTTGTTATGTTCTATACTCACCTTAACATTTACAAAAAAACGGCATTTTTTAATAGCTACGGAAAGAAATAATCTATTAAAAAGCAGCGTAACATGGGGTTGCATTCTACCCCGAATACCAACTCAAGGTGAAGCGAAGAGACAATTAAGATAACATAGAATAAGATAAAATTGATTTTTCAGAGAAAATACAAAAGGATCTTACTTATATAATTTTCTATGAATGTGAATGTTCGAGTGTGTAGATTGTAGGTGTTGGTGTGTACTTGTTGAGTGAGATATGATGGGCCCATTTTTCAAAAGGTTTTCCGTATCAGTGTAGTTCAAATTCATGAGCCAAGATTCAAGCACCTGTTTCGCCTTACGTGGATTGAGTCTCTTAATATCTAACACACACAAGAGCTTGTTATACAGGGTGGCCCAGCGACAGTGGTCCAGAATTTTTTTTTGGGTAGAGGGCATCCTAGCAAGTCATTTAAAAAAAACATTAGTTCCGCGAAAATTAATACTTTAGAAGTTATGATTTTTTCAAGTTTCTTTTGAAATTTCTCAACTCCAATCACTTAATTCACTCTTGTTTGGAAACTATCGCACTGAATTAGTTAAAATTTAGTATAGATGTACAATAGTAATGTAGAAACCATATTATGTGCGAGTTTTGAGTTTATTATAAGACAATTTGTTTTTTTTTAATTTTCGTCAATAATTTTTCGCCATTTCAAAAACTAATACAATTTTCAAAAATTCACCGCTGCAATGTTTGTGCACTTGATGATTTGTTTATGATCTTAAAAACTGTCCATAAGTATGATAATAGTCTATGCAAAAACTTAAAGTGATGCAACCAATGGAACACTTTCAAAATTAACGTCATGTACGGTAAGTCGCTAAAACTCAGAATGGGTCATTTCTGCACTGACCCTAATTTAAAAAAAAAAAGTAGCCAAAATATTTTTTTTCGGATAGAAGGCATCATAGCAACTCATTTAAAAAAACATTAGATACTCGAAAACCAATAGTTTAGAAGTTATTATTTTTTAAATTTTAGGCTCAATTGGTTGAACTTCAGAAACATAGGTCACTTTTGTTTGTAAACTATCCGACTAAGGAACTTCAAATATGGGATGACTTAATAATTAATCCCATGCTTTAATTGGCTTCGCTTTATTTTATGTTCACTGGTAAATAATGCCTTAATAGCATTAAGTCCGCCTTTTGTATCACTCATTGTATTGTAATGAATAAATGAGATAAATCCTTTTTAACTCTCTACTATTCTTACTCATTTTGAAGTTTTTCAGTCGGATAGTTTATTTATTTATTTATTTATTTATTCAGTTTACAAGCATGCTCACAGAAATGTCAATTCCAAATTGCATACAAGTTAAATAGCTTATAATAACAATCACTTAAATACTTAATTAATTAATTCATCAAAATAACATTTAACAATATTTTATAAAAGCAATCAATAATAAAAAAAAAACAATAAAAATGTCAAATAAGAAAATAGAAATGTCAAATAAGAAAATAAGAAGGAAAATGTCAAATACATACATACTACAAATACAGTGACAGCAATAAACCCAAACATTCACAACACAGTTTCGCCATTTATCAGCATGTCACCTATGATTAAATGAAAATTACATCTAAGACTTCTCAAACTGTCAGCAAACAAGTCTAAATCATCGTGTTGAGTGAGCACGTCTCCTATCAGTCGCAGAGCACGGTTTGTTGGCGCTAGAGCCGCCATTTTAGTGCGAGTAATGGGCTGGAGAAGGAGACGTGGCCTGCGACGTGGAGCCACAGTTCCCGCTTCGTCTCGCAACAAGTACCTGGGTACTAAGAGACCCATCCTTTCCACCACCTCTTGAGCCTCTCTTAGTTTACAAACACAAGTGATTTATGTCTCTGAAGTTCAACCACTTAGGCCCAAAATTTAAAAAAAAAAACTTCTAAACCATTGGCTTTCGAGTATCTAATGTTTTTCTAAATGAGTTGCCTTCTATCGGAAAAATCATTTTTTGGCTACTTTTTTTTTCTAAATGAGGGTCAGTGCAGAAATGACCCGTTCTGAGTTTTAGCGACTTGCCGTACAAAATGTTAATTTTGAAAGTGTTCCATTGGTTGCATCACTTCAAGTTTTTGCATAGATTATTATCATACTTATGGACAGTTTTTAAGATCATAAACAAGTCATCAAATGCACAAACATGGCAGCGGTAATTTTTTGAAAATTGTAGTAGTTTTTGAAATGGCGAAAAATTATTGACGAAAATTAAAAAAAAAACAAATTGTCTTGTAATAAACTCAAAACTTGCACATAATAAGGTTTCTACATTACTATTGTATATCTGTACCAAATTTGAACTGATTCAGTGCGATAGTTTCCAAACAAGAGTGAATTAAGTGATTAGAGTTGAGAAATTTCAAAAGAAACTTGAAAAAATCATAACTTCTAAAGTATTGATTTTCGCGGAACTAATGTTTTTTTCAAATGACTTATTATGATGCCCCCTACCTAAAAAAAATTTTTGGACCACTGTCGCTGGGCCACCCTGTATAGTCGCGTTAGGATGAAATGTGAAATGAATTGGCATTTTCTCCTGAAGGAGATCGAGATGAGAATTAGCGTTAGCCAGAAATGCATAACAGGGGAGGCATTATTTATGTGCACATCGAGTGGATTCGAAGTGAGATTGTATTTTAGGGTTTTATAAAACACTAGATAGAATTATCAGTAACTACGCGAATGTGATCGTTTCGACCAATTTCATTTCTATGCCGATGAGAGAGAATAAAATTTCAATGTGGAGCCAAAAGTTGATGAAAATTGCCGTTTTTGGCGAGATTAAGATTAGATTTGGCGTTAGCCAGAATTGCATAGATCTAAGAATACTGGTCGTACACAAGTCGCAATCCAATCAAATTAAATAATAAAATTTTTCATAATATTCACTTTTTCTTAGTGTACTTATTTCCTAACCAATATAATACAAATAACAGACTATGGTAATACGCACTTTATTTTAATTGATATCCTTATTAGATAAACTACCATGAAGATCGCTACTTACACGATCGAATCAGGAAGGAGGATAATATAAAACAGTCGCCGATATGGTCCTAGGGGTAAGTACCTAGATTGAGATGGTATACATAGAGCGAAGGACTGATGGCCTTAGGGGGCGGAAAATCTATACTTATAATAAATCTGTAGAGAGGCCAATTCTGTACATGAAATATATTTAAAAAATAACTGTTAAGGGGTGATTAGGGATCGCTAGTGATGCCAAAAATGCAATCAGTAAATTTTTTGTCTGTCTGCTGTATGTTCGTTATAGAAACAAACTCTACTCGACGGATTTTAACGAAATTTGGCACAATTATTCTTCATATTCTTAGGCAGGTTATTGTAAACTTTTCATTACGCTACGATCAATAGGAGCAGAGCAGTGAAGGGTAACATTGGGAAAACGGGAAAAATTACTCCATTTTGTACACGTAAAAACTACTAGGTGGATTTAAATGAAACTCTACAGTTATATAGTTTATGCATCTGAATAGAACGTTACAATTACAATTTATAAAGATATATCACATTTTTTTTAACTCAAGTCCACGCGGACGAAGTCGCGGGCGGCCGCTAGTCTAGAATAAAGACTAATTATTTAATTGCAATCTGACACGCAATGAGAACCACGGATGAGAACGGATGATCTGATAAAGGTGAGGCTATGTGGAAGATCCTGTAAGGCAGGTGATGTTGACAACATGAGAACCGTTTCCAATTATTTAACACATTTCTGTTGTTATTTCACAATAATGGTCAATACACTTTCAACGACTTGCCAAAAGCTATTTACATTGTAGTAATCAAATTAAATTTTATTAAAATCATTTATTTCGACCGACTAGAATCATACACAAAATAGTACATACAGCACATACATACAGTACATAGTACATACAGTACAGCACATAATAGTTAGTAAGTCATACACAAAACCTTAACCTTATGTTAGACAGCGATACAGAAATTAAAAAATGAATTTACTACTAATAGTGGTAGTGTTAAGTTATAATAACTCGGTTTAAAGCAGCGACATAATGCTGCTTGTCTTGATTGTGTTTAACGACTTTTCGGATGGGAGATAGTTATTGAGAGAGATTGTTTATGCTAGCAATCTTTTGTCTTCTGACATACAAATAATACAAATATTTGTTTAAATTGCTTCTTTTTTTCGAATAGGACATTTCAATGTCTATTAACACTTCGATCGTCCTACGAGCGAATTCAAAGTGAGATTCCAATTTGGCCTTATGTAAAACTCAATAACTACTCGAATGTAGTTGTGTGAGTGAAAAGAAGAGAGGGTGAACCAAATATTATTTGAAAATTATTGCCATACAAATGAAGAATACTAATTCAAAGAGAAGCGAATAGATTTCTCCTGAGGGAAATCGAGATGAAATTTGATGGTGACGAGATTTGCACAGCGGGCTGCCTAATAATGCCTGCCCTCTAGAAATCTATAAGGGCGGCTAGTGTTCAGCCGTGGACAACTTAGGTAACATTCTCGTAAAAAACATATTTAACGAAATACAGTCCCATATAATAAATGCATTTTGACAGCTGCCAGTGTCATTGGAAATTGTATGTTTATCCGTTTAGGTGGCTTGACTTTTGAGCCTTTCATTCATGACAGTGGATCTAGGTACCTTGAAAATTTTAGTCATCAGTAGGTACATACTAGGACGTCCTCTGTGTGCACGCTCTGTATAAACCCAGGTTGAGACTTAATCTCATAATTTGTCACTTAGACGAGTACATTGCAAAGGTCAAGAAGAGGACAGTAGCGAACAGTCTAACCTGAATTGAGCTTTGTAACTACTCGAGTGGGCTTAATGAAGTTTATTAATCACTGTGAAAGATCACACTAACCAGCAACAGACGGCATACATTTATAACAAGTTACAAGTCATCGAGGTTTTGTAGGAGATCACTCCCACAAAACCTCGATGGCTTGTAACTTGTTATACTTATTAAATATTGCTCTGAAGTAGGTAGGTATATCAATATCAATGCAATATCAATGCACGAGATATCACTACTTCAAAACTTTCATTACCTACGTAGAAACATGGAAAAAACGATTATGTTTCGGGAACCATACCCCAAAATATGCAAAAGTGACTGATGATGACCGAAACGAATAAAGCATTTTTTTATGGATGAATACTAATCTTATAATTATGCTTAAGTAGGAGGTTCCTCCACCCTAGATTCATTGTGGTTTGTGCTACTGTTTCTGTGGCATTTCTCCAAAGTACAACTCGTATTTCGTTTGGTAGCAAAACTTAAGGTTTTTAAAGCGAAATTAAACTTATTTTTTTCTAGTTTCAGTGTTCATCTGTGTTTAGCTGTGCATAGGTACCACGGCGTAGGACGTGGGCGGGCGAGCGCAGGTTGCGCTGCAGGGGAAGCGAGCGTTAACCCTTTCTGCAGTTCATTCGCCGTCTGGCCTCACCCCTGCAAGCCACCCGCTCGCCCCTAGCCGTCGACCCGAGTGCACGCCTGCTATACTGCAAGCGAACACTTTTTACCCACTGCTTCTATCAAGGCTGAAGGTCTAGCCAGAGAACGCTTATACCTATCTGGACAACGACCTGAGACGTCTCAGCCTAGCTTAACAGATATTGAATATTAATTTTACGTTGACTATTTTAACACTTTTAGTAATGGAGGATAACATGAAGACATCTTTTGCTCGGTGAGGTCATGGTTTAATTTATTTTTGGGACAGTCACTAAATTTTGGTACTCATCTGATTGCATCGATAACGTGTCCACTCATACAGATACGTGAAGGCCGTTGATGATGCTAATGATTTTCACCACCTTTTCTCGGCACCTTCGGCACCTTCTAGGTTCTGAAAGAACGTCAGGCAGTTGATAGGAGGCATACGTAAAAATCAATGTTTTTTGTTTAAACTACAGAAGCAGCAGAATCGTTGTCATATAGTTGTAGTTTTTTTTTTTTTTCTTCTTGATTGTTTTAATTTGTTTAATTAATTTATCCTATTTAATTGCTTTACTGTTCGTTTTTTATTATTTCATTTAATCTTATTTGTTACTAATTAATTAATTTCTCCAATTTTGTTTTTGTTATTTTACTGATCAGTATAGTTCATTTGATTATATTTTAGATACCCTAGAGGTGGAGGGCTGGTAACCTGAGATTCAGGTCTCGACTTAGTTCAGGTTCCAGTCCGCCATGATCAATTCCTTAATAATTTCAATGTTTGTTCCTATTCTTAAGATTATGGTGAGAAATAAATGATTATGATTATGATTATGATAGTATCGCTACACCCATAATAAGAGGCTGCGTTTTAAGCAGCAGTTTATGCAGAAGATTCTAGAGGATATACATTGTTACCTTCTAGGTAAGGTTGGGGTTTGATACATAAATAATCGAATTCGAGTTCTAAATGAGTCTGCAGAATCACTCTACAGCTTGTAACAGAGGGAGAAGGAAAAAAAGGTGGAATGTAGGTAGGACGTATTTAAATATGGAAATTATAGTAGACAATAAAAAAAGTAAGCAAAGAAAGTACAATGATCAATTCAGGAATACATACCAATCAGAGGCAAACCAAAAGTGATGTCAAAACTCTTATGTAGTATAATCAAGAAAAAGACGAAACACATACGCATTATTATAAAATAATATAAAAGAATATTTACCTTATCTGTAACATCTTAAAAAAAAGGAAATTGGTGGATGGATGTCGAATGGATTGGATGTACCTGGAACAATAAATTATCTATTCTATTTGCTTACACCATTCATTTCGACGAGCGCGATTCCTGTGACGTATCGATGGGCACCTATTTGGCCGTCGTGCTTGTAGGCCATACTCGTGCAGTACTGCAGTCGATATCTCACAGTTTTTCAGATAACAATTACACCACCACCACGGACGTAAAATAAAGACCACCACTTGAATTTTGTAGCCTTAAGCCTATCTCTCGGGCAGTTAACATCGGCTGGCGTCTTGCAGTCAGTTATATGCATCGATCTTGCCGTGTGGTTGTACGTACACCTTCCTCAACCAGGGTGCTGCTCGGCCAGATCTCCTGTGTCAGCATAACACTAATGTAACTCTAATGAAGACGGCAAATAACGCGTCTGTTGACACCAAAATACCAAAATACCGAGATATCTGAGATGACTTCTTCCCGCTTGTAACATCCATACAGCACACAGCTCTTTGAAATTTAGCATTTTCATCATCACCATCATCATTAGCAGCCGGACGAAGTTCACTGCTGAACATAGGCCTCCCTAATTGATTTCCAGAGCGCCCGGTTGCGTGCAGCCTGCATCCACCGCGACTTCCACCGGGATCTTTTTGCATTTCATCTGCGTTTAAATGACGTCGCACCATGACCCTAAAAAGTGTCTCATAATTCAAATTTGTTAAAACTTTTTTCAAATTATTGTTTAATTACTTGTTGCTGAATAATAACGCGGTTTTATACTTAGCAAAAAAAACGCTATAAAAATGGAACAAATGCAATTTATTCTTTTGAATTCATGAAAAAGAACAATGAGTTTCGTTTTTTTTACAACAGCCAGTATGTCCACTAGATTAACAAAGTTTTGCTAGGTTTTACCTACTTAAGACGGAGGCACAGGGCGCTTTCCGGGTTGGTATCAACTCGTCTAATAAGCTACTGGTCTAAAGAGCAACTGGTCTAAAATGCAACTCGTCTAAAGAGCAACTGGTCTAAAATGCAACTCGTCTAAAGAGCAACTGGTCTGTCACTTCAGGAGAAATTGCTTCAGGAAAAAAGACTATTTATTAATTTTGTGATCATGAAAAGTCGCTACTATGTGTGAAAATTATCTAACAAATCATTATTATTAAAATTTCATTCCGGTCTGATTCACCAAAAGCAACTGAAAATATTATTTTTATTATGTTCAAATTATGTTTAAAATAGTTTTGGTTTTGGACGCAAATTTGTCCTTTTTTTAAATGATGAAAATTTTTACAATAGTTCAAGATACAGTGGATTAGACCAGTTGCTCCTTGGACGAGTTGCATTTTAGACCAGTTGCTCCTTGGACGAGTTGCTTTTTAGACCAGCTGCTCTTTAGACGAGTTGCATTTTAGACCAGTTGCTCTTTAGACCAGTTGCTTTTTAGACGAGTTGATACCAACCCCGCTTTCCTACCGACTCACCCAAAGTCCACGGGTGTTTGGGGAGGGGTGTTTCTTGTGCTTCGTTGCTAAGAGAGAGCCGACCACCGTGTGTCATTATTGCGGCCACATCGAAGATACGGTGGAGCACACGATGGCTCACTGCCCGAGTTGGCATAATCAAGCTTCAACTTCAATCTTAGCGTGGCGAGGGGGCTTAGTACTGGTGGTAGGGTCCAACCACCGGGAAGTCAAGAGAACTCGGGCGTGGCAGTGTGGTGGACTTGTTCGCCCACCCACTGCGGCCCGTAAGTGGTGCCTACGACTGCGTGCCTTGAGGCGCATGGTAGGGGCCAGTGATCGGAGGCATATCCCCCCCTCGCATCGCGGTCCGTTTCGCTGGATTAGGCAGCAGAGCCGCCCTTAGGATGGCTCATGGTTGCGGGCCCAGTAGGCTGCGTACGGTGGGAGCCAGCGGGCCGGAGTGCGGGAGTGCTCTGGCTTGCATTGCACGGCGTCCATCGGGCCTCTCCAGGCTCTTTTGTTTCCCCCCCCCCCCAAACTTGCTTGGTAAGGAATGAAATAATATTTGATTATTAATTTGAAATAGTACTGTAAAACGGGGTGACTCGATACTGCTGGGTGTATCGTAACACTTGTATTATTTGAATAAACTCCAAATTTTTTGAGCTGGTGATGCTTTCTTCTGGCCATTGTTATTTTCATGGTGATATAAATAGTGAGTCGAACAGTTTGAGAGCAGATTTGGTGTTGAATAACTTTGCATCTATCTTTTTAATTTGTCATATTCTCTCCTTCACCATTGTTTTTCCGTTCTTGTCAAAATTACTTTTATTCATGTGCTTTTGCTGGAATCATAATTATTTTATTTAGGTACTCTTATTTTTTGAATTATGCTATCTTGTTCAAAGTTTCAGTACATAATTTTGAAATAATTTTAATGAAAGATTTTGAGCTGCCAAATCATGTGTTTCTTCATGGTTCTTAATAATTATTTATGGCTGTAAGTAAACAAGTTGCAAATAATGCTCCAGCTATGCTTCCGGCGGACGCCATAACTCCCTTCCCTCGTGTGAGTGAACTTTAAAATTCAATTTCTTTGAAACCGTGGTCGTTACAGAGAAAAGAACTAAGCCAAATAACATTTTTTAATTATTTACATACATAATGAGAGAAAATACTAATCCAAAGTAAAGCGTATTGATGATTAAGGTAAGCGTGAAGCACCGAGATGTGAAGTGATGTCCGATGTGCACCGCCGGAATAGCACCGCTGAGCTCACTTAAACTCACCAATAGCCTTGCGTTATATAACTTCAAAATCACACTGTGTCCTACAGTTTAGACTTACATTTGATTTTGTTTGTCTTTTGTTTTACTCTGAGTAACTCGAGTTGGTCATGCTCACTAAATAGTTTCTGGGGTGGTGGCGTTGTGTGACAGGTCATTCTATTCCCTAAAATATGGTTGAGTGGGATGATGGCTGACTCACACGTCAACTTGTGAACAGGAGCCACCTTCGGGAACTGGTCTGCACAAGTTTACTTAGTTTACCCAAGTTTACTTATTAACTTTCTGTTTTATTTATTTTCATGTCAAAACTGTATGACTCCTTTGGTTTATTCAAACATTCACTTTGTACTATAAAACATTGGACAATTTAAAAAGAGTAACTGCTGAGTTTCTTGCTGGGTCTTCTCAGTAGAAACAATCTTGGGTGATCTCCCAGCGTGCGTAACGCACTTATGGGGTGAGGCTATGTTTGAACAAGCACGGAGCATCTTGGGGTGTCAGTCTTGACATTGCCAAAGTTTTGACCGTGTCTAGCATCGCTCGCTTCTTTCCAAGCTTCTGGCATATGGACTGTAACCTCACCACTGGCACTGGATCGCTGGATTTCTGGAATCCGTGTCCTCTGTGACGCACGTGAGTCGCGTTTCCTCCAGATCAATGCCTGGGTGCCGCAGGGTTCCGTCTTATCGCCGACTTTGTTTCTTCTGCATATCAATGACATGTTATCACTCCGTAACATTCATTGCTATGCGGATGATGGCACAGTCCACTCGCGTTATTTCGAGCGCCCTGTGGCAAAGCGAACCGATATCGAAGAGAAGAGACGTTGTCTTGTTGTTGAGCTTGACGGAGTGCTGGACCGCATTTCCGAAGAACGCAATCTCGCTTTCAGGCAAATCACTGCCAAAACGTCGCCATTCCTTTCCCATCCCACTCTTCAGAGCACCCCACTACCGGTGAAAGATAGCCTCAACATCCTTGGCAGCAACCTCAACCAACGGGACTTCATCGAGAGCATTATTAAAACAGAAGCAGCAACAACCTTCTGACTCCGGTGGTAGAGTCACATTTTAGGTAGATACATTCATTTTAAGTATTGTTTAAATATTGTAATAATATGTGTATGTTTTATTCTTGGCGATTCGGAAGTACTGTGTAATGGTCTACTTGAATAAAGAAATATTTGAATTTGAGCGTTAAATTTTGATTTTTGATTTTGATTTTGAATTTATCACTTACTCGCCGTCAATATCGAGTTGTTAAACTAAAGTGATTAGGGTTTACCGTGAAATGCAGAGCCGCCTGAACATGTTCCCTATCTAGTTTGTGGCCGCCTGGCTGTTGCACCGATTGACAGGTATATCAGAAGAATAAACCAGAAAAACTGTTTTTCAATAAAATTACATTTTCGTCTTATTTTCATCGAACTTGTTCTTTTCCAGTTATTCAATCGAACTTGATCTTCTACAGTTATTCCAAGTATCTATTTCATAACCGCATGAAGAATCGCAAGGCAAGAATCTTGTAGCACGAAGCATTGTAATAAAATTCAAAAAGCGGGGCTCCACCAGGGATCTCCGGGGAGGCCCCAAGAGGGGGGATGATGTGATGCGGTTTTTTACTAATGTCAGGTTCACAGCGCTGTGAAGTCGGGGTGTGTCGTGGCGTGGCAGGACGCAATCGAATTGGTGGATTGGCGCCACGCCACAACACACCGATGTGAATCCAATATTATCATTTATACGGAACCGATAGCGTTATGTCGCTGCACGACACACCCCGACACAGTAATATGAACCTAGCTGGAAGAGGTGAGTATAGGTTGGCAAAAAAGTCCTGAAAGGGAACTAAAAAATATTATCACTGGCAATAGTCCCGCTGTCACTTGTCAATCACGTCTAGCTAGTACATGGTGTGTCAAATCTGTTTATCGGAGATCGTTTATTAGTGTATTCAGGTGTTTTCTTTATGTTAAACTAATAAAGAATCGTGTAAAATCAAGATAAATCTTCGAAAAAGAGAAAAACAATCCTCAGAACCACTAGAGAAGTCGTAATGAAGTATTCAAACGTTGTTTAGCCGAGCACGACGCTGGGGAAGTTTTACATAAAATAAACGATGATTAGACCAGAACGGCAGAAATCACTGGTATGTAGTGGTTTTATTTAATCAACCACGCGTGTTTTAACTTAGTTGTCAAGTAACTATCAACAAACGAGTGATATTTTACGTTGAAATGTGAATACCTATTTTGACATTTGTTTACGAAAAACAATTTGTCAAGTTAGCACATCTAAGTGATTTTGATACTTTTTTATTGATTTTATTTTTAAATTTAATTTAAATTTTTTAGGCAGGTGCTGCGCCAGCTTTTGAGAATATTTCTCCCAAAGATGGGAGAAAATCATGATGACACGTTATTTAAATAGAGAAGGAATAATACCAACGCGGACAAACTTCAAATGAGCAAATCGACAGGTAATCATAAACCTGCAAGATGAAGTGACCGTACAATAGCAGCATGAGTGACTCATGGGAACAAAGTGAATGTTAGAATTTTGGAGAAGGGTCGAGCCAAGCCATGGATGAAGATTTTTTTTACTTTAATTAAAATTATAATATTAGGATTTTGCTAGTTTCTTCTTTTATTTCTTTACTTTGGAAGTAGAAAAACGTCCTGATAATGTGGTTGTATGTG
The DNA here is from genome assembly GCA_950022985.1 of Udea ferrugalis. Taxonomy (NCBI): domain Eukaryota; kingdom Metazoa; phylum Arthropoda; class Insecta; order Lepidoptera; family Crambidae; genus Udea; species Udea ferrugalis. The sequence continues at coordinate 9,028,307 of OX465520.1, forward strand.
GTGGGGATCGACTGTATTGGTGCCACCGCCATTCCATTTTTACCACCAAACGGTTCCCCCTATTGACCTGTTGTATCCCGGTGGGTAGACTACAACTCCTACCTGACCTATCAGCCCAGGGGGAAAAGCAAACCCGTTATATCAGTGTCTGTATGACTACTTCTAGAAAACGACTAAATAATGTGGAATTAAAGAAATGTAAGGCGTTTTCCTGGTAAAACGCTATAAGAATAAGAAAATACTGAACTAGATTTGGGGATCACGTGATGCATTGGCGCGACTCAAATAATTGGTATCTATTGGCGTGAACTTAGTTCATGGACCACGACTAACTAGATAGCCATTCTCTCTAAAAAAAATATTTGAATAAGTCAATTATCAAAACCGTTTGTGTCGTAGTATACGGGGTGACCACATCGACGATGGTGGCGCCCCTATTAATTTCACGACTTTTTTGCCAGGCTGTAACTAATTACACTAGTTAAAAAGCAGACCTCATAAAATTTCAACACACAATTTTAATAAAAAAATTGGTTGTTTGTAAAGTAGGCTTACGATCGAGATGTTTACGTGATAACGGCATTTCACGGAATGACTGGCAGCGCTCGAGATGAGACGGGAGATCGGTCCGTCTCTCTCTCGTTATACCTGCGATCGCGCTCGTGAGGTTTTGGTGTGACACAAGTTTCTGAACATTTCACCCGACTAAAACGATTTTAAAGACGTTATCACTTCAAAAAATTGAATGATAAGTCTTTACTTCTTTACTTCAAAAAAAAACCTTGCATAGCATAGCATGTTGGCATTGTGCTGCCATCTATAGTTACTCATAGTTGCCGGCTGTCTGTCTGTAAGAGCCTTAACTCTCAACATTGAAATGGGCTCAAAATGTGGTGACTCAAAGCTATGGTTGACAGAGGACGCTTTTTTTTGTGTTGCCACTTTTAGCGGTTACACCCCAATGTGGAGCAACTCGTACTGTACTGAGTTGCTTATTTTTGATTTTTCGAGTTGGACGTCCCCGCCTCGCATACTGCAGGCTGAAGACAAAAACAAACCTACGTGATAACATGAAAAAAATACCCTTCTTTCTTTCGCATTACGTGCCCTTGTATTTTTGAACAAACTCCAAATTTTCAGGTTGGTGGTCTTCCTTCTGTTCGTTGCCATTTTCATGGTCGTTTTAATAACTTTGCATCTACCCATAACAGAAATGACGGAAACAACAAGCTGGTGTTGTCTTTGTGTATTTTACTATATTTTTGAAGGTAATCAGCTACAAGTAAAACGTTATGCGTTCAACTGGTCACTGTGGACTTAACTTTCTAATTATGAACGATTTGATTGGTTAGGGGGCATGCGAGATCGAAGGACAAGTATAAAATTAGTGCATTCTTAACGCGAACGGACTATATAGTAGTATAGTATACTCCATTTTTTTTGTGGCAGTAAATTATTTTCAATTTCAAATAGTGTTACGATTCACCCCAAATTCAGTAAATTATTTGCCATGGACATTGTGCTGCCATCTATAATTAATTACTGTCGCTTTCGGTGTCAGGTATTCTAGGGTAAATTGAAATTGTAAGTAGAAACACATGATCAAAGTCGTGTCATCAAAAAACCACAGACAAAAGTCCACCGATGTGTCAAACTCGGATTCTCCGATTTTCTTCATGAAGTTTTCGTAGTCATAATTGTATATGTTTGTACTCAAGATAATATAAATAATGCCGAAAAATAAAGGAAAAGGAGGTAAAAACAGGAGGAGAGGAAAGAACGAGAATGAGACAGAAAAACGTGAGTTAGTCTTCAAAGAAGACGGACAGGAGTACGCCCAAGTCACAAAGATGCTCGGTAATGGCCGCTTGGAGGCCATGTGCTTTGATGGCATAAAACGTTTATGTCATATTCGAGGGAAACTTAGAAAAAAGGTTTGGATAAACCAAGGAGACATAATATTAATTGGTTTGCGAGATTACCAAGACGCCAAAGCTGACGTCATCCTGAAGTACACACCAGATGAGGCAAGGAATCTGAAAACTTATGGAGAATTCCCTGAAACGGTGCGCATCAATGAAACTGTGGTATATTCTGTAGATGGTCTGGATGAGGACATTGAATTCGGCGACGAAGTCAGTTCAGAAGACGAAGCAGATGCAGTTGATAATATTTAAGAACTCTAGCTATATTTATAATATCTACAGTAAGTCTGTGTCAATTTATTTTGCTGTCAAAAATAAACATGACTTGTGATTTTGTAAAATTCTGCTCTCAAAATCTCTGCGACATCTAACTACGTATAATACACCAATTCCATTTCACCTTCAGTATTCCCCTAAATTATGGTAAGTGTTTGTAACACATCTCCTGTATGTAATATTGCATAATTTCCTATAAATTATTTCACATTGTATTGCAAAATTAGTTGTAATAGTTCAATAATTGTGAAACATTCCTTGGATTGTTCTACTCATTACCATTTAGAGCCCTTTATTAAGGAATGTATATAAATTAAAGATACATGCTGTCAACAAATCTTGTTCTTTTGTTACCCTTTTCACTTCAATTGATCAGGTTAATGTCTGAAACACACCCTTAGGAAGGTACTTACCTCTTTGGTTGAATATAATAAAATGCAGATTTTTCAAAGGTTTTCAATATTGGGCATACACCCTACAAGCCTACTTACGTTTTAGCAATTGTGTACCAACAAGAACCGAAATGGTTGCTATTATCAAATTATAACAAAATGCTTGTAATAATTGTGTTGCAATAACTATGTTTTTCTTCATAGTGCCCTCAGTTTTCATTGTATAATACTAAAAAACTTGAAATAGCTATGATAGGTAGGAGCTCAATAGATAGAGTGAGTGATTGAAGAGGAAGGTTTATTTGTAAAATGACATCCAATTGCACCGGTGTGAAGCCAGGGCGGGTCGCTGGAAAATGATATTTGTCATTTTGTTTGTGAAATGCATTATGCATGATACGATAAAAATGATAATTTTTCAAACTTGAATAAAACTAAGGCCAATAGTTAACAACAAGAAATGCTTAGATGGTAAAGTTCTATCTAAAGCATTTTTATCTTAGGGCTGCGGGCACTTTCACATTCGGACCAAAAATGCAGTGATCGCAGGTGATGTATTGATGTAATGGATTAGAAGTTGGCTACTTCACCAAAGGTCGTGGGTTGGATCCCCATGCAGTACAAACATTCATATGCATGAACATGTAAGCGTGTATAGGTCCGAGTGCCTCCTCTATCACTATGTATAATAAGTAGGTATAGAAAGTTTTATTTACATTTCCATTGTCTAGTATCCTGTAGCACAAGTAAGCTTACAAGTTACAAGCTGTTGTTTATTCGGGGCTAGATGGCGCTGTGAGAAATAATGTCTAGTGATATTATTTTACTATCTCAACTAAAAGCTTTTGCCAGTTGATTGTCATTAGTTCCTTTCCATTATTTTCATCCTTGATGGAATGAGCAGTGGAGTACTATACCTAGATAATAATATTTTTCATTTAAAATGTCATGGGTGTATCTGACATTTTAAATATCACTAGACATTGTTTCTCACAGCGCCATCTAGCCCCGAATAAACCAAAGCTTGTAACTTGTAAGCTTACTTGTGGATTTCCCGCTAGAGGCGTAATTAAGTCTCAATCGGCTAATTTGACACCTTTTCTATGAAGAATATGTCAAATTAGACAATTGAGACACAATTACGATTCAATTGAAGCGTTCTTAAATTAGCAGACTTGGGGCCCTGGTTGTTCTCCTTTAGTCGCAAAACATCAAAACTCGAAGAATCATAAATAATGCAATAAAGAAAATAGTATTTTTACCCCGAAAAAATTCTTCATCTGACTTCAAAGGTCAGTTCCAGGAAAAAAAACCCGTTAACAACAGCTTTATTTGACGTCATTTTAAAGCCTTATGTCCTAGGCAGTTTTCAAGAATACTTTGAATCTACAGATTCAATTGAATATTTTTTTTTACATGAAAGATGTGCATCCAAGAGAGGACCGTAATTTCGAACTTGCGACTAAATTTTGAGGAAGTTCCGCAATAACTAGACAGATCGAAATTTTTAGGGTGCTACTTGTGAATATTGTTATCACCGATAATTCGACCACCAAGTATTCGCCAGATTGTTAAAAAAAAACCGCTGATAGGTGAAAATCAAGGAAAAAATCATAAAATTAATTCTAGCTCCTAAACTAAGCAAAATCGTAGAACATACATGGGTCTGATATCAATACACCTTGATATGAGGAATCTAAATTTTAGCTTTGTACGTCAACTTCCCGGCCACCCTGTATGGCTTTGTTTTTGATCTATTTATTATTTGTACAGTCAACAGCACATCAAGCTCGCCATTTCCGTTTTTATCTAGCTCTTGGCCTTGACTAATGACATAAGACATGTCTAGGTTATTTAATTTTTTAGCATTAGGGATAATGCATTATCATCTTACTAAAGATAGGAAAACCAGAAAAAGGCATTCGGTCTTGGCATCAGGCGGGACTCGAACCCGCACCCTTCGCAAGCCGGGCGACTGCACTACCAATTATGCAATTATTTCTGGTATAATATACCAGAGAAATTCGTCCGGTCTGTTAATGGTCTCGGTAGCATAATTGGTAGTGCAGTCGCCCGGCTTGCGAAGGGTGCGGGTTCGAGTCCCGCCTGATGCCAAGACCGAATGCCTTTTTCTGGTTTTCCTATCTTTAATAAGACATGTCTTTCCAATAGAGTGAGGAGGACTGACCGGAAATGGGTTGAGTGATGTGCCGTTGACCGTATATACCCAGGGCATGATACCATCGACCTCATAGCCAGCAGACTCCTAATGACAGGCAAGAGGCTATGGTCACAAAGTCAGTTTTATACGTCGGAATTCGGAATCTACCACCCAATGAGTTTCTTATAACCGCAGGCACGATTCCTTTACCGTGCCGCAGGCTGTCAAGCGACAACGTAATGACGTTATCAGTGGATAGGACATTAAGCAGATCGACCTATCAGTGACGTTGCCCCCTGCCTCAGGTAGTTGACATACATCCTACTAGTATTATAAATGCGGAAGTTAGTATGTATAGGAATTTGACCTTGATCGTCAATCTTTTTAGAAAGATCATAATGTTCCGAATTTCCGTTTTTTATATAAGATGAATTTTTGAAGTGGGCGCGGCAGGCCAACTCCTAAATATGAGGAATTTAGAAAAATATTCAAAGAAGTCTCAAGACCAATTTTAACCCATACTGCATACTTAGATATTGAAAAATATATTTTTTCATTTCCTTTAATGGAACCTGCTGCGCCAACCGGAATATCATATTCCGGGTTAATAGTTTATTATTGAATCGTTGACAGTTAATCGATACATAATTAAGTAAGTATGGAAATTAAAATTTAAGCAAGTCTAATACTAAAAATTGTCATTAAGGAAATTATCCATTTTAATAACACTTCTCTCTAAATCTGACTCATTCTAATATAAGTATCTAGTACGCTGTCTCTGTCACTTGCCACCACCATCTCTGCCGGCTGCGGAATTTTCATCATTCATTGGAGTATGGTTGCCCGCAATAGACAGTCAGTTTTTACTTTGACATATCTACTGAGTACGAGTGTAATACGCCAGGAAGCTGTAAAATATTTTATGGTGTTCTTTGTAGCAGTAATGTACAATAGTATTTCTTAGGTGGTTTGATAGGCTTTGGTGCGTAAAGTGTAGTTTAAGTAAGTGATAAGTGATCTTCACGTAAGTATAGGTTGGCAAAAAAGTCCTGAAAGGGAACTAAAAAATATTATCACTGGCAATAGTCCCGCTGTCACTTGTCAATCACGTCTAGCTAGTACATGGTGTGTCAAATCTGTTTATCGGAGATCGTTTATTAGTGTATTCGGGTGTTTTCTTTATGTTAAACTAATAAAGAATCGTGTAAAATCAAGATAAATCTTCGAGAAAGAGAAAAACAATCCTCAGCGCCACTAGAGAAGTCGTAATGAAGTATTCAAACGTTGTTTAGCCGAGCACGAAGCTGGGGAAGTTTTATATAAAATAAACGATGATTAGACCAGAACGGCAGAAATCACTGGTATGTAGTGGTTTTATTTAATCAACCACGCGTGTTTTAACTTAGTTGTCAAGTAACTATCACCAAACGAGTGATATTTTACGTTGAAATGTGAATACCTTTTTTTTTTTTTTTTCTCGAGGGGAATCCTGTTTACGGACATCCCGCCCTCCGGGGGAAGGGCGGGGGTGTGTCAGACTCGCCCACCCCAGAAGAGGGTGGGAATACTGACTAAACCCCCCGGTGCTCCAACATTGCCATCGTGTTGATCGGGTTCGTGGGTACACACTGCGACATCCATGAACCCGGCAACGGCTGTCCACATCTGGACCCATCCACGTGTATGAGTGCACATAATTTCACGTAGTGATCAGGGCGTGTGAGGAGCACTCGGCACGCCCTCCACCTTAAGGCCCTTACGAGGCGCCGAACAGCCCCCGCTGTTGTCGCCCGTAGTGATGGACCGTTTTAGGGCAGCGTCAGACGGTTGTGATCCCGACGTCGGCGCCCGGTTCTCCTGCGGCGGAGTGGGTGGGACGTAGCGTCCTCCTCTCTGATTCGCTCTGCCGCTTCTTTCTGTAAGAGGACCTCCTCGCAAAATGTGGAGAAGGCCTCCCAAGACTGTTCACTCACGGCTATCGTTTGGACAATTGCCGAGAGCGACAGGTCTTGTCCCACTTCTTGACGCAGTTGCGCCCTCTGTACTTGCCATTTTGGGCAGTGCTCCACCGTATGTTCGGCCGTATCTTCCACGTGCCCACACTCGTGGCACACAGTGGATGGCTCTCTCCTGGCTAGAGGCACAAGTACCTCCCGAAACACCCGTGTCCAGTTAGGATCTGGGTAATTCGGAAGGACAGGGCCCCGTGTCGTCGTCTTATCCAATTGTCCAGTGACGGACGGATAGCTTCTATGGCCCGGTGACCATAAGAAGGTCGCTGTAGCCTTCCACGCCATAACTCAACTAGAGCGTCTTGTCCGTCTTGTCGCCATTTTTTTATTTCTTCCACAGCAGGATTTTCTCCGCGGGCCCGTATTTCAGCGGTCATGTGATATACCTCCGCGAGGACTGCAGCATCTAAATCCCATGGTGGGATTGCTGCCAGTACGCACGCCGCCTCCCAGGCTATAGTGCGGTACCCTCGTATGGCGCGGATGGCCAGGACTCTCTGAGGCCTTCGCAGGAGGGCCTGGTTTTGGGGACTAAGTGCGTCGACCCAAATTGGTGCGCCATACAGGGCCATGGACCGCACCACGCTGGTATACAGACGAGGGCAAGCCACGTCCGGTCCGCCAATATTCGGTAGCAGCCTTGCTAAGCCACCAGCCGCCCTGATCAGCTTTGGAGCTAGCTGGACGAAGTGCGCCTTGAAGGTCCATCGGCTATCGAGGACGATGCCAAGGTAACGCATCGTCGACCCGATGCCGATGGTTACACCTCCAACTACGAGGTGCGCTCCGTCCGGTGGTGAGTTACGGGGGCCGTGAAAGCATATAGCCTCCGACTTATGTAACGCCAGTTCCAACCCCAACATCTTTATTCGGTGTACAACGTGTGCAACACCGGCTGTAGCCACGATCCTCGCCTGTCTGTATGAGGGGCTGCGGGCGGTCACGAGGGTATCGTCTGCGTAACAAGTTACTTCGACCCCACGGAGATTTGCGCCACGCAGCACCCAGTCATAGCCGATATTCCACAGAAGCGGTCCGAGGACCGACCCCTGATTTCAATTTTTTAGGCAGCGGCTGCGCCAGCTTTTGAGAATATTTCTCCCAAAGATAGGAGAAAATCATGATGACACGTTATTTATATAGAGAAGGAATAATACCAACGCGGACAAACTTCAAATGAGCAAATCGACAGGAAATCATAAACCTTCAAGATGAAGTGACCGTACAATAGCAGCATGATTGACTCATGGGAACAAACTGAATGTTAGAATTTTGGAGAAGGGTCGAGCCATGCCATGGATGAAGATTTTTTTTACTTTAATTAAAATTATAATACTATGATTTTGCTAGTTTCTTCTTTTATTTCTTTACTCGTTAGTAGAAAAACGTCCTGATAATGTGGTTGTATGTGGTGGGGATCGACTGTATTGGTGCCACCGCCATTCCATTTTTACCACCAAACGGTTCCCCCTATTGACCTGTTGTATCCCGGTGGACAGACTACCACTCCTACCTGACCTATCAGCCCAGAGGGAAAAGCAAACCCGTTTTATGAGTGTCTGTATGACTACTTTTAGAAAACGACTAAATAATGTGGAATTAAAGGAATGTAAGGCGTTTTCCTAGTAAACGCTATAACAATAAGAAAATACTGAACTAGATTAGGGGATCACGTGATGCATTGGCGCGACTCAAATAATTGGTATCTATTGGCCTGAATTTAGTTCATGGACCACGACTAACTAGATAGTCATTCTCTCTAAAAAAATATTTGAATAAGTCAATTATCAAAACCGTTTGCGTCGTAGTATACGGGGTGACCACATCGACGATGGTGGCGCCCCTATTAATTTCACGACTTTTTTGCCAGGCTGTATGAAGACCAAAGACTGTTTTTTTAAAATGTGGTTATTGATTTGTCATGAAAAAGGTGCGCTTGCATTTTATGGTGTATTCAAGTTTCGTGTGCTTATTCGATTTTTGTCCGAAACTCTCCACGAATTGTTAAAATGTTACTTTCTGCCTAACATAAAAAGTAGGTTCATTATTTACAACCCACGTCGTATGGCTGGTAGTGACGAAATGTTGTAAAGTTTCAATCTTTTGTAAAAAAACATTAAAGTTCCAGGTTTAACGCAAGCAGCTTGCTAAGTAGTTAAGTAGTTGTTTGGATTTATTAAAAAAACACGAACGCTTAAGGTGGGAGCTACGCTTCGCTTCACTCCCGCCTTAAACCTTTTAAACTAATCTAACCCAGACTGTTTCGCCCCACCTAGTAAAAATATTAAGAAATCAAATAATTCATTAATACTGAGTTGGAATAGTGGGTTAAGTTTACTCCTGGTATAACCAGATGTAAGATAGCGATATACCCAGCCAGATTTTCGTGAGCTAATTGGTCGAGACGTCATCAAAAAGGTAGACATTACCACGTTATCAAAACAGTATCCCGTAAACTTGGAATCCTGAACAGAGTGTGACGATTCTTCACGCCTGAGCAGCTGTCTTTTGTTTAAGACACAAGTTCGCTCGTGTGTGGAATATTGTTCTCATCTCTGGGAGGTTTCCACCAAGTATTTGCTAGAAGCTCTCGACAGGTTGCAGCGACGCGCTATCCGCATCATTGGTAGCCCAGAGGCAACTATGGCTCTGGAGCCTCTCCAACTGCGTAGAGACATTGCCAGGTTGAGTGTCCTCTACCGCCTTTACAACGGCGAATGCCCTGAAGAGTTGTTCCAACTGATCCCGTCCTCACCCTTCCACTCCCGCACCACACGCGCTGGTCTGCGTCAACATGCACACACGAGCTAGCGACTGTCGGCCCGCGCCAAAAGGTTCGGTGATTCGTTCCTGTGTCGTACTATCCAGACGTGGAACGCTCTTCCAGCGCATGTGTTTCCTTCTTCCTACAATGCCGGGTTTTTTAAGCGGGGCGTGAAAGGGCATTTATGCAGGCCTTCAAAATGAGATTGACCAGCAAAGTAGTTCTCAATTACTGTGCTTGTCAACCCCATATCTGGACCTCACGACTGCTTCCCATCAGGTGGAGTGAGGTCATCTTGAAGACCACTATAAAAAAAAAGGACCCTGTCACGTAGACCGGTTTAAGCGCCATAGCAATAGCGTGCTATCTTGTTAAGCCGACAGTATATTCTGGCCGAGACAGGCCGAGTGCCAGAGTGTACTGTACGTTACAATAGTGATGATAAAGCGCCTTAGAGCATTAATATAAAGTGGTGGTAAGTTAAGTAAGGTAAGCGTGTTCCCCCTGGCCCCTCAAGAAGGACCAGACTTTTTTGCATTGACACTCGGGCCAATCGCGAGTCCATCTGTATTGTTTGTTAATGAATAAAGGGGTCAGTGTAATGCTGGCTTATAAAAATCTCGATTTTTTGAGAATGCTCCTTGATGATTGATTGTCTATGGTTAAAACATAGTTTTTTTTTGTAAAATGTTGCCAACCTGCTGCAGTACCGCCATGTTGAATTTTGTTGTGCTTCGAAAACATTGTGAGCACGTGGACGTGGATTGTTGGATAAATTTTCACGAAATTCTGTAGTATTATCAGTTAATAAGGTTTTTGGATTATTTTCTTTTGCACTCCTGTAAGTTCGATCGTTATTTATCGTAAATCTAAGTAAGTATGCTCTTGAGAATTGCCGGTAACAATGCTTCACATTTAGTTCACGGGGTTCAGTCGGTAGGCCCGTGGGTCACGATGCTGATACATCAGCACCTAAGCAAATAATAATTGTGTTGTGGAATACATTATTCAGCATTCTATCATATTTTGTTAAAGTATTTGACGAGTTTAAAATTGCGTAACCTTTCATTTTGTAATCACGTTTGCTTACGTGTTGGATGTGAAGGTTTCCACACATTGCTCGTGACCCTCAACGGTGTGTTACGTTTTGTGTGTCGGCAGAATCGGAAACACGTGTCGTCCGTTTCTTAAAATCATAACATCTCTCAAAATTTATATTGCTTTGTATACGTGTGTGTGGGGAAGTGATTGTGAGCGGCAGCGGTACATTCGCGAACCATGCTTGCCTGAGGCGGTATTCGCTATCATTTAGCGGTGATCTAAAAGGCTATTTTAATACACATGGACTTGTTCTCGTTAGTGAATTGATGTCTTCTCAAGCTGGGTTTGATTCTACATTGTAATATTTCACTCAACTTAAGATTTTCGGAACATTAACCTAATTTGTGCTCTAGACTAGCAACTGTGATAAACTTTGTGTGATAAAAAAACTGAATCCGATATAATGGATTTGCTAACAGTAAGTAGGTCAATTGCTATCTAAATTTATCAAAATGTATATATTCTGTCTTCAATTCTACACAGAATAATTTAAACATGTGCTTCTTTGTGAGTAAATACCTAGCTCCTATATTTTATTTGTAACCAATTTTGTATTTTTTTTTGTGAAATGAAAGATGTTTATCATCTGTTTCTAATTAAATAATATTTAGAATATTGTATGGTTACTTGAGTTCAATTTACTGTTATGCTTTTTATTTTATTATTTGTTATTTTGTCCCTAAATTGTTGAACTAAAACAAATTTTAATATTTTGTTGGTTAATCTAAGCTTATTATGATATTTATATCAAAAGCAAGCCACTGGTGGGTCAGAGGGTTTTTTTTTTATTTTTTTTATTTTTTTTAGTCTTTCTGGGTTTTTTACTATTGTATGAATTAAATAAGTAAGCCATGTGGAAAGGAATAAAGAAAATATTTCTTGATGTTTATGCTTCTAGAACATTTACAATAGGGTGTAAATCATATTAATTATTAAATCCCATATTTACAAACTTTTCTCAGTTGTTAGCGCTGTCTCATATGTATTTAATTAGGAGGAAGGAAAAGGATGTCTTATGATTACACCTTATCTCCTGAGTTTTAGCACAGGTTTTAGGTATGGTGACAACTTTTCTTATTTTTAAATTGAAGATTTTAGGACACCTTGTTTCTTACTATACTATACCTTTCGAATGCTATTAATGCCATTGTTGTGGTGTATCAGAACTTTTTTCTATGTCATGTGTATGTTTACTAGAATAATATGTAGAAATCATTACCATGTGGCGTTAATCACTAAATAAATAAAATAAGATACATTTTTAAGAGGAAAACTATAAATTTGCATATCAAAGTTTTTTTTTCATAAGTGCAGTGAACTGATTGATAAGAAATGTTGCAAATGTTATAATCTCAATTGATCTGTTTTAGTTTGCGATAAGTTCAATTATTAAAGCTAAAATTCTTAATCTTTTGTTTTAGATTGTTGGTAAAAGTGGCTTTTCACAATGGCTCCTTGTCGGCAACTGCTTATGTGGTCAGTTCCATCAATAGCAGTATTATTAGGGATTTTCTGGTTCCGAAAAAAGAGGGAATATGCCAAGTCTGACCCCGGGGGAAGAGAAAGACTAAAAAGCCTAAAAGAAGAACTAGCTGAAGTATTAAATGCTGAAGCTGAGGCTTTAAGAATTACCCCAGTTGGAAAGGCTGATCGTTCCATCATAAAATCTGCTCCAATTGACATTGTTCCTAATGGTAGTGGGTCACAGCGATCTTCCCCATTGCACTTGACTGATGAAGAAGTAGATATAGAAATAGAAAAAATAATAAGGAAAAAATCTCTTGAGAAGGAAAAAAAGATGTCGTTTAACGCTGGGTCTCAGAGTTTGGTAGCTAACAGTTTCAAAATGGAAGCTTCATTTGTAGTCAAAGACACTACTTCAACTCAGTTTTCATCACCTGAAACAAAAAGTGCTCACAGTAAAAATGACATTGATACTTGTTCGATAAAAACAATTGATGATGAGGCAAAACTTGTAATCTCCAAGGATAGTATTACAGATGAATTGGAAGCAGAGTATTTGCAGCTAAATAGTACAAAATTAGATACTGTAGCATCTGAGGTGCACTCCACTGAAGACAGCACAGTTGCAGACACAGAAGAATTGAATATGAATAGTAATGTTGATGAACCCAGTGATAGTAATGACAGTGAAAACAGATTCTCAACTGCTCAGACAAGACGTATCTCAGAAAGAGATTCTGCAAATCACAGTCCAGTGGATCCACTGCTTGCTAGTCCATCAATTTGTCACTTTTCAGATAATCACAGTGAGGTAATTTTTGCAATCATGTTACCTACCTAGCTTATCAGCTTTGTTGCTTTAACATTTAACACAACCTTCACAATTCAACCTTCCACTCATTTTGATGAAAAGGTCATTTGGCCTACATTCAAGTTATTTATGAATATCTATGGTATCCTTGTAATGTGTTGTAAAGTATTTGCTGTGACATTTATATTCAAAATGCTGCTATTTTGTATTATTTTAAATACTTCTTTTGTAAATTTCAGGGTTCTAGTGACAGTGGAAAAGGATGCTCAGAGGCGGCTAGTCCACCTCCAGCAAATTTAAATATGGTTCCCTCTGATGCAGGGCTTAGGATACATCAATTTATTATACCACAGGCCCTAGTTGGTCTGCTAATAGGAAAACATGGGTCATTTGTTACCCAAATTAAGGGTAAAACTGGTGCTAGTGTGTATGTGAGGAGACATCCAGATTCTGTTAAGCAAAAAATTTGTGCAGTTGAAGGTAATTACAACACAAAACCAGTTTAAGAAACTAGTTTTAATAATGTGTAACGTGTATGTATATTTTAACTTCTTTCGTTTCATTATAGGAACTCAGAGTGAAATTGAAGCAGCACTAGAAATGATTAAAGATAAATTCCCTGAGAAAAGGTTCCCCAACTTCTCACTTGAGGAAATTAGTGAAGAGTTATATTCCAAACTAGCTCCTCTTGTACCGGAATTCCTTCAAGTAAGTTTTTAGTTTATTTAATGATCATTATGTACACCTTTCCTTAGTCTAACATTACACAGATCTTTTAATTAATGAAACTCAAATAGAAAGTATTAAGAAGATAAGGTGTGTGGACATTTATGCTGAACCTGTTAGTTGCAGCTTGTTGAATCGGTGAACAACGACACGATAATGACCTGCCTCGTGAGCGCAGGCCATTTCTTCCTGCAGCAGCCGCTGCACCCCACCTTCCCCTCGCTGCACGCGCTGCACCGGCTCATGGCCGCCACTTACCAGAATCCGGACGTGCCGGCTTTACCACGCCCTGTAAAAGGTAACTTTCGCAAACTCGTTTTTAACAAACTCGCTCAACTCATTATTTCACCGATCTTGCGACGACTCAATAAAAATGTATCACAGTGTTCAAGGATTTTTAGTTACACTGATTCACCTTACTAAAATATCTTGTGTCTGACCTACGTTAAATGTTAACTGGTGAAAGTGTGGCCTCAACAAAGTTTGTAAATTATAATTAGTAGTTTTTTTAGATGTCGTATTTAAATGTATGCATTGTAATGATTTCGTTAACAGTTTTTTGCCGCTAAAAGCATTTGTTTTGACAGTACTGGGCTTCGATTGTTTTCATAAACACAACACAAAATGTTATATCATCACTGAACTAAAATACAACAAAGCGCTAAAACTACCAAGATTCGAAAGCTGAAATTTAAAACAAAGGTCTATTTCCATCATAGGCCTGAGATTAAGAATGACAGGATAACTTTGTATGATAATCTTTGTTCTTTGGAGTTCAAAATAAACAATTTTGAATTATAGCTTACTCAGAATAAAGAAATAGTAAGGCATTTCAGGGTTTTTCCATTAGCATATTTTAGGTGGTGTGAAAGTTGGTATGAGAGGATTCTCAGACAAATCCGACTTATGGAATCATTGTGTTAATCGCCCGCGACTTTGTCTGCGTGAAGTTTTAGCCTTCTTCTGATGTCTTTATTTTAATTTTTAATTCAAATCCATTCAGTAGACGTGAAAGAGCAACACATCCGATCATCTATACAAACTTTCGCATTTATAATATTAGTAGGATGTGTTATTCTTTCTTACACATTGTTTGCAATATTAATAATTCGTAGGCATTCACGCTTCAACCATATAGAAGTAGGATAATCCTCTATTTTGTATTTTTTCCTATTATCCAAAAAAGTGATAATGTAAATTATGTTGCAGAGGGTTCAATATGCGCGGCGCCTACAGAGAACAACTGGTACCGCGCCCAAGTGATCTCCACCTCCGAGGAGAATGACACATCTGTGGTGAAGCTGGTCGACTTCGGCGGCTACCTCACCGTCGACAACGATCAGCTCAAACAGATCCGCTCAGATTTCATGACCCTGCCCTTCCAGGCAACAGAAGCCCTTCTGGCCTTCGTGAAACCAGCAAATAATGGTTAATTCATTCACATTATTCCTCGCTTTCTTGACTCATCTTCATCATGCTTTTACTAATTCACAATTATTAATACCAATTACTTATGTACATAAATATTTATTTCATCTATCAGAATTCATGTTTTGTGTTGTTAAAATACCTAAATTATGATTCCATAAACATTTTACCTTGCTATTTTTATCTTGCCACAAGAATATAATGTTTCACCCAATCCTGCAGCCTTTGCTTGTTATTACTGCATACCACATTAAGCTTTCCATTGTTGTTTTTGCATGGTGAGTATTTTAATTTTTTTACAATGTCGTCATTTGTAGTGATAAGAGGTAATTGCATTAATTGAAGAAATTAGAAATAGTTATATAAAAATGACTAAACAGCTTAACTAATTAATTACCATCAAGGAAATTCACAGAAGTCAATTATTTTCTACTACCATAAGTTGAAAAAATGCATTTTGCCATTTTCAACCTTATTCTGACTTCAATTTTCTATTGCATGCATTGTTGGATTTCTGTGAAAGACATTTCGCAATATTATAATTGTTTTCTAAAACTAATGAATTGTTGATTGGATGTAATTTTCCATCACTGCCTATAAAATAATTACCTATATCTTTTAAAGATACTAGAACAATGGAATCAGAGCATTGTTGTATGTGATAATCTCACTTATTTATGTTCAATGCTTTGTTCCCAAATTGAGGGTATCTCATGTGCTAAAACTAGAAACTATGAAGATTGCACAAATTGCCGGAAAATAATCAGTTTCATCAATAAACTCGATGGTGGGGGAATCTGAACTATTTGTACTTCAACTACAGTCCCACGCACTGATACAAGAAAAACATTTCGACAGCTGCCAGTGTTATTAGAAATTGTACTTCAACCCAATAGAAATACGATTCATATGAGCTGTAGCTTGACTTCTGAGCCTGACAGAACACTTGAACCCTTTTATAACCCATTTTCATTTCATTAATTTCTAATGACACTGGCAGCTGTTTTTTTTTTCTTATATCAGTTGGACTATAGCGATCGTAACAGTTAGGTACAAGTGAATCGTCAACCTATATTTGTGTATTCCTTGTAGAATCGGAGTGGAGCGGCGAGGCCCTCCGCATCATGGCCGGGCTGACCGCCGGGCAGCTGCTGCACGCGCAGGTCGCCGGCTACGACGAGGCGGGCTTGCCGCTCGTGCACCTCTACCTCACACTGCACCCGCAGGTAACTATCATTTTACACTGTTATTTCATCTTTTGCTAAGCGGGCCTTATTTCTTTTACGCAACGAGTATGATTTGAAAAAATGGGGCTGTTCTTTTTTTATTTATTTGTTCTGTCCTAAATTTCGGCAGATACCTTAGCTTTCTTTTTTTTAAGGTTTTTTTTTCGTCTCATCGCAGTATGCCAACTTCTCACAATGCGAAGTTTTTGAAAGGGCAGACCGGCAGGCATAAAAAAAAAACTCAAAAATAACACTTACCCATTGAACGTACAAACCAATTATTCATAAATTCTTGCATACTGAACTAGAAGTCAAGGTATGACCCAATTTGACTAGTAAATTGTGTTATTTTTTGTTTATACAGTCTAGGGTTACATAAAATGTGTTATTTTTGCGATTTTACGATTTTTTTTATGCATGCGGGTCTGCCCCTTCAAACTTGGAATTCTGTGAAGTTGGCATTTTGCGAGTGGTTGGCATTCTGCGAAGTTGGCATTATGAGATGAGATTTTTTCCTGGTAAATTTAGTTGCTTGTAAATTCTATGTGTCATACAACATAGTTATAGCATTCAAATCAATTCTTTATTGCATACCAAGTGTTACATAACATAAGTGTGGAATTATAATAATTAAAACACAAATTAAGTATGGACACTAACTGCCGTACTCAGAGACGTCAAGTAACGTTAATGGTTCATTAGAGTCAAAATTCCATTTTACAAAAGAGACTTTATAACAAATTGAATAAAGAACTTTTAATAATGTGAAATTTTTACTCTAATAAACCATTAACGTTAATTGACATCTATGAGTGCGGCAATAACATCCTTACTCTTGAGTGGTTGATTAAATAATAGTTCATCAAAAGTATAATTAATTAATTGGTATAAATATAATCGTCTTTGCAATGTGCAATTTTAGGACTGGAGGATGAAGGACTTATGACCTTCATCATCATTAACATTAATCGATCACTATGAGGGCCCAACAATTAGCGCGGGCGCGGCAACGGCGCGTGCTAGACAAGTTTAACTACCCATCATTACGCCATTTGCTCGCGCATGTCAAGTTCTTTGCCATAATCCTCGCCAATTACAGACGCCTATGACCTTCTCATCATGCAGAAGAGGTGCGGGACTGTTGCATTTGCATACATACCACCAAAATCCAAACAAGGCATTTGCTATGTCGATGTTGCCATGAAATGGTATATCATTTGGGCTCACAAAATTAAGACTAAGGTTATTTTTGTTAGCCACGTTACTTAAACTTTCGCTCCAGCACGAAAAAATGAGTGAGAGTAACGAGTAATAATTAAATAATGTTTAATATTCTAGCTTGCCTAACGGTTGAGTAACTTAGGTGGCGAAAGATACTAGATTGGCGAACTCAATGACTCATTGTTATTTGCTAGCTGTAGACTGCTTCGTTCCGTTGACTGGATTGCTACTTTCTCGCTACTTCGCAACACAAAAGCCATTCATATGGCCATTAGTAATAATTTATTAGGCAGTATTCTGACGGTCGAGCAAAGGTATCGATCATTAAGATCTAGTCATTGCTATAATTTATGGCAGATTGTAGACACAATTACTTAAACCCATATAGTGTGTAGTAGTCCTAATACAACAAAACGCTAATATTATCTCTCCGTTTATAATATTATTGTATATTTGAAAGTAAGAGCTGAGACTGAAGTATGTGTTTTGTTTGCAGCAAGTGATATTCCTAAACCGAGAGCTAGTGGAGCGCGGCCTGGCCGAGTGGGACCTCCCGGTGGACTCATGAGCGCGGGCGCTCGAGGCCCCTCCACTACTTCGACGCTGAATACAATACATTTTATCAAAGCTGACTAGTTTTATGGGGTTGCATTTCTATTGACACTGATTGTACATAATTTGAAGTTTACTATGTTTATCGGATGCCGTAGTGAAATATTATGTAGTCTCACTTGCGTTTAGTTTTACGAGTTGAAGTCACTTGTAATAAATTAATAAATGTTTTATTTCATTATTTCTTTTCTGTTATGGTTAGTAAACGAAAAATGAAACGTTTCGGCTGCTATATGTATCTCTAATATTGACTCATAATATGTAAAAGTAGTAAATTAGAACGGGAATAGGAATATGTACTGTCGTACATCGATTATAGAACATACTAACACGGCTTTAGAGCTCCTATTCGTTTGTAACTTACTATTGATACTCGTTCTGCCTAAGCTCCCACAACGGGAACTATTTAAAAATACAATACGCTTAAGATTAATTGAAATAGAAAACATAAAATACGCCGCGATTGTTGTAATTATTATTAAATATAGGGTTATTTTTATTTTATTGGGACTATCTTCTTAGTCCATTTCCTAAATTGTCTGAAATGATAATACATTACTTAGAGATATTTTGAACGACTCAGGATTCGCTCGTTATATTATAATTGTTGCCACTGCCTTATGCATTTCGGTTTTATCAAAGGAGCACAAATGTTTGCTATTGAGTAACCACTTGCTTCAACATATTTTATTCTAGCTAGAATTGTTTTGTTTTTACGAGATATTGTGCCAAAAAATGTGTCACTTAACCACAAATTTACTGTTTTCAAGTCGAGTACATTATTAAGAATGTACTTATTATGTAAAAAGGGCCATGGAGCCTCATTAAGACGTGCCTTCTGATCAATTTTGTTTTCCAAAAACAACCATGATTCTAGAATGTAAGTAAAATATTATTTGTCACATGAAACAGTTTTTTTTACTTGAAAAATGTATGATATTATCAAAGTTTTGCCAAGTTTTAAAGATCGACCTGCACTGTGACAAAGAAATATTTTATTTATGTTGTACATGAGAAGTGGTGTATGAGTGATCTTAATGTAATTATATGAATGACTGAGATTGTATAGTTGTAAATTATCTGTGTATAAAAAGTACAATAAGATTGTGAGCCGTTTCAAGTAACGATGGTTGTCTGGTTTATATTTCAAATCCAATATCTTCCTTATTACTTTGATAGGGTGGCTATTTTTATTGCAGTGTACTGAATAACTATTTTTCAAAACTTGTCTTTTGTATGCCTTTTATGCTTCGTATAGGAGCTCAAAATATTTAAAACTTCTTTATGAAACGTTCTTTTTAATAGCGAAAAATCTACAGACGTAGGGCTGTTGACAAATTAAGTTGTGATTTTGTGATAAATACTTTACTTCCAATCCACAGAAGCCAACATTTGCAAGACATCTGGCCATCTTATTGAATTACATTGACTTTTTATAAACGATCAAACACTTCCTTTTACTTTCTTTCAGATGGCACATTAATGTCAACAATATACATAGGTATATGTGCAGGTACACCGTACCTGCTAAGACGCTTTGTGGTAATGGATTATTTCCTTTAAACTGGAACTATAATGAGCAAGTTGAATATCCTGATTTTTGATAGTATAATAGTGTAAATAATAGAGCGTTTAAGTAGTTATAAAGCAATATTCAGCGTTCTTTTAGAAAATTCAGTATTTTTTAATATGTTGAAAATTAAGTGTTTGTTCTTAGTGGTTTTTTGTATGCGTATTGTGTATGTAGTGAACTTGGCAAGCTCCTGGGGAAGCTTAGTGACTTGCGTCCGTAGTTATTTTTACAGAATCGAGTCGCTGTTTAGATTTATTTTGTGAAGTACCAAGCCGGTGATGTTTATCTTTAAATTTCACATGTTTGATTAGTTGGTATAAATTGAATGATAAATCGGTTAGTGTATTGATTACCTAGATACAAATAGCTGGCTCTCGGTTTGCATTTTGTTGACGTCCCTGTTGTAAATAAACTAATATATTTGCGGTTAAATCAATAAATTATCGTTTTAAAATAACTGTCTTTTATTTTATTGAATGGTTTTAGGGTGTTTTTTCAATATCGTGTGGATGTCATCACGCAGGCAGGCGTGATACCAGCAAGTGTCCTTTTCACATAAGTGAGTTGTAATGCGCAATAGGAATAAGCACGAGGGGCGAGCTGCATGAAACTAGATCGTGGGCGAGCGTGCCTCACGCTTTCAATTTTTTGCGCGCTGGGGATCCCGCTACTTGATGAAAACCGCACGATTCTAAAAACGCTGGGCAATACTTTTAGGACCCTTTACTATCTTTCAGTTACTTGCGGCATTATTAATCCAACTGCGCCAGTAAGAGGTTTTATAGAGTATAGCATGTATGATTAAGGCCTCGTCGGTACAGGACAAGAGGCGGTTTACGTCAATGATATTTAAAAGTGATTACTGATGCGAAGTCGAAAATTGTCCCCTGGCGTACGTACCTGTAAGGGGCTGTCCATTAATCACGTGAGGCTTGAAAGGGGGGGGAGGGGTTTGATAAAAATCACGAAAAGAACACAAGGGCGAGGGGGGGTGTAGTAAGATATCTCGTGTATTTATTTTTTCGTCTAACGCGGGATTTTTAAACAAATATTAAGCGGCACGGCGCTTGTAGACATTTTTATTATGGTCCTTAATTTCAGAATAAAATAAGATTATAGTTTATACCTGTAATTAAATTAAGATAATATTCAGAAAATTTTAAGATTCGTTGTAGGTACTAAAAATAC
Organism: Udea ferrugalis; assembly: GCA_950022985.1. Lineage (NCBI taxonomy): Eukaryota > Metazoa > Arthropoda > Insecta > Lepidoptera > Crambidae > Udea > Udea ferrugalis. The sequence goes on from OX465520.1 coordinate 9,049,187, forward strand.
ACGTGATGTTGAGAAGGGGGAGGGGGGGTGGTCTTAAACCTCACTACGTATCACCAATGGGGGCGGGGGGGTTAAAAAATGCTAAAAAAAGATCACGTGATTAATGGACAACCCCTAACGCGTGTGTACAAGATAGTATGATTATTCACTAGAGCGTAAGCGAGACAGGTACATCTTGCGCAGTGTCGTCTCAAATTGTGCTGTGATTTGATGCTTTGCTCAGGTGTTCGAAGTTCGGATCCGCGTATCTCCCAACTCACTATCCACTAAGTATATCAATATGATTGATCGTCGATAAGTAAGATTGTCGCATCGCTTATTCGCGCGATGGTAGCGTTATTTTTTCATTTTTTTTTATTTACATGTTAAGTTATCGACGAATAAGCGATGCGACCGATTTAATTTCAAATTATTTGCATGACATTCTGTTTAATTTCTAAGTGAATATTTGTACGCCTGGATAAGGCAAAACAAAGCGGCCACGTTTCAACCCCTGCATGACCACCTACTGTAACCTGTGTTTGACAAATAAATGATTTGATTGACCACCGCGCGATGTCAGAATCTGCTATGCTATTCCGGTGGTCGCCGACACTCACTTCGCTTGTGCGAGTTAACTTTAAAATTCCATTCCTTCGCGACGGTCGTCGTTTGAGAGAAAAGAACTAAGCCAAAAATCATTTTTAATTATTTACATACAAAATGAGAGAAAATACTAATTCAAAGTAAAGCGTATTGATGATTGAGGTGAGCGTGAAGCGCCGAGATGTGAAGTGATGTTCGATGTGCACCGCCGGAATAGCACGGCTGAGTAAGAGTATAGAACGTGAATACGCAATTACGATCTACGCGCTCCCTATCCACGCGACGCGATCATCGCATGATCCCCAGTGAGGACACTCATTCATCATTTAGAGGATTGATCTCTCGCGTTCGCACGTACTTTTTGCGCGCAAATAGATTTTCCAACATTTTGGTCGAGCGAATGCATGCAATATTCCATTACCGTGCCTATTCTAGATCAACGTTTGATCGTCGATTAGTGAGATGGTCGCATCGCTTATTCGCGTGATCATACGATGCGACGATCGTCTTTTAGCAAAACCTGTGAGTCGGTTACCTAATGAAACGCATAACATTTTTGGTCATAAAATCACAATGCATAATGTTTATAGCCATAATCATCACTTGCCATAATTCCTAAAAGCATAACTTCATAACGCATACCATAACATGGCCGAAATTCGTAAGGCATACTCATCAAAAGGCATAATTTCACTAACCATAAGTATCAAAAGGCATAATTTTTATTTGCCATAATATTCGAAAGACATAATCCTCAAAAGGCATACTTTTGATAAGCATAAGTGTCAAAATCCATATTTTCAAAAGGCATAACACTCATTTACCATAATTTCAAAAAGCATACATTTATTATGCAGCTTCCAAATATTACATGTTAAACGCAAGCAGCAGGTAATGTAAATGTAAACAATACAAAGAGCACTTGTCCGAAAACCGCCTTATTTTAGTTTATTAACAAAATTTGTATAAATCATTTGCTCATAGTGTCATAGTGTCATATTAATTATTTTGCTCATAGTGAAATGTAGACAGCAAAAGAATTCTGTCATGGCTCCGGCATTGCGGGGCTCCGGCGGTCCCACGCGCGCTAATCGTCACAGATGGCTTTCGCCGCCTCGCCCCTCCATGCCTACGCGGGTTTAAATTACACTCTTGGGGTAGGGCAAAACAAGTACCACGTGGTGTCGGGGTTGGCTGAGTCGGATTTGCCCTGAAGTAGAAAAAATGCTGTTATGTGATTTAGGCTTTTTAAATTATGTCAAACAAAATTAAGAATATTAATAGTTATGCATAGTGACATTATGTCTTTTAATAGTTATGCGTACTGACATTATGCGTTTTAAAGTATGCTTATTGAAGTTATGGTCAACGAAAGTATGCATAGTGATGATTATGCCTTTTGATGTTATGCCTTATTACTATTATGCATTAGAATGATTATGCGATTTGAAATTTATGCCAATAAAAATTATGCTTTTCGATGATTATGACAATTGATGTATGGCAAATGAAATTATGGCAATAAATGTTATGCGTTCTAAAGTGTCACCACCCTGTGAGTCCTAGTAGAATGCGATAACGATCTCTCCGCTCACTATCCACTAGATTGTGCCTGGATCAATAGTTTGATCGTCGATTAGTACGACGGTCGCATGGCTTAGTCGCGTTGTAATAGGACAACGCCTTATTCATTATTATTAGGTTTTATCTCGCGTTGTTGACCGACTTTTCGTAGGACGTGTGCGTTTCGCTAATGCAATAAGTAAGTTTTTTTTTCTGAAACAAGAAATCTGCCACTGATTATCGAGCAGCCTACTGCGAGTGACACTGGGTCATCGACATCATTATAGCCAACAGAATAAATGGTTGTGTGAAATGTGTGAAACAGATCAGAAGCTGCCAATTACAAGCAGTTTCAAGTGGGTTTATGTCTCGAATTAGGGAAATCCAAGCCCTATATATTTATTTAGGAAGTCCACATTGATTGTCGCTAATTGACCAAATACACGATAGATACCTATCTACTTCTCGAGAGTCGAGATACCTATTACCAGTGACAAATCTTCGGAAAAATACAATAAAACTCGTTCTGTAATTGCGACAAATATAAAATATGCCTGATAGCTTAGCGCAAAGATAATACCTACCTAATTGAGATAAACTTAAGTAGAATAATCAATTCGTGTAAATAATCAATTCGTGTAAAAAGTTCATCGCAAAAGTTAGCACGTGAGGTAGGTGTGGTTTCTTATGAATTTAAATTAATTATCTTACAGTGGGTACGAACAAGATAGCTTTATCAGGCAGATACATATTAGTGTGAATATTTGCTATGTACCTACCTATGGTAACATATTTTATCTAAGATCAAAGGACTTCTTACAAGTAAAATGATAACTCTGAAAGCAGACTAAATTCTTCGAGCAGAGTTCGCCCGAACACTTTTTTACGCACGTACGCTACTGGACCTAGGAGCATAATCAAAGGAGTCTCGAGGCCATCTGAGTATACTGTTTAAGTTTTTGCCAAAATCGGCATCCAGACTCCTTTCAGCATTATTCGATATTCTTCATAGTTTAGGATTTGGCCTACCACGCCCACCGTATGGCTGTATACAATATTAGGTAGATATTGTTGTCTACCTAAATATACAATACGCAATGTGCAGCCGGCAATGTGTGTAAAAGCTCAACTATTATTGGTTCAGTTGGGATGGCAACTCGCTTTTTAGGTTAAAAATAATAATAAGGTCGGTTCCGCTAGAATTTTGTTATATTGTATATATACCTAGGCAAACTATGAAATGGGCAATGATATTCTTAATATTCCATACATTGCCTAGACGGCCCAGACATTCTATACATTGCCTAGGTATTGTATACAATACCTGAATTACACTGATTGCCGGTAACATATACAGTAAACGTTTGACAACAGAACAACGTCCGCCGGGACAGCTAGTTGGTAAATAAAAAACAAAATTATGTGTAATATAAAACTGTATCCAAGTTAATCATATAAAAGTTACATTTTCATTTACTTAAATGTATAGATATTTGCCCAGTCCACTACCCTACAGTATTCCTACTAACAATTCGTAAAAAAGATTTACAAACAACAACAACAGCATTTCTTAAAATAAAATCATTTGGAGGCAACAATTTTTTATTGTTCTGTTAATTAAAATACTTAATTATTAAAATACCACAATAAATGGCTATATATTTTTATATTATTATGTCTTACCACATCATAAATATGAACTAAAATGAAAATAAAAGTTAAAGTCTAGTAACATTAACAAAAAAAATTTTTTTTTCGATTTCAGTGGGTATTATAGGCTACAGACAGACTTACCCTGTTGCAACAATTACTGAATTTGACCTTTGCGTTAATATGTTCTGAGGATCTGTTATACTTAAAAAACAACATCTTTTTGGATATTTTAGTAGTTTTTACTAACTAATATTTAAATAATATTCTATTACAAAATAGATATATTTTTATGGAAATTACGTAGGTATTTGGAAGATTTATTTTTGTGCCCAACATCAGCTATCACAAACAGACATTACGTAATCATTAGGTACAGTCAACGCGATGACGGGCTACCCATTTTTGATTAGTTTTCCTTGCTCTATTGCAAAAAATAGCATTTGGCAAGAGCAAGATGAACAACGGAAATGGGTAGCCTGGGTGCCGTTGGCTGTACACTAGCCCTTAACAATTGCCTACAGTTGCACGAAATTAACTATGGAGAGGACAGTGATATCTTAACTCCATACATCAGACGAATATTTCTTCATGGAATCAAGTTTCTTCAGGAATTGTAAAGCCTCTGCTTCCGTTTTGCCTCCTTTTTCTTGGACGGCCTTGAGAACAAGGTTTCTCACGTCGACCGCCATGTTCTTCGCGTCTCTGTGGAAGGGAAATACGATTAGCATGATGGCTAAAAGTCTTGAAAGTGATTAGTAGTAGTACCTACTTGATTGACAAGGTTAAAGAACCTACCCGCAAACATAGAAGTGCCCATTTCGGTTCCCAAGGATATCCCACACTTTGTCAAGGTTTTTCTCAAGCAGATGCGTCACGTAGACTTTCTGTTGTTGGTCGCGAGAGAACGCCACGTTCAGTATGACGTCACCGTTCTTCTCATACTCCTCGAGTTCCTGGAAAATTTATTTATAGATGAATAAAATCTATAATACAGTGATTTTGCTGTTTTAAACAGTTCATGTGAGATGGAGCTCAAGAAAATCATGAATTGTTTGAACTATCTGTCTGTCTTTTTCAACATAATTCAGACAAATTGTTTATACAAATGATTTTTTAGGCCAATTCTGAGCCGCTCTGCAAGTTTTGCAAATAACTGCCTGTACTGATTACGAAAACATTTTTCACGGAATATTTATATGAAACATGTTCATTCGCAGGCATTGCAATAGGTGAGAGGTTTGATTGTCATCTGATACCCTCAGAGCGATACAAAAGTTAACGAGATGTTGAAGAGCTGTTTAAGTTCTTATGAATAAGGTGGTTAAACATTCATCATCAGTCTGTTGTAGTCCACTGCTGAACATAGGCCTCTCCTTTTGCACGCCACTGTACTCGATCTTCGGCTGCTCGCATCCAGCTCCTGCCAGCCATCCTGCGCAGATCATCACTCCACCTTGCCTGAGGACGTCCTACACTACGCTTGCCGAGACGCGGTCTCCACTCAAGAACACGTTTACTCCAACGGTTGTCGGTTCTACGGCTAACATGGCCAGCCCACTGCCACTTCAGCTTGCTAATCCGTTGGGCTATGTAATGTTTCTGTGGCATTGGTTAATAAATGAATCTGGTTCTAGGATGAGTTTAACGATACCAATTTGTTTCGGGTATGTCCGATTCTGCGGCATTATATTACTATATTATTCGGGTATCTCGGGTATTTATTTCGGGTATGGTAAAATATATCCTATGATTTTTCAAGCTTGTGTTCATATTATGTGTCAAATAATGTTTTTTTTCTGTAAGACGGCAAGTACCTCTCTGTAGATGTAGTCCTGGTCGCGATGCCGACAGCCGAAGTAGAGCAGGTTGTCGCCGACGGGCTTGCCGGCGCCGCGCGCGTGCGCCCGCTCCTGCAGGAAGCCGCGGAAGGGCGCCAGCCCCGTGCCCGGGCCCACCATGATGATCGGCGTTTGAGGCTGCAGCGGCAGTCTGGGGGGAACGGCGACAATCCAATAAACACCTTATTATGAAGACCATTTGATAGTACATTCGTCGTTTTTTTAATTTTTATCCACTTAATAAACACAAGAACAATAATACCGTGAAAGTGTATTTTTTTGACTGAAGCAGACATCTTCGTAAACTGACAACTTTTATACCTTTGTACAAAATATCAAAATATTTACAAAATCAAAGGAAACTGCAAAAATCTAATCAAAACCCTTATTTATATGAGTAGACCATTGATATTTAAAAGGTATGGGTACCTACGTTATGTCAGTACTGACGCGAAGTTTTTAAGGCTAAATTTAATATGATTTCTCCAATAAAACGCCTTCATACCATTTTACTCCCTGCGACTTGAGGCATGAATCAAAACAGCAAATACGTCTTCGGGCTTTACTGTACTTCTAATGAGTCCTCTTCAAATGTTACACCTTTGGATTTTCTGCTTTTCAGAAGAGAGTTCATAGAAGGCATGCACTACCATAGACCATAAGCCTTTTTCTTGTAGTCTTTCGATTTATTCAAATATACCTAATTCACTTAAAATAAGTTCCTGCTGAAGGAGTTATATCTATTCAGGAAATATTATATTATGTTTTCAATAATTGATATAGATAAGCGAATGAGTTAGTTAAATCAAGACAAAAATACCGTTAAATAAAACGTAATGACCTTATGGCATGTTGTGCCGCGTAAACAGCTGCGAGATAATCAAGATAAGCTATCAAACAAAAAAAACTTGACATTGGGAAATTAATCCTCGATATGAAGGCGGAAATACTTTAAAATGAAGTTACTTCGTATCATAAAGGCTTGAGTATGTACAGTCAACGGCAGCTCAGCCTATTTCCGTCTTTATTTCGCTCTGGCCAAATGCCATTCTTTTGCAATTGAGCAAGAAGTATCTGTCGTGGTATTTAACTTTTTAACTACATTCTTTTGCAAGCATCTTTATGAAAATAACAAACGAAGCTGTGGTCTAGTCGTACAAAACACGGCTTGTACTCTCGCCATTGACTTCACAGCCACTAGACAACAAACGAGCGGAATCAGACTAATACGTCTTTTAACGTCCATGCAATCAAATATCAACCACTACACACAAACGTCATTTTTCCTTCCGCACCTTGTTGTTGACAGTCTTTCATGAAAGAAATGATACATGATAGTAGGCCGATCACACAAGCACTCATTTGAAAGAAACTTGACAATACCTGAACTGAGATTTCCTGATGTAGACGGGCACCCTCGGCAGCGGCTTGCCGGGCTCGGGCGCGCGCTGGCTCAGCCACGTGGTCGCGACGCCCTTGTTCACGCGCCCCGTCGGCGTCTTGTACTGCACCACCACGGCTGTGATGTGGACGGTCTCGGGGTGCACCTACAATGATTGCATAACGTTCAGCAGGAGGAACTGGTGGCCGATGGGATTGGGGAGTTCTAGAATGGAGACTATTTAACGTCTAATAGTGTATGGAGATGGGCAGGGCACCCAGCCAGATATAGGGACAAAAGATGGACAGTTGAAACCACAGAATGGAAAGGCCTCATAGGTAAGAGAAAAGTTCGAAGGCCAAAAATGAGATGGGTCATTTCGGGCCAAGGTTAAGGTTTGACGACCGATTTGGTGTAATTGTTGAGAAGTCGGCTACTACACCAATGGACGCGGTTTGGCGACCGATTTGGTGTAATTGTTGAGAAGTCGGCTACTACACCAATGGACGCGGGATCGATCGCCTCACAGTACAAACATTTGTGTGCATGAACATGTCTGTTTGTATTGGTCTGGGTGTTTCCTATGTATATTAAGTATGTATTTATAAAATAAAACGTCTTTAAGTATGTTTATCCGTTGTCTAGTATCTAGCTTTAACTAGCTCATCTTGAGGCTCGATGGCGCTGTGTGGAATAATGTAAAAAAAAGTGTATGACCAGATAACTGGCCGCCTTGGGTATCAGGTGTGCCGGGTGAAATCCAGCATTCGGTCTATGGCTAATAAATAACTATGATATGCCCACGACTCAATCAAATCATCATCGTCAAATGTCATCTCATCATCACAAAAATTCACATTCAAAAATACTAACCTCAGTCAACTAATTATTCAGGTTGCCAGGGTTTGTTACAATACCATCCATCGCGACATCGATAAAATGATCAATTCAAACATCAACAAGCTGCAACAACGCCAGCAACCCTGAGCTACATATTTCCTATTATAAGAGATTTACACAGGTAGCTCTACGCTGTCTGACCCTTGTATTAGAGATGACAATAATAATTGATAATTTTATAAAATATTAAAAATTGTGAGGGTATTATTCGGATATCGTAGTTTAACAGGTTGGAGCATACTACTTTTGTCCGCGCTCCCGTAATTAATTTTATATACTCGTTTGTACGCCTATTCTCGCGCGTGTGATTACCATACAGCAGGTAATTGGAGCAAGCAAAATCTCGATTGTGGTGAAAAGGTTAATTTGAAGGATCAGCTCACCTGCTTGCAGCACATCGAAAGTCAGCGATGCCATGCCATGCCATTGGTGTAGTAGCCGTAGCTTTAATCAGGTATTTGATTGTTACGCCACTGTACCTACTTAATTATAGTCGTGTACTTTTAGCAGTAGCCTTAGCAATTTTGGTTCGAAATATACAGTCCATTCCCCATCATTATGATAATACCTTAATGGACAGTATTTGAAGTACTTCATTATACTCTAGGAAAATTACCTTGGGACTTGATGAAATAGAATAGTATCTAGGCTGCAATCGTGGCAGAAGCTCGCAGAGATGGTCTAGGGGTGGTTTGCACGATTTTATATCCTCCAAAATATGCACTATATTCCTGCAGGCATCTACTACAAATGACTGGTACAGAGCTTTGCCTTCTTGAGAATTAGTTGCCATGAGCATAAGCTTCTTCTTGTCCTGTAAACAGAAAAGATTTTATAGAAAATATGTTACTTCAAAATTATTATTATGAATATTGCCATTCTCAGTAAAATTATTAATTGGACTGGATCTTTCGTATGACCTATTGTTATCATAATTGGTTGCATAACATCAATGTTACTCATTAAAGAACCTCCTAAAACTCAAACATTGATAATGTGATTTTTATTACCGATGACCCCAATCCAGCTACATTTATCAGGATTAATGCAGTAAATTCAAGACAATCAGTAAAGCTATAAGAATAAGTAATAGTACATTATGGTACAAGTGTGTAATGTTGGTGATTACCGCTGAGGCGCCATTGAGACCCGAGCCGTAGGCGAGGGTCTTAAGAGAGCCGAGGACGGTAATCATCAATACACACGTGTATCATACGACGTTTTTCAACACAATTGTGAATAAAATAATTTCAGAAACTCATTTTATGTAGTCATGTAAACCTTTCCTAAAGTAAGTCATTATAACCCTACGGTCTAGCCGGGACATAATGTTGTACCTACTGGATTTCATTATTTGTAAAGTGATTTGAATTTGGAATGCAACGCCGTGTGGTCAAAAATGTTTAGGTGCAATGAGATTTCATTTTGAGGTAGGCTGTATATTATCGTTTTCTTTGCATATAAAAAAAAACATGAAAGCTTTTCACCAAAGACGATTCATTCGAATGTCGAACTGGCCACTAATAAAATAGACTTGGAGCATTCTTGTAAAATTAACGACAGTAAAGGAAAAAAGGCGCCAACCGCTCAAATAGCTATGCTGATAAATTTAATGTACCAAATAATGTAATTTACCTTTGCACATATTTAATGTTTTTCTTATTCATTCTTTTGAAATAAATATTTTTATTTGTATTATTAAACACGATCTTTTTTGTATCGAAACTTTTTTTAAGAACAAAGCAATTCAACCAATAAAAAAAAACTCTATAACTCACTAGTGAGTAATAGTAATGAAAAAGTCACAGTTTGATTATAGGTGTCATTATCTGCCTAATTGCAGTGAAATAAGAGCCACTTTATGAGCAAGTGTGTTGAAAAGAATATTATTATACATCAGAATGTACGACTGTACGCCAATATACCGGACGACATACGTTCCGTGGGCAGGCCCTCTACAAGGTGGACTGACGATTTGGTCAGGGTCGCGGGAAACCGCTGGATGCGGATCGCGCTTGACTGATCGTGGAGATGGGGGGGAGGCATATGCCCAGCAGTATGTGTCCTTTGGCTAACATGATGACGTCAATATTATCCTTCATCTTATTGCAGTTATATTACCGTATACCACTTAAGATATGATGAATCGAGGATACTGTTAATTTAATTGCTAAAAAGCAATTGTTTGTCAAGTATTTCACTCACTTCTTCATCTGAGCAATACTCAGCAATTTCCCTCATAATGTGAGTGCGGGGCAGGGCAGTAATTTCCAAATAATGTGATAATGCAGTGCGGTATGAGGTAGGGCAGGGGAATGGATGCTTTTTGCTGCTCTCCTGGTCTGTGTTTATAAGCGAGAACACTTCATCGAGGTCTGATCCAGTCAATGCTCCAAGGCGCTCCACCAGATCAGTATCATTGATAGGGTATACAGCAACATGATCTCCTGCAAAAAAAAACGAAGGTTTCAAATCACCAAAAACATGTAGAGCCTGAAAGTAATGTTACTGAATGCTACAACAACAGGCATACTATATGCAGGCAGCAGATAATCAAATATGCATTTACTGTCAAGATAACCAAGGTAAGAAAGAAGAAAGAAAGAAAAGATATTTATTGACTCAACTAAAAACAAGTGAAAGCATTTTTTTTAAAGCAGGAACTATCATCTTATATCATAAAGAAGAAGAGTCAATCAGGAGCCTGCCTCATTTTTGCGGGGCCAGAAAGGATTTAAGTCCCAGGATGTGTGAGACAACCCGCTTGCAGATCTATTTACATATTCAAAAGTAAATTTGAATTTTTGCAACATTATCGCAATTATTCTCACCAGCTTCATAGCGCATTTTGGAGTCTGAAATATCCAGCTCCACATGTAAGCAAGATCTGTCTCCACCTTTGTGTAATTCTCTGTTGACTGTAATTTGTGCCAAAAATGGATTTTTAGCATCATATGGACTGAAACAAAAATATTACTTAGGTTTTATTGGAAATAATAGACACCTTAAATTAATAAAAAACAAACAATTTATACAGCGGATAAAAATAACTAGCAGTGAAAACAAAAAATTGAAAATTTCAGGTCAAGTAATAAATAATTGAAACGAAATACACTTACGGTCTCTGTACTTGATAAGTGTGAAGCCTTGCAATTTCACCAGTGAACACATTTTCCTTTGGTATTTCATCTGGAGCATGACTGACCAGACGGAACTGACGTGTCAATTCATCTTCTCCGGTGCTTTCTATGTTAAACTTCTCACACACAGCTGGCCAAAATTTGTCTTTCCATGTAATAAAATCATCTTCAATGCTGAAATACAAAAATACTTCTTATGTTCACATTAGATAAAGTAGGCTAATAGTACAATGTGAAATCAGTTTTTTCTTGGAAGGGACTTGTCAAGATTGTACTAAATAGTTCAAGTACACTATTTCATACAAACTTGAGAGCCATTCAACATGTGACCAAAAGAAATAACTAACAATAATGAATCAACAAAATAAACACCAATTAACACTAACTCTTTTTATTATTAAACTAATTGGTACATTTTATTGCTGTTATTTCAATGACAAGACATGAAAAGATTTTTCACTGAATAGGACAAAAGAAAACATTTCTTTGTTCACTATCTACCTAACTTTACTCTTTGGCCTTCACTTGAGAAAGAGTTAACTATGTTATTTCATTGATTCTATCATTATCATTTTCTATATCTAAAAAAGATATTGACACAATAATAGGGCGACTGTTTCAAAACTGTGGCTATTTTCATCCTACTGAAGGAACCTCATTACCTTCATAATTGGGGATTTTATTATAGATACCAATCATAACAATAAAACAGAATATAGCAAATAGCCTTTGGTTTTCCTGATTTTATCAAGTGCAAAACCATTTTCTTGGTTGTTACCTGACAAATGACTTCTAGACATCTCTTCTACACTTGTTTGTTTGCCATTATCCTCCCATCTGATTAAAATAGGTAGATAACAAAATAAATGACTTACTTTGCATCATCATCTCCTAGTCCCAGTTCATACACCCGAGTGGCACCCAGCTCCTCTAGTCTTTTGTCCAAGTAAATGGCCACTGCATTGTAATGTTCATATGTCTTGTTACCCAGACCAAATACCTAAAACATTGATTTGCTTATTATGTTGTTTATTTTCAAATAATTATTCTCTGACCTCAAGAAACAATACAAGTCTCACCACAGCATCAAATTATAACAAGTGTATAATAATAGAAAAAAAACAAATAGCACAACCAGGAATCAACGAAAATCATGATTCATACCATAAATCGTAATTTCCGCAGTGGTGATATAATATGTTTCTTAGTCAAAAATTCCAACATAAAACGTGAAGAGAGCCTTACAAACATATTCATGATGTTTATTATTTATTGGACTTTGTACTAAACTTTTACATTATATTTAAATCAAGAAAACAATCGTAAGCATTCGCCTTGAACTAACTAACCTAACTTTAGTTAGATTTATTATATATCTTAAACTAACAACTTAGGTTAATTGTATAGCCAATAGCACATAATCTGAGGATGTTTTTCAGTTTAAGTCATTCCGATTAATATTATAATCAGTACAATGTTTCGAAAGGTTTTGTTGAGATTTATTTGCAAAATATTTCGTAAACTTCGATCGGCTTTTGACGTACAAATAACGTCAACATGACAGATTGGATGACAGGACTAGTGATGTACGGCTCGACTTTTTAAACCGGTTAAACCGAGCCGGAGTTTTTTGCCAGATATATTAATTCTCTCTATCTATCTATTACTACTTGTTGGTTTTTGGTAAAAAAAATAGGTATCAGTGGATTCAGTAAAGTTAGTTAAATAAGTGATTTAATCAAATCGTTTTAGCTTGACCATTTGCAACGCAGTTTGTCATCCTCATGATCATGGCATGTTGAGAAATTGCAGCCGCGTGAGTAACCTCAAAAAACTCCAAGAAGTATTGAAATCCACAATACCAGGATTTTGAAGTCCACATGCAAACAAAAAACTAATCGACATTGGCAAAATAGTCTCGTTAGTCTCGCTTAGCCGGTTTTTTTGGAATATTCACCGATTGAAGAGATGAAAAAGCAAGCTAAAAATTTATAATAATAATACATATTATTCGACAATATGCCTCTTTTACTTCCTTTTCCATGTCCGCATGAAGACAATAAATGATGCTTGTAAGGTGCGAAGAATAAAATGCAGTGTTAGTTGATTCATTTCATAATTATTAGGCATTTTATAGCCAGTTTTAGGCTATTCGTTGTTGAATTTTGTAGAGTTTTCCTTTAACGGGTATGAATTTACCCAGCCCAACCTTTGTCTTGGGTCGTGGCTTAAAATGCACAATCCGTGCCAAGCAAAAAAAAAACACATTGTCAACTCAGGCTGCACTTCGAAACGGCGAAAAAGTTGTCTATGGTGTGTTCTAAAATGGATTACAATGGCCGAAACTCAAGTTATTCTATGTACAGCGACCTCACAGATTTCCTACATGAAATGAATTCTGGAAACGTTCGTTTTTGGTAGTAGAATTTGAAGTGATTGAAACTAACTAACTAACTGGGTAGTGGATTTAATTAAAGCTCTGGGAACCACGATAGCGTCGTGAGTCAGCCAGTTGCGTTCACTTCGGACTCATAAGTCTGATATGTTGACAGAGTCAACACTTGGATTCACAAACGTCAATTTACGTTGACCACGCATTCACGCTCCTTTGCTGTGCTCTTTCTCTCCCGTAAAATGACAATAGAAATGAAAGGTACTGATTGTCGTTTGTGAATTTGGGCTGTAGTGTTCATTTTAATTGAGTCAGCGAGGCGAGTGTGTATACCAGAAACAGTGCAACCACTCTGCTATAGTATTCCGGCGGACGCCAAAACTCCCTTCCCTCGTGTGAGTGAACTTTAAAATTCAATTTCTTTGCAACTGTGGTCGTTTGAAAAAAAAGGACTACGACAAATATATTTTTTAAATTATTTACATACAAAATGAGGGAAAATACTAATTCAAAGTAAAGCGTATTGATGATTAAGGTAAGCGTGGAGCACCGAGATGTGAAGTGATGTCCGATGTGCACCGCCGGAATAGCACGGCTGACCTGCTGAGGGCATTATACTCTTTGTCTTTGATATTTTTCAACAAGGCATAGTGTTGGGCAGACTAGGTTATTCATTTGCCAGAAAAATGACAATTCTTTTAAAATCGATATGTTAATTATCAATTTTATAAATACCTAGCTACTGCCGTACTCAGAGACGTCAATTAACGTTAATGGTTCATTAGAGTCAAAATTTGACATTCTGAAAAGTTCTTTATTCAATTTGTTATAAAGTCTCTTTTCAAAAATGGAATTTTGACGCTAATCAACCATTAAAGTTAATTGACGTCTCTGAGTGCGGCGGTAAGTATTTATTTGGATTTTGACTTCTGTACCATTATCGCTATCGTTCAAATTGTTCACACTGCCAGTGTGTATCACTTGATCTACTTATTTGACGAGCGAGACATAGTAGCGAACTAGAGGGAGACGTGTACCGAGAAGGCCGTAGGTCAAGTGAAGAAACACTAATATACTTCGATATTTCGTGTTCCCTAATACTTTTGTACTTATGGCTATTTTCTAGCTGCTTACGCTGGACATGTGGGTGGGGACGGGAATGGGTAAAGCTGTACAGTCAACAGCACATTAGGCTATCCATTTCCGTTTTTATCTTGCTTTTGCCAAAATGGCATTCCTTTGTAATTTACCAAGGAGGGCTGACCAGAAATGGGTAGCTGGCTTACGAGCTGTAAATTAGCAAGCGGCTGCCATTTCACTCGCATTGCGAATTAGATAATCTAGGGGCGGCTGATTGAAATCACGCAACGCAATGAATTAAATGATTAGGTACTAAGTAAGTACCAGAGAACGTGGCAACAGAGTTGCCACTACTTAGAATGTCTATAAATAGCAAAAGAACTTAAAAATTACCTACCTACTAGGTAATCTATCGTTTTGACTAATCAATAGTCAAAGACATAGTACATTCTCAGATAAAATGAGAAAAATAAAGTAAATTCAATCGACTTTAGGCCTAATGAAAGGGCAATTTATTTTTGAAATAACGCCATTTCCTTTCGAAGATTTGAAACGAGTAGGTGTGACCATAATAAAGTAGAGTGGGTAAAGTCAACCAAGGCGATGTATCTGGGACATTTTCCTTATTTTCAATGGTAAATATGAAACCGACCTAGGGCTGTCAACATACGTACAGTCGTGCTTATTTTTTTTGCTCACGAGTCACGACATCGACACGTTGCGCTATGTCGTCGCAACGCAACGCACTAATGGGCCAACACTACTAAGTTCTATTAATTCAGAGACCCTGGGTTCTAGGGATTTTTGCTTAAGGTACCTGTAATACGTATACGAAACGTTTAGGGCTAAATTTACCATTAGCTATTATGACCATACTGACCACTTATTACTACTAGGGGCGCTTTAATTGATCAATTACCTATCAAACGGTAAGTATTTATTTGTAACTTACCGCATAATTGAGGCCAGTTAGGTCTGGATCTCCATTCTTGAGCCATTCATAGAACTCCATGGCATTGTCTGTGGGGTCTCCCTCGCCATATGTTGCCATACAGAACACAGCCAACGAGTTTTCGATTTCCTGCAGCTTAGTAAGCTCCTCCTAAAATTCCAAAATAAATAAATACCTAATGTAAAAGGTGAATTGAATGAAGGCTAAAGCGTTACTTGCATTGCGACAAACAATTCCTTTACAGTCTGCTGCTCAAACCCAAGAGTTTCCTTTGTAGGGGTTCAATCATTTGTATTTCTATTTTTGCATGCTTAGGAACAGAAGCATACAAAGGATAAATCTTTTTAAAACAGATTCACTGTTTTATGGAAAATCGTAATACTTTATCTACTACTGTGAAATAGGCGAATCGGCCTTCGTACCGATATTAATAATCAAACTAGTTTTACAGAAATAACCACCTAGTGACGGTATAATACTAGTTTGACCTAGGTTAAACGAGTTCAACTCGAAAACAGAACTTTAAATCCTCATGTGTGAGTAATGAAATAAATGATATCTCTGAATTTGTACTTTGCTACGTTGATAAAAATGGCGAATGGACTTTGTCCATGTAAATGTAGAAGGTCCTTTCAACATTCTCTGCTTGGATTATACCCGATTAATAGGAGATATCTATCTTTTTTTTAAATCTGTCAATAATTGGTAATACTTTACAGAACGAAAAACCGGATGTCTCCGATTGCGCCAACGGGTCAGACACCTTGAAAGAGTAATACAAATGTATTCCATGGACAAACACCAACCATATCGCACTCTTCAGGGTCAGCTACCATGCCCTTCGTCTTGTACTTGATGCCTTCCTTCGCGAGACGCCCAGCGAACTCTTCCCCTGTGCCAGTCTGTGACCCGTAGAACACCACTAAACTTCTGCCTGACGACTTCAACTTCTTGATGAAAGAGTTTTCTGCGACTTGAATAGAACCAGCAGTCCTGAAACAATATGACACTGGCTTTAGAGGGCAAATTAAACATAGGTTACATAGCATTTACATAGTAACTGAGAATGCTGTCTCACTTGTATTAATAACTATTTGTGCGTACTTTAGCGTATGTACCATACCTACAATGCGCCTTCAAAAACGTGACAGGTGAGTAAAAATAAATTGTTATCTTTATAATATAAATAATCTCGTCCTAGCCAAGTTTTCTTCGAACGGCTGCTTATTATTTAGTGATTATATGTCTGCTGTAAAGTTTTATCTTTCACTTTGAAAGGACATCATCCGTTTTTGTTCGTTCCTTATCCTATAATATCCAAAATAAACATATAAAATGAGCTTTTGTTACTATGGCACCAAAACTGTTCAACCACTTCCCTTGGTTCGATTAGTTTGTAAATTATAGGGTAGGTAGTCAGATAACTAAGGCGTAGGCTGGATTTGGTTGAATAAAATCAACCTGTATCCATATTTGTAATTTTGTTGCAATAGCTACAATACTAATGTTTTATCACTACACTAGCGGCCGCCCGCGACTACCTATAATAATAATTGTACCTATAATAATCATCATCTATAAGTAATAAACATTCGCACGGATGCACCCTGCAAAGCCGGGGCGGGTCGCTAGTAGTATTTTATAAGAATCAACCCAAAAATCGAAATGAAAATAACATCAAAAAAGGATTTAAAAAGCTCATATTTTCAAACTCGGATGGAACCAAAGGAAGTGGTTTTACAACTTTGTTTCAGTGCCTTAGATGGTGATTTCTATCTTAAGAATGCTCAGGAGGTTAAGTTCTCACCGGATTAAATACATTTTTTATCTTTTGTCCGGCACTTTCATAATTGGACCAAAAATTTATTGTGAGCGTGAAAATCCTTGGGACAAGAGTTGTTTCATGAACAAGATTGATTTTTGCACAATTTCCAAGCCATCCTTCTAATGTAACTAGACTTTTGGGAAGTGCAAAAAGTACATTCAGTACATAAGTGTTGGCTGGTTACCAGACTTTTTCTTAGCGGAAGAATACCAGAGAGCCACTCATCTTATTCGAAGCAGTTACCACACTATATCAAACTCGTAACAATTACCATACCATGCTAAGTTTATTCAATTTAATATGCTTGATAACTTCTACAATAGGTACATGAATATTTAATGGCTGAATAGGTTAACTACCTCACATATCTTTGAGTATTTGATTTTAGCACTCTTAAGTATTTATCCACCACACATGAGTAGGCATTTGGATAATGATTATGATTATTGATGGCAGTATTGATAAGATATAGTTGTCTTACATACTTAAGAATCCTGATCAATAATTGTGTGTAGTACCAGCGATATTGTCGGCGTTTCTAGTCATTTACTATTACCCCCTCTTAAAGTTAATTTTCTCTAACTGTAAGTCTATGAAAGATACTTATAGGTATGTGCAGTCCGAAGATACATAATGTAACAAAAAGGTTAATGTATCTACACATATAGTTTAACTTTGACTGGAATTTCTCATTAGCACGGTAATAGTTACCGTTTCATTAGCATCACTTCGCGTCACTGATAAGATGGTACAATCAACAGATAAACGAGAATTTACAACAGTTGATGATCGTTAGTTAAATAGCGAAAATTACGACCACGACGTTGATTTTTTGGCGACCGATTTTGTGTAAGGTTTGGAACTTGGCTACTACACCAAAAGTTGCGGGTTCGAACCCACACGGTACAAACATTCGTGTGCATGTACATGACTGTTTGTACTGGTCTGGGTGTTACTCATGTAAAGTAAGTACCTATGTATGTACAAAGAATAACAATTCGAGTACGGTATGTTTAAGTTTAAGTACGGACTTATCAAGTTTCCACAAACTGTCAAATGTCCATAATTTGTCTTGAACTCATGAATGAAACCTTAACTTTGATAGATCGAAATGTATTAAAGAAATTTGCTAGTTAGTAAGAACTTGATCTGCTGGTGTTTTTTTTAGCGTTTGGGAAACACTCTTTGATTTAACGGTTATAATTAAATAATAAGATAACTAGATAGGTACTGACGTTTGCGTCTGACCTTGGTGGATGATACAAGGCCGTGATACCTACATAGTTTTAAGCGATTGTCGCTTTCGGAACAGTTTTATAGTATGGATACAATTCCCGATTAAACCCTTGAAATCCTATTTGATCTATATGCTTGCGTCTTTAACAACACCTTCATCTAAAAAATGGCTATTTCCATTCTTTTTTTACTGGGGGTAAACACATGGGGTAACATAAACACAACAGACGTTAAATGAATCAAGCACAACTGTGCACATAGTTATTAGTTATACCTACTGTTATTACCAGAAAAGAGTGGTAAGTGTGTATTCATCTTTATTTTTTAATTCAACTAACTCGGCAACTGAATAGAGTGCCAAGTACGGGTTTTGCTCACTATTCTCCAACGAGTCGGTAAACGAAAATTTGTTTGGCGTTTTGGTCTAGACATTTTATGAGGCAAAGATTTTGGTTTTATTAAAAAATAATTATGAATAACTGAGACTTTTCATAAATTGAAACTTCTTACATACAAAATGAAAGCTATAATTGTTTGTAGATAAAATAAAATTGAATAGGTAAAGTAATAAGTAGTTATTTTCTTATGAACATTTTTGTGCCTGACTGTACATTTGATTTAAAATTGCTTCAAATCATATTATACTGACTAGGGCCATGTGTCGAACACTGGGGGACTTGGCCACGGACCCTAAAATTTAATCACGTAGCTTATATTTGCCTGTTTTTTTTTAAGTGCTAATTCCTTCATCACCTTGCATCATAGATCTTGCACACAAAGAAAGGAGATGGTCGTTCAGTTGCCCAATAAATATTAAAAAAAACTTTCTTCACGAATGGTTAAGCCTTACGGAAATAGGATTCTGTAAACTCCGCTTTAGGTTAAGCAATCCTTTGATCTTCATTACCTAGATAACTAATAAGTACCCATTCCTAGACTATTTCCAGTGCCAAATGTAGCAATTTACTGTTCAATCTAGCCCGTTTTGACCAGAAAAATTCACGCTGGCTTCGCTATTAGGTACGATTTTCTGAGTAGAGTAGCTAGGTAGCTAGTCAAGTTTGCCTTAAGTAAGTATTAAAGTGCCCAAGACGTGCTTGCCCCTATGAACTGCTGTCTTAAGCTTCAAATAGGTACCTACCTATTATGAAGAATGTATGTTTAATACATAATATCGCACTTTATGGTATTACTGCGATAAAAAATATTTTCTTAACACTATCACTTATTATCAGTTAAAATGCATAATATGGACAACGTGACAAGAGGTAGTACCTACCTACATACCTAACTAAAAATGATTGTCACTTAAATTCAACCTCTACTCTGTTCTAAGGTCACTTTGATAATTATTGTCCCACAGAAACAGTTTGACCAGTTATTATCTTACTTTTTTTCATAATAACCGTCAAGTTTTTGTGTAAGGCCAATTTACTTTGGGTGCGTATCGGTCCACATAACTTTAGTATATTTTCAATTTCTTAACGTTCATGATCATATAATAAACGTCTGGTATAACAACTCTTAAATTTATATTTTTTTTTCATGATGTTCATTTCATTTAGTACATGATAGGATATAAAGTTATTTAAGAAAACGATCAGTACACCTAACGATATTTAAAATAAACCTTACTTATTACAAAGTTCATTTGTTTTTTTTTTAAGCTTAATAGCATTTCATATAACCATGCATGAATTGAAATAAATGTTATTATTTTTTATAAGAACTAATTGATATGACCTACTTGTCTGCCCTATACTAGAGTCGGGGCGAAACCGACTAGGATAGATAAGGCTAGACGTTTTTTATCGCGGAACTATCGCTGCGAGATCGCCTCGCTAGGTGTGAACAGGCTCTTAGCCTTGCGTTCGTTTTAATGAATAAGGGGGTAAGTGTTTATTGTACAATTTGGGCCTAACTCTTACTCTTCAGTGATGGAAAACACCGATAAAGAACCCAAGCCACCCGGATAACGGCGGCAGGTTGGGTTAAAATTCACTTGGTGAAATGTGGGTTTCCGAATGTTCCGTTTGCCATTACAGCTTTAATCGGTGTGCCTCTAACTACTCCGTCCGGGGATTTAGTCTTTAGCGTATGTTAAGTTATGTTATGATAAGATTCGATTGTTTGTTTGTATTTAATAGGTATCATGCATTACCTATATTCTAAGCCTATGTATCATGATTCGAATTAGGTAAACACAAACGATTTTGCGGGCGGATGCTGATCACTTAAATATAAAAGACCTTAACATTAGCAATACTTATTCTTATTCTAAATTCGTTGACAATACAACCTTTAACCAGTTGCTATAGGTTAATAACATTTATTGATTTAATCATCAAGGACTTTATTATCTATCACTAGGTGGTGGGCTGGCGCGGTGACATCAAACCTACAGATATAGACAAAATTAATCATAAGTTTAATACTCGATTATCATTTACCGTTAAGTACTATTTATAAGAATCTTAGTCAGTCAGTTTATTCCGTGTGATGTAATCAAATCACAGATAGTTCAAACTTTTAATTAGTTTTGATTAACTGGAAAAGGTACTCACTCACAAAAAAATACTCGTAATGCGAACAGTACTAAGAATAATTAGATACTTTTAAATTTAACAATACCACGACAATATCCTAGAAAGGCTTAGAGCATTGTCTAAGTAGAAAGGTTATTATATTATATTATTTGTAAATTGAACAATTTCAAACTACAAAATCTTCCTAACGATTCACGATAATCTGTATATTTAACCTACCTATATATATAAAATGTATAATGAAAAGGAAATTAAATATTATCTTTTGATTTTATAAAATGTTGTTTTTGACCCCCTATGCGATGTAACTAACAACAAGGAAAAAGCCAAAAACTTACTGTGAATGAAACCGATAGACACGGTCGCAAGTCGCAATTTATCATGTAGTATAATGTATCATCTTTGAAATTTAATAAAAACTGTCAAAATTATGAACTACTAGTCAAATAAAAATGTTGTTGTTATTCACCCCGTTTAGGTACCAGTAACACGGTGTACGGTGGCCGGCACATCACGCTACCCATTTCCGGTCAGTCCTCCTTGCTCTATTGCAAACAAATGTCATTTGGCAAGAGCGAGAGAAAAAACGGAAATGGGGTAACCTGATGTGCTGTTGACTGTACCACGGTGGTTATAGCTTATAGCATTATTCCTTTACCGTGCGTGTACTGTGCAGAGTTCTGTCAATTATTTCGTGTTGGGAGAAGTTGTCCAGCAATTTCGGATTATAATTCAGCGTCTTTTCTTTAGAAATCTAAACGAAGAATTTTAATTCCTTATTATGCTGAGTACATAGACATACATGGTTATATTCAAGTACCTACATAGCTAATAGATCCTTTCTGAGGCATAAAGATAGCTTGTCTATCTATTACTTGACCCACCAGCTATAATACACTGTCCTACATATTTAAATTTATTGTAATAGTGACCTTAGTGTTGGATGCACATATATCTGTCCCCATTATTTGGATCAATCTGCTATTTTACTGAATGACTAGGTAGCGCATTAGTTGAATGGCGACATTCAACTGAATGACTAGGCTGAATGTTGATCGAAGAAGCGCCATTCAACGTCTAACTACCTAGTTAGCAGCTGATGGTAACATCATAGCCCTTTGAACAGAGCGGATGTAATATCAGTCAGGTGACTTAAATAATCTTGATGGTCACCCTACATGGTATGTAGGTACTATGGACGACCTACAATTTTGGCGGCCAATGGAATGAAATTCAGTCAGTCATTAAGGCTATAAGAAAGCAGAGGCTGTATTATCAAAGCGCACATATATGTCATACGACGTTTTGTAACATATTTGAAAGAGAGGAAATAAATACGAGTAAACAAACATCGGACTTTCATAAACAAAGAAAAAGCGGAATTATTTTTATTTGTCACAAATCAGCGATGCATCAGATTATCAGATAAAATTGAATAAATAATCATATTTGATGCGCGTGCATCAAAAATCATTATTTATTCAATTTTATCTTAATTCATCCAACTAAGTTAATTTTAGTCATGAAATGTTGCCCTCCTTCTGACATAAAAACTCTTTGCTAAGATTTAAAAAAAGTGCCGTTCGTTTTAGACGTACGTGCATACAACGCATCTTGGTAAACCATGCGTTTTACAACACAATTTCGGAAAAACAACTTAAATAACACACATTACGCACTCGTGCGTTTTACTTTACCTACATTACATTTATTTTCATCCCACCATCTCGGAAAGTGCGTTTTTGCTATTCGATATCGATAAAGCCGTTTTTACCCTCTAGAGGGTAAAGTAAAATTTAATTTCGAACGTCGCATGTGTACTACCTTGGGATTCAAAACACCATTAAAACTATTCACTTCTACCTCCATGGTGCCCATTTATTTTTAAATTAGTTTATAACTCAGAGTTTGAACCTCATTAGTGATAAGTACTTTTTTTTATTTGTTTGCGCGCGCTTTTTTTCTCATAATATTGTTAAACCTTTGTTGAAGTTTGAAATCAAAAACCTGAAATGAGTGATTCTAGCGACAAGGGAGTTTATTTGACGCCAGGAAAACAGTACGCAAATCACTAACAGCAACATTACAGTACCTAACAAAAATATTACACTCAACATAAGTAGATAACTGTAGCAACGTTACTTTAATTTTTTCTTAATTTTGCCTAATTATTAATTGTTATAATTGAAATATTATTCTGTAATACCTTCCTATGATAAAGAAGTAGTAATAATACCTAGACTGATATAAAAGTAGCTTGTGATTGTCGTTATTTTTTGCATTTAGTCATTTTCTCTCTGAGGTGAGATGAAAAGTTACGTGGTTCACTCGAGTGCAAAGATTTTTCATCTTGTGCTTTTTTGTTTCCCTCGCTAACGCTCAGGATGCTAATTTTTGAACCACTCGGTGCGCTCGTGATGATACAATTTTAGTGTTCCTCTAACTCCTTAAAGATGTATAGTTGAAACTATCTAATTGACTACAATTTGCATACTAACATTATGATGTCATTCGGGATATAGCCATTCAAAATCTATCAGGACGCCGTTTTTTGGCAACACTAGAATTTTGATCACCGCAATGACCCATATTAATAACAAAGCGATGGCCTTGGTTGATTGTTAATACTAATGACTCTTGCTAGGTTTTATGTATGCCTAAAAAATATGATTTTATTTTTTAATGAATGATGTAAATTAACAAAATGTTGAACAAAAAACCACACGATAAAAACCCAAATATAAAAAAAAACTAGGAAATCCATTCAGTTCCTGATATCAAGTCGCTCCTAAAACTTTGGTAAGTAGGTAAGTACTTGCAAAATCACCCTGTATAGACGCTGACCTGAGCAAATCAATGACTGGCTGTTATATACAATTTTAAAGAAATACAAAATATCCATATCACATAAACAACAATTACTAATTTACATGCGTATAACACGATCGTATTACGTCAGTGCGTCGAGTATCCTACGCTATCAAAACTGGATTCAGAAATCTTGTGACACGCCGAAATGACGTCTGCTATGCAAAATTATTATGACCTATCCGGTGGTTGTACGTAACATTAAAATATGTACCTACGCTTAAACTTTAGATGCCTAGTCAAAGTTAAGCGTAGTATACCTACGTATATTTTGGTTTTCTCCAATACCCCATGCAACAAAAGATGCTGTAGCTGTGCGTTGCAACGGTGTGGTGGGGAAGTTTCATAGTTTATCGGTCTTAATTTTAAATGGTACAAACAAATTATTTTTCTATGTAATGCGCAAGCTTAGCATTTCGAATTTCCAAGACATAGTTATTCCGATAAAACAACCAATGATGAAGCGCTTACAAATTGTTGCTGAAAGCTGAATTCTCGATTCATTACATTTAAATCAAAGATTTGCGACGTCAATGTTATGTTTCCAGAAACGATAAATAATTAAGTTAAATTAAAAATTATATATCTCGCAAGGTGGACGGATGACCTCATAAAGATCACAGATAGGGTTTCGGTTTGGAAATCTATGGGCGGGGCCTATGTTCAGCAGTGGACATCATGTGGCTGCTGATGATGAATTAAGAATACACTTGCAGAAACCTCAATGAGGCTCGAATAGATAATATTGTTAATCAGGTTGTGTTGCGGTTCATTTCAGTAACAAACCCTGACCTTCGTACGCAGCGCAAGAGATCCGGCTTGAAGGACCATTATGGCCTCAAATAATCAAAACCAGAACGGAACCACACACTTTTTACTGAATCACTATTACAAGGCGACAAATGATGAACTACTTTTTAGTATTTAACTAAGAGGAACTGATAAAGAAAACTTCCTATTTCAGCGGCTATGTATTTTTTTGGTGTTCTGAGTAGGCAAATTAGTAAGATCGATGCGGCACATCAAGAACTTCGTTGTGGGAATGTAAGGTGTTTACTACGAGGATACTAAATAAATTTAGTCTCAGCTGTTTGTTTATCACGTGAATAACTCAAGAGCTGATTGTGATAAAATTATCATTCAAATATACTTGTGGTATTTGATGATGATGATGCAGAAAACAGACAACACATGCACTTACATTACGTACGTACCTAAACCTAGTGTTTTAATGGATTGATGCTGTGTTTTTTTTATGGCATGCATCCTTTAATGTCCAGGGTATATTCTGCCAAGTTCTAGTAGTTTTGTGCGTTGTAATCGTATTAAGTATTTTGTAATGCTTCTTGAAGTTTTTGTGGTTGTTCACGCGACTGGAATTTCTTAACATGACATGTTAACATTACATTGTTTTTGTCCCAACATACTACCTACTAGACTCAAATGGCCAACTACTTGACTCAAATGACCAAATGTATACTTATATTTTCTAACACAACTGTGAACTTTGCCTAAAAAAAGTCCCTAATTTATTCACTAAAATCACACAATAGGTATTCATCACTATCGATAAAAATATCAACCATGCTTACGGTTTGAGTACCTACCTACAAAACACTAATCGTTGTCACAGTATAACCATACAGTAGGCTATCTAAGGCCGTCCGCCGAGTTATTAGCCTAGCGTGCACACAGACACGCGGCACAGCCCGTCCGTACTGCCAGCACCTTATCGCGCCCTATTTTATGCTAGCGTGTGCGTGAAATTGCGTGTGCGTGATATCGCGACACGGCGCGCGACGCGCACGCACACATTCAAACCGAGAGGGGCACGTTTGTATGTAGATAGCTTACTGTAAGATTATACTGTGTCGTTGTTGTGATTTCTAGTGTAGGGAGTGTAGGTAGGTCGGTCCTGCTTCCGACGTTTTAGTTTGACAGTGACAGTGAATCTTTGTTTACAATTTACCATCATTTCTGTGTTTCTTAGGAATGGCCTTAAAAAAATATGCTTTTATAGTAAAGCATATTTATTTACTAAGTTTCATAGTTCACCATACTACTTACAATGACTTAACTAAAAAGTTACACAAACTACTTTTTTGCAGTTTGTTGGCACATTTTATTATCAGACATCATTATTCTCAGACTGAAATTTAGCAAACAAAATGGTCAGAGAAGTAACAAAGTTAGCCTTGGATGGTATAAAACCAGTTTGGTTATGTGGATATTTGGCATAATAACATTATGTACACCCCGCGCGTGACCAGCTAGAAACAACGATTGACTCAAAAAAGATACTGCGGTTACTCTAGTGAAGACATAATCATCATCCATTGAAATTGCTTAGTATTAGTATCAGTTTTATGTAGCAGGGTAATGGTTGGTAGGTAAAATGGTATGGGTAATTGAGTACCATGTTTTTTTACAAACCATTAAATCGGCTAAAGTTCACAACATTCGTCGAAATTAATGTATATAGGGTAAATTACGTGGATAGGTAATATTACGATTACTATTCTAAAAAATGACAATTTGCACAATCATGATTACCTTGTATTGTACACGTAACCTAACTATTCAGTAAGTAATTATTAAGTTAACAACCAATGCATACACATCATCGCTGCGATTGAGTGCACTTACTGTATTGAATATTTGCTAAGAACAATCTCATCTTTCTTGTTATCCTTTCTGGAACTGTATAACCACCAAACTGCTGCTCCCAATAATACGACGAGCATGACTATATCAAATGTGCTAAACAGCGATCCGGCAGCGGCCGCAGCGGCGGCAGCGGCTGCATCCTGCAGCACGTCCTGCTCATTATCTGACATCTTTGAGGTTATGTGTTTGCACAATAGTCGGGTTACGTAGTAATCACTCCTATGGTTGAGGAACAAGATCGACAATAACTACACTACGCGACGACCACACAACACATCGTCCGATGGACACGTCTCTCTACGAATACCATAAAAACGGCACTGATTGATAGTTTGATTGCGTCGGTGACGTTGGTGTCGGCGTATCTGAGTGAATAAGAAAGACAATCGTCATGGTTCGTTGGCACGAAAAAACACGATTTTTGCCGAGTTCAGCCGATCGCAGACGCGTACGTGAGTTCTGCACAAACTTGAAACAAGTTAGCTCCACGTGCCACGCAATAACCGAGTGTACGTGTACGTGTAGTTGTGTTGTATTGAGACTGCGATGTAGGGTCCGTACGGCTTACCGCGAAAATTAAATCACCGCGGTCGCTACGCGCCTCACTGGCTAGATGTCTGGGTAACCTGGGTTCATTATTGCTTCGCGCAATTAAAATTCAGTTGCATGCAGTTTATGGCTTTCGTTAGTGCAACATGGTTTTCCATCTTCTAACAGCACACTTACGGAAATAGCCTCGCTTCCATACAATGTCTGTAGTGTTTAACTACAGGAAGTGGCCGTTGTCAGCAGTCTCAGTCAGTTCTTTAGAAAAAGTACCTAATTGTTAGATCAGTGTATTTGGGTCATTTGCTTCTTGCTCTTGCGAAGGAGAGATGTCATTTGGCAAGAGAAAGATCAAAGCGGAAATGACTAGCATGATGTGTTGTTGACAGTACAATATACATTTAAGTAGGCATTGTGTAGATTACCCGTTTATACCGATAGCCGGTAACATACGCACATTAATTTGGTTTTACTACTAATTGTGTCAACCTGTACTGCTGTGCTGTCGAGATGCTCATTGCAGTACCAATTGATTCAGAGCAATAAAACAACTAATAATTTGTTATTTAGTGTCAGGTAACATATTATGTACAACCATCTCATGAATGAGAGCATAGGTACCTACTTAATGAAAATAAGTTATGTGTTCTCCCTACAGATTCAGCTTTTTGAAATAAAAATTGTACTCACACTAAACTGGTATCTACTTTTTTTTTAAATTTTGCTCTGCCGCCGAAACTTTTCAAAAAGGTAGATAATTAATCTAAGTTTAATAGTATTTTTACTCCTATTCTTTAAATACGTTAGAAGTTTCTACAAAACTTTGTAATATTTTAAACGTAAGTTTATTGAATAAATATATACGTAATAAGTTGTTCTTTAAGTTATCAAAATTCAGCTTTATACTCGTATTTTTACTAAGCATTCACAGAGCTGTATTGTTATCTTAAGATAGCAATCAAATTGTTCTAGGTGTCAGACGGAGTTTGAACATGACTCTATTTTAGCAATGGCTCACATAAGCGATCTTCATTTCTAGTATTTTGAAACACTGAAATTGTACCTTGGTATCAAGCTGGAATAATATGCCTGTTTTTTAGTTCTCACGAAAAACAAAATATAATGTTGACAAGGACTTAGCCCGCCTTAACTCGCATGTTGCACCACCCACCTTCCCACAAATGACGACAATTACTTCAAGGTCCAGACGTGGAAGTGGCGGTCGTAGCAGTGGTTTCGCAATAATTGCAAGGAATTAAGTTACCAAGCTATGCAAGTTTTTCTGTAATGTGTGCCAATAATTGCCTGGAGTGTCATCGCCATCATCACGTTTTTTTTATACTTGACTGAATATTCTGTGTAATAATTTTATTTACACTTTAATTATTATCGAAGTAATTTTTTCTTTCCGATCCAAATATCAACCCTTTTTAAAAAAAGCCTAGATAACTTGAGACCATAGGTATCTTATCTACTAACTTATTTTAAAAAATCTGAAATATTTAATGACAGATTCCTGACAAGTCAGGACAAGCACTTGGTTGGTGGTTACCCTAATAAAAAATAGAGCCGGGGGGAGGCAATCCAATAGCAGTGATTTCAAAATACATAATAGATACCTACCTAGTTGCGTTTTGGATTCAATTGGCTTCTAAAAATGTATATCTGCTGGTGTTATACTTGGAGTTCGAAAAAGTACCTTTTTTGTCCGCCAAGGGTACACTGTACTTCATAAACCCTTTTATCCTGTCAAAGTACCTATCTGACTACGGAAGTGAGAGGCTTTATAGACGGTCTAAAACTAATATTTAATATTGTCGCCCAAGGTCTACCCAACTACATTACAGACGAACTCGTTAATTCTCAATTAAACAACCTCCTAAACCTTGATATTTGTCATTCTTTGAATTGTGTTTTGCGCTCGGCAAGAAATGAATAGAGCTATGGATGTTTAATCTACAATCTAAGAAGGTTTTTTTTTTTTTTTTGGGTGTGACTACTGCTGTTTAGCCTCAGATGGCTTTGACAGCTTTGCCGGACTGTAGGGTGAGCGCAGAAGGCTCTCAACCCTAAGAAGGCTCTCAACCCTAAATCTAAGAAGGGAGGTAGGTAAGTAGATTTAACGTGTTGTAAGTGTCATTATGGCCCACTTGCACCCGACGCCAAATCCTGCGTCATCACCAGCCATTAGACGTCCAGAACTAAACGTAGAGGTCTCCCCTTTATATTTACTGATCATTGCAGCTGATTCCCGCTACGCTTAACAAGCGAGTCAAGGGGGCCGAGAAGACCCACCTTTTAGTGACGTGACTCTGCTCCCTAAACACGTCTGCCACCACCTTACACGGCACGTCACATTATGCCATGTTTTATGGTCATCCCAATCATCGAGAGGTCGCCAGAGTCGCCATCCTGCAATAGGTGAAGGCTGTATGAAGGTGAAATGTAATCGAGTTGATCTAGGACTAGATTGACTGTTACTTTAATGGATTCAAACTATTTTGTATAACTTAAAAAATGTAAAACGTAGTCAATGATAAACCACTACTTCCGCTTCGCAGAAATAAACACGGCTAGTTGACGTATAAATTGGTTGTAAAAACTGATCCGCCAACTTTGAAAAATATGCTATAGGAGCTCAGTAAGAAAAACATCGTCCTCCATTTTAATATGTATTAAGTGACGCAATAAGGGGTCAGCCACTCAAGGTGACGGTCGGTGCTGCCGACAAGGCACACGGTAGTCACATCACAATAATAATTAAGTATGTCAAATCGACGTAGGTAGCACGATTGTTCGATTGTTGCTTGTAGATTTTGGTTTATAAATAGTAGTTCTAGCAATCTCTGTCCTAGCAGACCTTTTATTGGTTGTATATACGTACCAACTACCCAACGTTAGCACGATTGCAAGTCACGCGAACAAAAATGTAGTCTCGGACAAAGATTTTGAAATAGGAAACAAAACGATCTGTGCCTGCAAGACTGCCACCTCCATTTTTTCTACAACCTTTAACATTTTCCTTAAGCATACAAAGGAAACTAAGGCTATATGGTTTGTAGGTTGTTACATCTAG
This sequence comes from Udea ferrugalis, assembly GCA_950022985.1. Lineage (NCBI taxonomy): Eukaryota > Metazoa > Arthropoda > Insecta > Lepidoptera > Crambidae > Udea > Udea ferrugalis. The sequence goes on from OX465520.1 coordinate 9,079,435, forward strand.
GATAAAACAGCACCACCAGTATTTACATATTATTGATTTGTCACTTAAGTCTACGAAATGAAAAGTGAAAACAAGCACGTCCCGTAGGTACCTAGATGAATATTAGTCTAAAACAGTAAAAAAATATGAAACACTCTTAAAATACAGCGATTGTCGTGTGTTGGCAGCCTTAAGTGTTCTGTATTTCTATTAAAAATGTGCATGTTTTATTTGGTCGAATCAAGCCGACTTTCAAGATAAAACTTTTAGACTGTTTTTTGGTTTAACGGAGTATCGTGTGTGTGCGTTATACCTATATTGAGTATTAATTAAATATAATATTCCTTTTGAGATTCATTTTCTTTTGTTAAGAATCTTTTGTCGGCGAACTAATGTTGGGCAGCCTTTAGTCCAACACCTTATCATTTTACTACCTACCCAATTTAAAAGTGTTTAATCTATTTCGGTACGAACCAGTTAATGTGTTACTGATCGTAACATTGTACTTAATTTTTTGACGATCTTTAAGGTGAATGCGTCACCAAACTTGATGATTTTAAAGTAATGAAATAAGTCAGGTAGGGAGATTATGTTTACCACAACATACCTAAATACACAAACGTATACGTAATGCGCGCTATAAGTTGTAAGCGGTTATTGCTCCTTATTCTTTATCAGTTGTAACGTCAGGGGTAGGTATCATTAGTCGGTTGCCGACCCAGGGTCATGAATTTACCTTATATCTACCTTACGATGACCACGGCAAGGTCAAAGTTAACTCTGCTTCTGCAGTGTAGGTAGTGCTCCTGGTTCATGGGACCACATCAGAAATTGTTGCATGTAGTCAAAACACACACCCTCGATTACAGAGAGGGAGACTGAGCAGCAGTAAAGCGCCAGTCTTTTTCTTTATAAATCAGCTTTTCCTGGGATGGCATTCCGGTCCGGCGGACATCACTTCACATCTCGGTCCCTCACGCTGTTATAGAGTTGGCAAGTGTGGCTCGTACGTAGGCATGGCTGCCGGAGCACCTACACAAGTCAGACTGAATTAAAATAAACTATTTGGGTGTCTTACTTTTAAACCCATGTACGTCTCAACACACGCTTATTTCAATCATCAATACGCTTCACTCTGAATCAGTATTTTCTCTCACTTTGTATGTAAATAATTAAAAAAAGACATTTGGCTCAGTTCTTTTCTCTCAAACGATTACAGTTGCAAAGAAATTGTATTTTAAAGTTAACTCACCACGAGCGAAGTGAGTTTTGGCGCCCACCGGAATCCCATAGCTGTTCCTTTCCGAATGTGACGCCTCCGTGAGTGATTGTTTGATACCTTCTTAATAAGCGTCCCGCCGCCTTGTTGTCATTAAGCACTCATGGATGCACCAGGTGGGTCTTACCTGGGCTCCGGATATTGAATAAAAAATAATAGGTAAGCTTAAGTTTTATTTTTAGTTTAGTATCAATATCACATCAATGCCTAATATTTTTGAAAAATCATTTTATCGTGCTGTGTAATCGTGTATGTTTAGAAAAACCGATAAGTAGGTAGGTGCTTATTTTAAGGCATGCTACGCAATGGAGTTATCGATAATTGATCACATGATTAGTCATTATGACTAATAGTTTTTCGTGTTGTTATGTTATTTTACAAGTCATTATGATATTGAAAAATAAAATCTTATTAACGTTGATATCTCCCTTTTCGTACGGCGTAGATACCTAGGTACTAGGTACAAAATTTTCAAGTAGGTAGAGAAGGTACCTATTGGAAGTTTCTACGTTTTGATTCGGGTAGATTCCCCCATCAATTATTCTAACAATTGATTAATCTCCAATGTGATACATGAGTCTCTCAATTAATAGCTAATGTAATTAATAGCAATTATTAGCCAGAATGCCACCCCAGACGGCAAACCCCTCAAACGATCACAGTCGCAAAGAAATTGATTTTTAAAGATAACTCACCACGGTGAAGTGATTTTTGGCGCCAACCGGAATAATAATGCAAGTAGGTACGACGGCTGCGAAGTAACATCATATAGAAAACTAAAACAAAGGTCTCGTTTCAAATAAAATATGAAATATTTAAGTGAATGCGAGAAAAAGAAATCAATTTTATTAAAAACTAGATTTATATTTAAAAAAATGTTGAATACCAGTATAATTAAATTTCAAATCGGGTACACCTACCATGTTTCCTGAGAAAAGATTGCGCTATCTCTCTGTTTCTGACTTCCCCCTTGCCCATTTGGATTGATCACCTATACAAACTACATAATCTGTTAAATTTTAAGCGTGAACCTGTTACCGTTATTATTTAGAGATTCTCAAATGAACGGAAGTGTATGGTCTGATTGTTACCATTATAGTTATAAGGAGTACGAGTAGGTAAACTTAGTTTCGATTTAGTTTTTTACAAGATGTCATAATGACATTGAATACAAAGTGTTAACTGGGTAAGTATCTACTTCATGGATTCATTGGTAAGTAGGTACAGTCCATCAAAATGATGGAAATTTTCATGAACAGCAATCACGTCAGCACAGTACACTATAGACCTATTAAAATAGTGTTTCACTTGCTAATCTTGTTATCCACTCAACTGTCACGCTAAATTCCTATTTTCTTCCCACCTGACACATCCTTTACTTACACCAACACGATGATTTAAGTTTCGAATTAATATCGAATTGTCAAGAATTTCCAGATTTTTTCGGTGTGACGCTTCAAATGACATAGATACGACTCTGTCGCTGCAGTATTAGGTATTAAAATTGCTTTTGTCAAAACGTCAATATCTTTTTGACCACTCTGTTAGCACACATCATTTTAATGCTGACTGTACATCTATACCTATTAATATTATAAAATATAAAAGCGTTTATTTTTTAGTGACCCACCCACTGTCGCAACAGCTCCAAATGTCCCACAGCTGGGCAATGCCTACCCATCCGTCATCCACTTCTGCCGCTTGTGCCCTAGCCATTTCGATCATCCACAAAATAGTCTAGTTCGTCCAGCTATTGCATTTTCGGTCTACCGCGCGGCCTAAGACTTGGCCGGCTTAGGAACACTGGACAAAGTGGGTCACAGCTTAGGTCCCCACCCAAACTGTGACCCTCTTTGTTTCCTCCTCAGAGTTTTGGAACATCCGACAAAACGTGGCCGGCCCAGTTCCACTTCAGCGGAGCAAGCTTTTAGAGTTACGTCGGTATTTTGACGTTCATAATCGAACCCTAATCATCTGCGTTACAGGCTGGTGATTAGTCTGATTGCTGTGCGGGTGCGTACCTTCTGGTGCACAAAAGGAAGAAAAAAGTGCTGCAATATTTCACCAGTTACAGCACATACTCGGAAGCAATGCTTATATCTACAATCGAGTAAAAGAATTGATAGCTGTAGAACATCATTTCGGGACTTGATAATTGTGCATTTATAATCCACCGAAGCACTTTTTTATTTCTTTGAAGTCATTCACATTATTTTGAGAATCAAACTTCGTTTTATTTAACGCCTGAATAAATGTTTTAGCAAAATCAAAAACTTCAACTCTGTTCAAGGGGTCAGGTAGCGGTAGGTTACATAATTGCTCTAACATTAATTTAGGCGTTTCATGATAAAAAAGTTTTATTCCAAATTGAATTGTCTCAACCCTTTGTTCCTGGTATGCCTAAAACGCAATTGGTCTAAGTCGCGTTTTGCCTAAAATTTATTTGTAAATATTGTTAATACTAAGTCGATCAACTACTTATTTCGAATTAAACCTAATACGCAATATATTTATTTAGCAGGGTGAGGTTTAATGTAAAATGGGTAGCTAATCGAATTAGTTTTAACAATATTAAAAAAAACATTTTAGGCAAAACGCGACTTAGACCAATTGCGTTTTAGGCATACCAGGAACAAAGGGTCTCAACTACTTCATCAAGACAGATCCTTGGACGATTTAGGGGCCGTGGCCGGGCTAGAACTTACAACACGGAAAGGGGTAGCCTGCCATGCCGTCAATGGAAATTCAAGATTTGCTTATTCGTCTAGTCAATTCTCAAACAAGGCAGATCAAATTAACAACAGACATTTTTTCGAGGGTTTATTCTTATAAAATACAGTACAGCGTCAGTTTATATGATGCCGATTTTGTTGGCAACATCTAACGCGTCATAGTCCCTGGCGAGCCGTACGTACGCCTTCTTCTTGCCATCAGGCCTGAAAACAAAAAGGCAACTTACTAAAACAGTCACTTTTCGTTAAATAAATTTAAACTGATACTATGTGATCAGAGTTGTGTTATTTTGATATCATTATAAATCAATGAGATTCCCACAGTAATATCATCATTTAAAAATGTCAGTTTAAGGATTTTGGTGTAGATAAGCAAGGCACAAACCTGATGAGGGTGTTAACTTTAGCAACATTGATGTCATAAAGTTTCTTCACAGCAGCCTTGATGTGGTGCTTGTTGGAACTTGTGTGGACAATGAATACCAATGTATTGTTGTCCTCAATTTTCTTCATAGCCGCTTCAGAGGTCAACGGGTACTTTATGATGTTGTAAGCATCCATGCTGAAAAAGGGTTGAATTATGTTTAAAGACTATAGGGGGTTGTTAGGTAGTTAATTTGCTATTTAGTGTGATAAATTGAACAGTTTTGCAGTGCAGTTTTGTAATGCAAAAAATTCATAGTCTTTGATAATCGGGTATGTTCAAACAACTTGGACCGCAGGACTGATAAAACCTCATTTACATATATGCTTTTCCATGCATGTAAAATTGCCCTAATAAGATGAGATAATTCAAGTTAAGCTAACCATTAAAATCACCTCATAGCTTGATAAACTGATCACTGACTGATGAGTGGTAAATTTTACGATATCTTGTTTCACTGATGAAATTCATAAAAACACATTAATACTTAAAAACAAATTAACATTCAAAACAGTTTTACCACCCTGGGCATGGTCTTAAATTTAAGCAAAAACTAATTATGCAACTTACCGATTCCTCTTGGGCAAAGATCTCCTTGGGTACTTAGGATGTCTTGGAGGCTCAAAGGTCTTAGGCCTACGGAAATGCACTGAGGTGCGGATTTGGCGGACTCGTTTGCCATGTTCTCCCTTGACAACCTGAAAGAATGGTAAACAATATTAAATTTAACAAGTCCTAAGATCTCAGTTGACATTAAAAAAAATAGAAGAAAAGGCTCACATTATTTTAGTATATCCCATATCACTAATAGTGTAAAGTCAACATTCACCACAATTAGAGATCAAATACCTAGTCTTTATCTTGTTAATTTTATTTTGTGATTACATCCTGGTGGTTATGGATTTGGAGAAGTGTTCCTCCCGCTCATTGACATATACAGTGAAGTTAACTTTAATTAAACATAAGAATATTTACCTTCCTCTGTGCCTTGAGAGCTTTAGCAACAGGTTTAACCACTTGTTTCTTTTGTCCTTTGATACCAGTCTTCTTAGGTTTGGGCGCGATTTTAAGTTTGGCAGCAGCTGGTTTAGGCTTGGCAGGCTTAGATGCCGCCGCCGCTTTCTTTACCGAGGGCTTCGCACTAGACTTTGTCTTGAGAGCTGCAGCCTTGGCTGACCCTGGCTTGGCAGTGGGGACTGACGCGGCCTTCTTTTCAGCAGGCTTAGCAGCAGAAGCCGCAGCAGGCTTTGCCGCTGCAGGCTTGGCAGCAGCAGGAGCAGACTTGGGAGCCGCGGCCTTAGGAGCTGGTGCAGGAGTTTTAGCAGACGCAGGTTTAGGAGCGCTTGCAGTAGACGCAGCCTTAGGTGCCGCAGCGGGAGTTTTAGCCGTAGCAGGCTTCTTCTCTGCAGGCTTGGCCCCGGAGGACCCTGAGAACAAATAAAATTCAACAGATGATAATACTGACATAACCTCAAACCAAGAAGTTACAATTACTTACACCTATCAAACTAAAACAACTAATGCATAGAATATCAGTCGCTTACAACTGTAAGACGAATCGATGGAACCAGACGATGAAAAATTCAGATTTCCATGTTGAAAACAATGTCAACCGCGTGGCTTACTTGTGGTCACTTCGATATTTTCAATAGCAGCGATATAACCAAAGATACTCACATAAATCGGCAAAATTAAAACTTTACAACATTTAGTCTTAGAAAATACGATAATTATAAAAGGTACAACGAAAATACACGAAACGTACCGGATTTCTCAGGCTGCTTCTTAGGAGGCATCGTGACAAAAAAGATGGAGGACTACAGATGTTGCCATAACATAAATTTATTTTTTACATTTTGGGCACGTTCTTCTTTTTTAGTTAAATGGCTTCGATTGCCTGTTGCGACAGATGGCTGAAAAGTAGTGACTTTAAGGTGCGCGTACACTTTTATAAGATACTGCGATCCGAATTCAAACGGCAAAAGGTTTTGAATTTACACAATCGAGATTTGTTTGAAACCTCATCCCAGCCGACGCTCTTTCAAGCCCAGAGGGCTTTCCAATGCTGATAATAAACGGGGTGTCATCAATCATCATCATCGACCAGAGATTAACGTGGGACTCCTAAATCAATTTAATTACACATTGTCAGGAAATCGTGTTTATTTCATAATTTTCTAGCCGTCTTCCTTCACTCCACTCCGTCTAGATAACAGCGAATAGAGACTCAGCAAGCAGATACTGCCATAGGAAAATCGGCCCAAGAGTGACATTCCGGCTAACATCACTTCACGTCTCAGCGCTTCAAGCTTACTACACTGAATTTGTATTTTCTCTCATTTTTGATGTAAGAAAATAATTAAAAAATGTTATTTGCTACACGCAGAAATCTTTACTGGTTAAAGCTAGGTTCACATTGCTGTGTCACAACAAAACACAACACAATGTTAATCTGACGGGATCTAATTTATCATTTGAACGGAACCGATAGCGTTCTGTCGCGCCACGACACAACCAGACACAGTACTATGAACCTAGCTTTACGGTGTGTATTTTCACCTTTTGAAAAGGTTTCTTGTTTAATTTTTAGTTTGCATTATGTTTTGAGTTCGTACGCTATGTTTCTTGCTTCAGTTTGTGTCGCCGTTTCATCTTGTTCATTTTTGTTCAGTGTTCATAGTTGGTCTATGTTCATTTTTATTAAATACTAGCAGCCGCCCGCGACTTCGTCCGCGTGGACTTAGCTGTATGTGAAAAAATATTTTCCCGCTTTTTCGTAATTTTAGTAAGGATGCCTATTTTTTTTGAAAATGAAATATAGCCTATGTCACTCAGGAATGACGTAGCTTTCCAACAGTGAAAGAATTTTTCAAATCTGCCAAGTAGTTTCGGAGCCTATTCAATTCATACAAACAAACAAACAAACAAAAAATCAAACCTTTCCTCTTTATAATATTAGTATAGATTCATTGTTTGGTCAATAAGACATTTTGGCAACACTGCAGGGTGCGGTCCAAAATGTATTTATTGCGCTAACAGTGGTTCTTTGCCGGTTCTGTTTTTTTATACAACGACCGGTGGTGGAAAACTAGCAACTATAATCACAGTCAAGTTCCGTCCAAATTTAGCATATTCGTCTTTTGGCTGGCCCTTTCACATTTGGACCAAAAATTTAAAGAGCGCGGATAATTTATTCAAATTCAAACAAGTAGACCTTAACTTAACCCTTTACCGCATGGAATTTTTAAAAGTTATGAAAAAAATATATAGTATAGATTAGTTATTCTGAAGCTTGGGAAAAATATCAAAAAAAATATACAGTTACTATTAACGGAGAAAATTCGGAAAAACAGTAGGTTCCAAATTTGGAACACCATGCATTCTGGTCATGAAAATTCTGTGTTCCATATTTGGCACACTATGCAATAAGGGCAATTAATGAAATGAAACTATGTATTTATTAATCGCTTTATTTCTAATTGTTGATAGAAGATACTAATTGGTTATGTACCATTAATTGGTACATAATAATAATTATATTATTATTATGTACCAATAGTTTATTTACCATAGTTTATTCCGATCACCTAGTTCCTCACCACAGTCTTTCCAAAATCCAAACATTTCCTACTCACCCACTTCTAGTTCTTCCGCTACCTCATTAATACCAAATGCACGGAACGTGAATCGTACAACGCGTCCCGGGGATCGCCGGGGCACGTCTGGAGCTGGCGCTGGACGTGACAGCATGCGATCCGCCAGAAGTCGTCTGTTGCGTAGACAGGCAACAACCGCACATAACGACGCCAACACCGTAGAAGAATCTCAACTGCACCAACAATCGATTCCTCTATCAACATCAACTCAAACCCAGTCTAGAAGTGTTTTGCAGGAGCTATGTCCTGCAACCACCCTAGCTGGCCGTAGTAGACAACGGATGAAATGGACTGATGAAATCAACCGACAATTACTCCGTTGCTATTACATAGTCACCAAAAACGAAACAGACTTAACATGTTGGCGTCCTCTAATGCACCGCAAATTTGGTGAAGTTTATCCAGAGTTGAATTTCATAACAGAACAAAGACTAGCAGATCAAATTAGGGTAATACATCGTAACAACCGAATTCCTCCTACAGAACGAGAACAAATAAAACGTGAATTTATTCCACAACCACCTCGCCAAGATACTTTACAAGACAACAACAATAGCCAGGATATTATATCAGCTACTGAAACACAAAACATACCTACTTGTATCACTGATAACGACCCATCAATTGATTACACTAATACTAGCCAAAACACAATGACAGTAAGTGACCTCGGAACCCAGTTAAATTTAGAAGCCACTGACACTTTACTTAACACGCAACATTCAGAAAACTCACCTAACAATGCACTTTCATCGCAACAAATTAACACTGAATCACAGAATACAACTGTTGAAAATACAACAGACATGTTAACACAAATAGAACAAACATTTAATGAAACACTCACTATTTACAAAGACACAGAGCCCACGTTGAGACCTATCATCCCCAAACTTCACATAAAACGAGGAACACTAACAGTAATAAACATAATAAACAAAATAATATACAAACACATACAAGAAAATAACACCACTACAGCCAAAGAAATTCATGAAATCATATACTGTGCAGCCGTCACAGCAACCAAAACACTTAACAATACACGAACAGAAAGAAGTACCCAATCATGCAACATTCAGAAGCAGCCCGCATGGGAACGGCGACTGGAGTCCAAGATATCAATTTTAAGAAAGGAAACAGGGCAGATCTCGCAGCACTTACATGGAAAACTTTCAACAAATAAACAGAATAAACTTAAAATCATTAATAAAAACAACGATGAAATAGAAGAAATATTGGACCTGAAAAAGCAAAAACTTCAAGCCCTATCTAAAAGGTTACGAAGATACAAAAAGTCAAATCAAAGACGCAAAGACAACAGAAATTTTGAAACCAATCAGAAGCTGTTCTACAGAAACCTCCATCCACAAGTAAACGTCACCACCGCCCCAGACATAAATGAAGTAACAGAATTCTGGAAAAACATCTGGTCTAACTCCGAAGAACATACAGAACACCCAACCTGGGCCGAAGCAGAAGAAGCAGAAACACAACACATTGATACCATGCCACAGTTAGCAATAAATACTGATGATATTTTGATGGCTACCAAGAAACTTCATAACTGGAAAGCACCTGGCCCAGATAAAATACAGAACTACTGGCTAAAATACTTTACAGCAACACATGAAACCTTAGCGTTAATATTTAATAACCTAATACAGGACCCTGGGAATACCCCTAACTTCCTTACACAAGGCATCACTTATTTGAAACCGAAAGACTCTGACACTGCAAATCCGTCGAAATACAGACCTATTACATGCCTTCCAACTATCTACAAACTACTGACTTCCATTATCACATATAAAGTAAACTTACATCTGAACAAGTACGATATCATCCCTGAAGAGCAAAAAGGATGCTGCAAAGGATCAAGAGGCTGCAAGGAACAACTGGTAATAGACACAGAAATACACAACCAGGTAAGACAAAAACATCGGAACCTTCATTACGCATATATTGACTATCAAAAAGCCTTTGACAGCGTTCCTCACTCGTGGCTACTAAATGTACTAAAAATTTATAAAATAGACCAATCACTAATAACTTTCTTAGAACACCTCATGACTAAATGGACAACGGTACTTAACGTCAGAACAAAAAAAGAAAATCTTGTCTCAGAACCACTTAAGATAGCAAGAGGGATTTTTCAGGGTGATTCCTTGAGCCCTCTGTGGTTTTGTTTAGCGTTAGCACCTTTGTCGCGAATTCTTAATCAGACAGGATACGGTTATGTCTTGAACAGAGAAAACAAAGTTAAAATAACGCATCTTCTTTACATGGACGACATAAAATTGTACGCGGCCACACGTAAAGAACTAGATACTTTGTTAAAACTAACAGAATCTTACAGCAGTGACATCAAGATGACATTTGGGACAGAGAAATGTAAAGTTAATAGTATAACAAAAGGAAAACACAAAAATTCAGAGCCATATCGACTTGAGACAGGAGACCATTTGATACAAAGTATGGAATTAAAGGAAGCATATAAATATCTGGGATACCTTCAAAACACCAAACTTAATCACGGAGAAATCAAGGATCAACTGAGAAATAAATATACAGAAAGATTACACAAAATATTTAAAACACATCTATCAGCAAGAAATAAAATAAAAGCCGTCAATACTTTTGCCGTTCCTGTCCTGACGTATTCCTTCGGTATAATAAACTGGACTGATACAGATATAGATGCCCTTAATACACTTACGCGTTCCATAGCCTACAAACACAATATACACCACATACACTCAGCAAAAGAACGTTTTACACTACCACGTAAAGAAGGTGGGAGGGGTGTCATCGACATAAAGAACCTTCACTACTCACAAGTCGATAATTTGCGCAAATACTTTTTACATAAAGCAGCTGACAGCCAATTACACAACGCGTTGACAACAATGACAACATCAGGCACACCCTTGCAGTTAAATAGCGAACATTATGATCCCTCTCAAAAAATATCAAACCACAGCCAGCAGATTGAACAATGGAAGAAAAAAACGCTACATGGTAAACACCCACATCATTTAGACCAAGATTTCGTAGATAAACAGGCATCGAACAGTTGGCTTACAAAAGGCAACATATTCGCCGAATCAGAAGGATTCATGGTCGCCATTCAGGACCAAATAATTAAAACCCGAAATTATTCAAAATATATAATCAAAGACAACACAATTAGAGATGACTCATGCCGACTTTGTAAACAGAGAAAAGAAACAATAGATCATATTACAGGAGGTTGCAATACACTAGCTAATAAAGAATACACACATAGACATGATAACGTAGCAAAGCAAGTTCACCAACAGTTGGCCCTCAAATACAAGTTGATTGATAAATATACCCCATACTACACCTACGAACCGAAAAATGTCCTAGAAAATCAAGAAACGAAAATGTACTGGAACAGGGACATTATTACAGACCGAACTATTAGTTGTAATAGACCAGATATCACATTGACTTTGAAAAGACCCAAAATAACATATCTTATAGACATTTCAATACCCAATACCGAAAACCTACAGAAGAAACATAATGAAAAGATCCAGAAATACATAGCACTATCAGATGAAATCAAGCAGATGTGGCATCAACACACAGTAAAAATAATCCCCATAATTTTATCGTCCACAGGCATTATCCCCAAGACACTGCACACAGCAATACAAGCAATAGATCTAAACAAGAACCTCTACATCAGCTTACAGAAATCTGTCGTACTTGATACGTGCAATATAGTACGCAGATTTTTTAACTACCCTATTAGTGAAGATTAGGTACTTGGCACTGCCCGTTCCTAACTTCGTAAAACCAGTTTTAAACTGAGTTAAAAAGCTTTTTGCATTAAATTAATAATAATTTCTTTGGGGAATTTCGTTCGTTAATTTTTTAAGTATCCTGAATCTAGGAATGAAAGTTACGATCCTAATTTAAACACAAGTAGCATTCAATTTGCGACTTTTGACTGCATGCTTTCAGTTTGCACCTCTGCCAAATTGCAGTCCATTCAGGAAGATGACTGAACCCATCCCCTGTAACGTCACGAGGCGGCAATTCGATGCGACGTCGCTTTTTACCTTTTTAATGGTCTCAAATTCTTGTTTCGCCGGTCTAACTCGTAAAAACAACCATTATCTTCAGAGTGCATTATTTCTAGTTGCGTTAAAAAAGCCCTTGCTTCGGAGACCAGGGTAAGCTTCGATCATGGTGAATAATATAAATAATTATTAGTAAATCAATTTTGAAAAAAATAGCATGTAGTCTTTACTGCATGATGTGCCAAAGGACTTGATCAAAAAAAAACCTAGAATCGCCAGAAATGCCATATATGCTATTTTAACGAGCATAATGTGTAGATCAAAAATATATAAAAATCTACTGCAAAAGCTACGCGGTATATTAGATATTAATGATTAATGAAATCAATATTTGTATTTTTTAGGTTCTGATAAATCTATTGTAGCCGTGATCTATGAACTCTTTTGGGTCTATAAATATTAGAAAAGTTGTTATTTCAAAGTATCATATCATATTCTATGAAAATATAATACAGGGTGAGTTTTTCAAGTGGGCGCGGAAGGCCAAATCCTAAACTATGAGGAATTATTTTTGTACATTTTGATTTTTACACACACGCATACACACACACAAGATTATAAATTAAAGTATATTAAAGTCATTGATATAAACAAAAAGAGGAAGATACGATGTGTTCACACTTCGCGAAATCGAAAACTGGCACATGACATTGGCGTATGAATGACGTGCGATGCAAACAAGTCGCTGCCATGTTGACTTGCAAACAGGTCTATTGGACCTGTTTTTTATGTTGTCAATTTCGGTACGTGGATGCCGTATTTTCCTCTTTTTGTTTATATTAATGAAGTTATACAGTACAATAACTTCTATACTGTATGGTTTAGCAGGCAGATTTTTTGAATACGTAATACGGTCACTTTAGTGAACCCATTTTTATACATTTCGTTGCTGGCGATTCTAGGTTTTTTGTCTATGAAATTTTGATCAAGTCCTTTGGACACTATATTTTTCATAGGTTTCAAAACCTAAGTGCATAGTGTGCCAAATTTGGACACCACATTTTATCCTTTAATGCATACAGTTCCAAATTTGGCACAAACTTTTACTCTTCATATAAACATAACCGATTAAACAATGCTTACGTTTTCTCAGATAGAAATGCGCCAGATCCATTGTTTTAGTTGAAAAAATTTTATTTTTGCCAAAAAGTCTTTTCGAATCACTCAAAATATTACGAACAACATTGACAAACTCATGCGCACAGAAATTTGCCACTTCGACTTATTCACCGCCCGATTTCAACTATTGGCAAACGTTTTTTGGCAATCTACCCGCATTTCATACAATTGTTGAGCCATAACGAAAGGAGGTAAAGCCTACTCGAATCTTAAAATGGCACTAGGAGAATTTTAAATGGAAAACATTTACGTGTTCCAAATTCGTCACGACATGCGGTAAAGGGTTAACACAGTGCTTTGGCAACGTCAAAAATCAAATTTAAAACTACCTAGCCCACATATAATAAATAATACGATCCTCAAACAATACACAACATTAACGTAAAACGATAATGTAATGTAACGTAAACATAAAATACATATGTACATAATGTGACTCAACCACTGGTCTGGACTAGTCGGGAGGTTGTTTCTGGTTTCTGTTGAGAAGACCCGGCAAGAAACTTAGCAGTTACTCTTTTTAAAATATAGTCCGATGTTTTTAAAATACAAAATCTCCATTTATACCTAACATTATTCTACACAGAGCCATCTAGGTTAATCCTTTACAAATAAAAGCTTGTACTGATGAATTTATTATACAATGGATAAACACACTTAAACACTTGTTTTTTTATATTGGAACATAAATAAAATTCTCAGGAAACACGCAGCCAGACCAATATAAACAGACCTGCTATGGTATTCCTCGACTGCTATTTGGCTTAGTTATTTTCTCTCGAACGACCAGTCGCAAAGAAATTGAACTTTATAGATAACTCGCGCCGACCGGAATACCATAGCTGTTCATGCACACTTTTGTTTGTAATGTTCGTTACAATGACGTAAATAAAAGTCGTGCACGTAAAAGAGTCGATGTCCTGTTGGCTTGAAAACAGGTCCATTGGACCTTTATCCATTGGGATTTTGTCATCAAACTAGTAACCTATATTCATAGTTATTTATGTTATGTTTTATGTATTGTAACTTGTCTAAAAATGTAGAGAATATTGTTTTAAATAGGGATTTAAAAAAATAATAGTGTATTTAAGATTAAATTTTATATTACCGAATAATACATTGTTGAAGTATATTCTAAGTATTGCGTATGTTTTAGAAATATATCAATAGATAATTCTGTCAGTTTAAACAGGACAAAAGAATTGTACAGCAATTAAAATAAACTTAAAGTTAAGAAATATGGGCACTGCATATTTGTGCCTTCAGTTAAAGTTATTAAGATGTTTTGTTAATATGCGGATTAAACCACACAAACACGCGGGATTGCCCCGCATGCGGGGCAATTCCTCGTGTCTCATGAAAGATGCATAGATGCATGCTCGGTATTAAAAGATTATATTACAACATATTATTATAGTCACTAAGACCGTGACTAGAGCTAGCTGCAGTTCTGTGAAATGATCCAACATTGAAAATAGGGGTATGGTAATTAGCATTCACTGAACCTTGAAAGGGGGATGCAGTATTGGTACTACTCAAGGATTGAATAGGTCTTTTACCAATGATCAAAGGAAAACATTCATCTGACATACATGACAAAGCTGCCAGTATTCTCTTTATACGGTTTGAACATTCTTCAAAATGGTCAATCAAATATTTTAATTCTGGCACATCATAAGGATTGTGAAATGTTTTTAAGTTTCTATCAATAATTTTCAATCCTTCAGATGAGGTAAATGCTACCTTCTCCCCATTGTAGAAAAATGTTTCCATGTCTGTATTGTTTTCCATTAGCTGACATTTTGCTAATGATGAGTAAAGCGTAACTTTAGGCGTTTTAGCTTTAACAAGATCTACAAACCTAGATGCATATAAATACTTTTTCCAATGTTTCTGCGGCAGATTGTGATAGGTAAACACTTCATCCGGACTGGGGTCATGTACTGTGTTTGGCTGAGTGTATTTATCAACTGAATAAATGATTATTTTCATACCATCTTTAGAAATTTTACATATTTCTACCACTTTTTCCTCTCTATCCTTTCCTTTCTTTTTTATGAATTCTACAATAACTGCAGATGGTTCTATTTTTAAAACAGCATTACGTGTTCTGTGTGAAATTGATGGTAATCTTTCAGCACATAGCGGTGGCACTCCAATTGTATTTGAAATGGTGTTACAACTCTTAGGAGCATTTTCTTTATTTTCAATGCATTTCTTTTGAATATGTTTCACATCAGATTTATAACACTGAATTTCCAAATTCTTCAGATCATCAATCAATGGTGTGCAGGGTATGTTATCAGATCTATGAGGCCGTAAAGTGCTACTGGGATGATATTGGGCTTGAAAGTCTAGCATTTCAGAAGAACCTTTCTCACATGTTTTATACTCATGGCTTTTGCAATGAGATAATTGTGAATTATTTTCCTGTATTCCACTAAAAACATTAAAAGATGGAGGTTTCACATCTTTGTGGTTCATGACACCAACATTACAATCTCTACTCAGGCATGGATAATCTGATGACTTTTCATCATGTCTTAATTTACTATGTTGGGTACTATGCAATGTTGTGAGGAACCCAGAATCTCTTGATATGTCTTGCTTTGTAATACTAGAGCAAACTATACTTGTATTTGTTAAAAATGGATGCTCCATTATTTCTTTCAGTGTGATTCTTTTGATAGGGTCTTTACATAAAAGTTTTTGTAATAAATCCTGAGCTGGAAGGGAAAGTTCTGGTGGGATCTTGTAGTCAGCATTTATTACTTTGTTGAGAGTAGTTTTAACATGTTGTGTATGAAAAGGAGGTTTTCCAACAAGTAGGGTATATAACATACAGCCTAAGCCCCACACATCAGCTGGTAAGCCATGAAGTTCCCTTGATGCTACTTCAGGTGATATGTAATTTGGTGTACCACACATTGTAACATGTTTTTCATCTGGCCCATTCAACTGGGTGGCTAAACCAAAATCTGCAATTTTGACATTTAAATCCTTAGTTAGCAATAAATTGTTCAAAGATAGATCTCTGTGTATTATATTGTGGGTGTGAAGATATAATACTCCACTAACTACTTGCTTAAATATATCAGCAGCATTTTGTTCAGCCAGGCCATGATATCCTAACTTAAAGTGCTTAGCTAATTCACCATTATGAGCTAATTCTAATACTAAATAAACATAGTGTGCATCTTCAAAAAATGTGTATAGCTCTAAAATAGCTGGATGTTTTAAACGTGAGTGAATAGTGACTTCTTGCCGCACTCGTCCAATCATACCAGCACTTGCCATCAGTGCTTTGTCAATCATTTTTATTGCTACAAAAGCACCAGTTCGACGACATCTTGCTCTATAAACATGAGCAAATCCTCCTTTACCAAGATGTTCTAGTATTTCATAATCTTCTATTTTTTCTCCAAACATTCTTATTGTAACTACTGTATCCTTTTATCATGAATAAAATTGTACTTTTTGTACTTGTATGTGTTGCATATTCCAGTAAACAATTCCATTATTGTTTGTTGTACTAGAAGAGATAATAAAATGATTAATAAACTAGGACATTCACCAAGTATGACACTGGATTTCTAAAAATATACCAATATACCTTATTTACAATCCACTTAGCATCCTCGATACTTTTGGCTATTATTTCTTTCACTCTTTCAGGATCTGACTCATTCTTGTGCTGTTTATAACTCTGAAAGTTAACAATACATTACACAAATTAAGGGCAACTAAACCTATCAATTCCTCACTTATTATGGGTACCTGTTTAACAGCAAATTTATAGTGTTTACATGCATCTGAAGGTAACTTCTCACATTGGCGTAATAGATATTTGAACAGTTGTTTCGATGTCATTTTCGCAATATCGTACAAGATGTAACGTTTGGAACAATAAATATGTGAAAGTGATAAGTTACATAAGCGCACTGTTCACAAAAACAGAAACATCATAGAAATTGCAAAAAATACTCAACAACACCAAAATTCCCACCATAGATAAACTGTCAAAACTCAGATTTAATCGTGGAGAAATACCTCCGTCCACAAAGCCACTTTGAATTCATAAATGTATCTAGAACCAACTATGTACTTAGATACCTTCACATTTTGATAGCCTAATTAATTTAATTAAGAATTACCAAAACCTCTGCAATGAAATGAACATTGAAATCTTAATTTCTGGAACCCAAACAAACAATTCGTTTTCTTTACGGCTTAGTTACGGCTCCGGAGGTCCATCCATCAAGCCAAAAGCCCCAGACAATTGTTTTTTTTTATTTTGGCTTTGCCTACTAGGCAGCTAGAAGGCAGCTAGAGAACAAGCGTTCATAGGGTGCGTTCCGAATTGAGTTCAAATCGAAAATAGCGAGCTCACACGCGCGAACCGAATTGATGATTTCGCGGTAATATTTACAGCCTGGCAAAAAAGTCGTGAAATTAATAGGGGCGCCACCATCGTCGATGTGGTCACCCCGTATACTACGACACAAACGGTTTTGATAATTGACTTAATCAAATATTTTTTTTAAGGCCGCTCCACACTTAGCCCGCGGATCGCGCGCAATGGCTGCGAACGGGCGCGAACGCTAAGTGTAGAACCGTTTCGCATATTCTTCGCGGTTTCGCGCTTTGTTCCCCAATTTTGGTCGGTTTTTGGTCCCGCGTCAAAGGGAGCGCGAAGAGCGAACGCGACGCGAACGTGCATGACTCCACACTCGCAGTCCGCGACACGGTCAGTATTGTTGGAGTCGTTCGAGTGTTCGGACCTGCACCGTCCATTATGAAATTGGTTAAAAAAATGAGCGCAACATGGACAAACGAGCTGGAGTTACAGTTTTAAAATATTACCAAGCGGAACCCATTTTGTGGATTTTGCGTTTATTTTTAATATCTACATAGTTGTAGTACGCTAACGCGCATAAAGTTAGGGACGCAGCAACAGCTACTTCAACGTCCATTTCATTTAACGTTGCGAACACAACTGTGAAAATACCGCGAACCGTTGCGAGTGTAGAGTCGTTGCTAAATTCGCGGCAAGTTCGCTCCGCGAGATCGCGCCGTGATCCGCGGGCTAAGTGTGGAGCGGCCTTTAGAAAGAATGGCTATCTAGTTAGTCGTGGTCCATGAACTAAGTTCACGCCAATAGATACCAATTATTTGAGTCGCGCCAATGCATCACGTGATCCCCTAATCTAGTTCAGTATTTTCTTATTGTTATAGCGTTTAACTAGGAAAACGCCTTACATTTCTTTAATTCCACATTATTTAGTCGTTTTCTAAAAGTAGTCATACAGACACTCATATAACGGGTTTGCTTTTCCCTCTGGGCTGATAGGTCAGGTAGGAGTGGTAGTCTGTCCACCGGGATACAACAGGTCAATAGGGGGAACCGTTTGGTGGTAAAAATGGAATGGCGGTGGCACCAATACAGTCGATCCCCACCACATACAACCACATTATCAGGACGTTTTTCTACTACCAAGTAAAGAAATAAAAGAAGAAACTAGCAAAATCATAATATTATAATTTAAAGTAAAAAAAATCTTCATCCATGGCTTGGGTCGACCCTTCTCCAAAATTCTAACATTCACTTTGTTCCCATGAGTCACTCATACTGCTATTGTACGGTCACTTCATCTTGCAGGTTTATGATTACTTGTCGATTTGCTCATTTGAAGTTTGTCTGCGTTGGTATTATTCCTTCTCTATTTAAATAACGTGTCATCATGATTTTCTCCTATCTTTGGGAGAAATATTCTCAAAAGCTGGCGCAGCCGCTGCCTAAAAAAATAAAATTTAATTTAAAAAATAAAATCAATAAATAAGTATCAAAATCACTTAGATGTGCTAACTTGACAAATTATTTTTCGTAAACAAACGTCAAAATAGGTATTCACGTTTCAACGTAAAATATCACTCGTTTGTTGATAGTTACTTGACAACTAAGTTTAAACACGCGTGGTTGATAAAATAAAACTACTACATACCAGTGGTTATGGTGGCTACGGTTCTGTTCAAGTCAAGTTCTGTCAAGTTCTGTGGTTTTTTGCCAACCTATACTTATAGGTTGGCAAAAAAGTCCTGAAAGGGAACTAAAAAATATTATCACTGGCAATAGTCCCGCTGTCACTTGTCAATCACGTCTAGCTAGTACATGGTGTGTCAAATCTGTTTATCGGAGATCGTTTATTAGTGTATTCAGGTGTTTTCTTTATGTTAAACTAATAAAGAATCGTGTAAAATCAAGATAAATCTTCGAAAAAGAGAAAAACAATCCTCAGCGCCACTAGAGAAGTCGTAATGAAGTATTCAAACGTTGTTTAGCCGAGCACGAAGCTGGGGAAGTTTTATATAAAATAAACGATGATTAGACCAGAACGGCAGAAATCACTGGTATGTAGAGGTTTTATTTAATCAACCACGCGTGTTTTAACTTAGTTGTCAAGTAACTATCCACAAACGAGTGATATTTTACGTTGAAATGTGAATACCTATTTTGACGTTTGTTTACGAAAAATAATTTGTCAAGTTAGCACATCTAAGTGATTTTGATACTTTTTCATTGTTTTTTTTTTTAAAATTAATTTCAATTTTTCAGGCAGCAGCTGCGCCAGCTTTTGAGAATATTTCTCCCAAAGATAGGAGAAAATCATGATGACACGTTATTTAAATAGATAAGGAATAATACCAACGCGGACAAACTTCAAATGAGCAAATCGACAGGTAATCATAAGCCTGCAAGATGAAGTGACCGTACAATAGCAGCATGAGTGACTCATGGGAACAAAGTGAATGTTAGAATTTTGGAGAAGGGTCGAGCCAAGCCATGGATGAAGCTTTTTTTTACTTTAAATTATAATATTATGATTTTGCTAGTTTCTTCTTTTATTTCTTTACTTGGTAGTAGAAAAACGTCCTGATAATGTGGTTGTATGTGGTGGGGATCGACTGTATTGGTGCCACCGCCATTCCATTTTTACCACCAAACGGTTCCCCCTATTGACCTGTTGTATCCCGGTGGACAGACTACCACTCCTACCTGACCTATCAGCCCAGAGGGAAAAGCAAACCCGTTATATGAGTGTCTGTATGACTACTTTTAGAAAACGACTAAATAATGTGGAATTAAAGAAATGTAAGGCGTTTTCCTAGTTAAACGCTATAACAATAAGAAAATACTGAACTAGATTAGGGGATCACGTGATGCATTGGCGCGACTCAAATAATTGGTATCTATTGGCGTGAACTTAGTTCATGGACCACGACTAACTAGGTAGCCATTCTCTCTAAAAAATATATTTGAATAAGTCAATTATCAAAACCGTTTGTGTCGTAGTATACGGGGTGACCACATCGACGATGGTGGCGCCCCTATTAATTTCACGACTTTTTTGCCAGGCTGTAGATATGCCTCAGAATTAATCTAGGCTAGAAAAAATCTTCTTCTACTTCAATGTTACAGAGGCTAAAACGTTAAAGAACCGCGAGAAAATCCTAGGAATGATAGAAATTACGAATTTAAAATAGTTAGGTTATGTGTCACTCTAGGGGCCCGAATTGATATTGACGCTGACAGGTCAATATCACTGTGAGCGCTGTTGTCGCGATATTTCAATTCGGAACGGCTAAAATCACCGTCAGCGCTCGCAGCGCCGTACGAACTCGCATTACGGAATGTACAAATAGTGTTGTAAATGGATTGAGTACGGTTACGCAGTACCGTAAAACGGGGTGAATCATAAGCAGCGGGGTGTATCACAACACTTTTATGGAAAAAAAATAAACATTGAAAACAAATTAACAATACCATGTCAATAACGTGCCCTTGTATTTTTATGAATGAACTCCAATGTTCCACTGTTGGTGGTGCTTTCGTCTGACTGTTGCATGTCTGTTGTCATTTTCGTGGAGTGTGGTGGGCATTCGTAACTTATGGGTCGATTTTCTATTAAAAACGGGATGAATCACCACAGGTTTTTGTTCCAAGAAAAAGTGTTGATGAAGAGATTTTAGGAGAAGGAAGACAAAAATTACCGAAAACTTCGAGGGAACCAAGAATAAGAACGTGAAAGAAGGAATTAAAAAAATATTGGTTGAAAAATTTTTTTTCCAAAGTTTTAACTAAAATTGCAAAACAAAAATGGCTAAATGTGTATTCACTGCGATAATGTGCTATTATGATAAGAAATATTACGAGTGGGCAGTAATGTTTTACCCACCAACCAATATTCTCTTCTGATTTATTAGAAGAGAATATTCTTTTTTTTTCCTAATGGCCCATAAGGTGACATTGATTATTTTTTTCTGGGTTTCTGACATCTAAGTATACCTGAAAATTTATACCCCATGTATTGTACGTTCCACAATTTTTCGTAGTTTTTGGAATAAGTTAATTTTTAAGTAAATTTGAGAATTTTCGGTTTTTTTTGTAGCATAGACCTCATTAGTTGTACTTTGTCGCATAAAATACCCAGCTTCTTGCCATTCATTTAAGGTACAAAAACATTGGCACCTTACAGATCGGGCCAACCCCGGCACTCTTGCAAAACGATATACTTTCCGCACTTGTATTGATAACTACTATTCATGTACATACAAAGATTTTAGCCATGGAAGTTGCTTCATTTCAATATAAATTCTGCTGGTGTGCATAAAATGATCGTCAAACGATTGAACACGATCGTAAATCATAAAGTCTATGTATTATGCATTGATATAAACAAAAAGAGGAAGAAAGGGCGTCCTCTTACCAAAACTGGCTACTTGCAAACGGGTCCATTGGACTTGTTTGCTAGCCAATGTGACAGCAACTTGGTTGCATGCACGTCACTCATACGTCAATGTCATATGCAAGTTTTCAAATGAACGTAACGTACAGCTTGGCAAAAAAGTCCTGAAAGGGAACTAAAAAATATTATCACTGGCAATACTGTGTTTAAAAAAAGCAAATTGGGAAGTTAGCACATTTTAGCTAATTGATACTTTTTTAATTGATTTTGGGTTATAATTTTAATTCCGAGAATATACCGAAGAAAGGAGAAAATCATGATAACACGTCATTAAAATAGAAAATGGTTATTACCAACGGGGACAAACTTTGAATAAGCAAATCTTTTGTTGCTTTGTTGTTTCTAATTTTAATTTTTTCATGATTTTGCTAGTTTCTTCTTTCATTTTTTTACTTGGTAGTAGCAAACCGTCCCGACAATGTGTTTGTATGTGGTGGGAATCAACTGTGTTGGTGCCAC
Source organism: Udea ferrugalis (assembly GCA_950022985.1). Classification (NCBI taxonomy): domain Eukaryota; kingdom Metazoa; phylum Arthropoda; class Insecta; order Lepidoptera; family Crambidae; genus Udea; species Udea ferrugalis. The sequence goes on from OX465520.1 coordinate 9,102,002, forward strand.
TGCCTTTGCATTTCTGCCACCTAGCGGTTCACCCGATTGACCTGGCTACCTGTATGACTAATTCCATTATTCTACTGGATAATGTGGGATTAAAGAAATTTAACGCGTTTTAATAATATAACGCGAAACTTATAGGAATGAGAAAGTACTGAACTAGAATTTGGTGTCCTATTAGGTGGTCGACACGTGATGCATTCGCGCGAACTTAGTACGTGCGAACGCGAGATAAAACCTATTGATGATAAAGGAGTGTCCTTAATGTGGTTCGCTCGATGATTGCGTCAGGCGAATAGGTAGTGGGGAGATTGTATAGAGACAACGAGATAGCCATTCTCTCTAAAAAAATAAGTTGAATTATTAAACTATCAAAACTGTTCGTGTCGTAGTATACGGGGTGACCACATTAACGAAAGTGGCGACCTCATTAATTTCACGACTTTTTTGCCAGCTTGTATCTTCCTCTTTTTGTTTAGGATAGGTACAGTAAAAAAGACAGACAAACTACTACGTTAAAAGACTGTTAAGTAAAAGTGTGAAGCTGTAAATCGTTCGATTGGCTTATACAAAAAAAACCTTACCTTTGTAGGTATTTTTATCTTTCTTGATATGAAAGATTAAAGACATTGTACGTTAAAAAGTAAAACTTATTTGTGAAAATTAAGTTTACATCAAATCACTTGATTACAAATTTTACAACACAGCCCTAGTAACCACAGACAACTTTTTACGAAAACGTCTGATTTCTTTTTTTGACGTTAACCTGTGGTATTTATTCCTGTGCTGCTTGCTTGTTCGTAATCATCCGTATTTCAGGAAATAATTATTTAAAAAATGTTCATGTGAAGGTTGATCGTGAAACTAAAATTTAGGTGACATGAAGCGTAATGCATAGATTTTATATAAAGTATGTATGTTGCAATGGAATATTTTTTAACTTAAAGTGATTCATAATAATGATTAGTGTGATAAGTCAATATTTCTCTTTTTGTTTGTGATTGTGAGTTACCTTCGATAATGTTTCGTTTGCGCTAATGTGGCATGGCCCTTGTTACTATTCGACGTTCTCCGAGTGTTCAGACACCTAGAAAAACGGTAAGTAACAAGATGGATGTTTTAAGTTTATGTGCAATTTGAGCACAAAAGGTTGACAGATGGAGCAAGAATCTGTCATTTTTAACAACCACAGAAATAGTACCTATTGAAATGATCAAGAAATAGTATTTTCCGAATTGTTAGCACGTTTCTCCTTTAACCTTGTTCAGACCATTTTACTATCTTAAAATGTGTCTTTGTTGACTTCCCAAGTTACTCCTTTTTGGCTGGAAGTTGTTACCTACTTATTAAAATTGGTTGCAATTAGGTTTGGAAGTGCCTTCAAAAAATACTGTTATTATAACTACATCTTAAAATTTTAAGCACAGCTTTAATCCCAATGATTTGTGGCTGTGGTCCAGATTGGGTCAGAGGGTAGAGATTGCAATAGATTATTGATCACTGTTGAAGTTACTATATCTTTAAACATTTAATATGTGGTTTACATTGCAGTCAAGCACTTGAATGTAAATTACAGGCATAAATTACAAACTCACTTCAATTGCACACCAAAATTTATCATGGGGAAACAAACAATAGGGTAGAGGAACCATTAAATGAACGATTAAGGGATCTTCGTAACTTTGAGTATTTTTTTCTCGGCCTTTTCGAGCTGTTTGCGCTTACTGTTATTTTTTTATGTTTTACAAATATACTCAAGATTCTATTAGTTTAAGTAAATAATTCCTACAATCTACCTGTTATTCATAAAAAAATGTTTTCCATAAAACTTTTGCTTTTTGCCCTAAAGATGAACGCTGTGCCCTAATTATGAACGTTTTGGACCCAATAGATGAACTACCATTTTAACGGTGATAACTATGGGGTAAATGTTATTTGAATACTTAAATGAGCAATAAATTTAACAAGATCATATGAATAAGTAGTTTTTTATACTATGTATCATAATGTAAACACATTAACACGAAAATTTGTACTCCCTAACTGTGTTTTTGGGTTGTTTCTGGAAAATAAATCTATCTCTTTACCAAAAAATCGCAGATTGCATTGATAAAATAATTATTAGTAGGCGTTCACACTCTAATACCATGTTGGTTTCTTTGAAATCAATTAAAAACGTTCAAATTTAGAAAAAAATGATGTCTAAAATTCAAACCACATTATGTGGTTCAGGTTTTGGGGTATAAATCCAAAAGTTGAACAATGAACGGTTTCATACTAAATGATCAAAATAAATTGTCGTGAAACTTAACAATAACCTAAACAATCCATGTTCAACTTTTGGTAGGTGACTTCATAATACTTCTATTAACTAATTTAAACGGTTTTAACTTGACTTACGAAATGATTTATTAAGTTTTGGGGTCTGCAAATTTAAGCACTTTGTCCATTAGTTGAACGCCGTTCATTTATTGGATCCATAGGACAATATTGAATCCATTACTTGAACGGTAAATTTCTCGAAAAATATGATAAATAATGTAAATCTGCTAAACAGCAATTGAAACTAAACATATCAAGATTTTGATGAAACCGAAACCATTCGAATACAGCTATTATTAGGTGTTTGACGTTACATTGTGCTTAAGCGTGGACACTGCTTACCTTAAGTAGGTTTCCATAGAAAACTCTTTTTTGGCAGGTACAGTTTGCGGAACAGCCGATTGTAAGCGTGTCCGTGACACTAGTGTCAATGTTTTGATAGTGTTGGAAAGGAAAAGGGGGACTTTATTACATAAATAAATATTGCACAGAAGAAAGGAGCAGTTAATTTTTTATCTAATTATTTCTCCCGAACGTTCATCTATTGGGGGTCGTTCATCTTTTGGTTCCTCTACCCTATTTCATTTTGTTTCTGGTGTAGAACAACAAGAGTATATTATTTATTGTAAAGTGGGGCTACATACAAAAGCATCCATATTATGGCTTCGCTCAAACAGTTTAAAGCAGACTTACTGGAATATTATTATATTCAAGTACTAGTCAAGTTCAAGTTACAATATCAGTTTGATATACACAGCCTTACCTTAAATTACTGAGTAACTTATTCAATTGTATGTGAAAAGTGATAATGTAAATTATATTTGAGTATTTTTTACAGGATGAGACAGAAAAATCAAGTGAAAACATTGAAGACGATGCGGGAAATCGTGTCAGCAAGAGGTAGGTAATAATTGTTTGTATATAGAAATAATATTTTAGTAACCAATATCAGTTCTGGTTTGTAGTTGTGATTCCCTCTAAGATAAAGATGTTGAATTTCGTTTCTTTTTTTTGTTACTTATGTGTATTGTCTGGTCATGATTTTACACATTGCCTAGCATTTTCGCCAGTTTAGACCCATATGAAATGCTTGCCATGCGAGGCAGCCGTTAGTGATAGTATTAAAGTTCTAATATTGTGGCAATATGTTTGATTTTGCATTAAATTGTGTAAATTTACACAAAAACATAAAGGCTAGAAGTATTTATGTAATGGTAATAATAATAATATAATAAATCTTTAAGCTTTAAGTAAAACAATGTTTTTACTTAAAGCTCAGCAATACAATGAAAACAAGGAATGAGTATGCTGCTTCTATCGAAACTAGGCCTGGCCTGTATCTTAAATGGCAGGGCTTCCCAAGGGATAAAAAAAAAGCCACCTAAGATCAGAGCAGAAAATAATAGAGACACTTTACCATACCTTTTACTACATATAAGTGGTACAATGGTTATCTGTTTGTGTGATTGTTTTGTGAAGCAGACTTCTTCTCATTTATTTCATTTGCAATGAAGAGTTAATAGTCAGTTGGTAAATATTATGGAAATTGCTTATTTAACTGTGCTGCAGTTCTTTTTCTTTAGGGTTGTGTATTCTGTACATATATCTGTCTAACTGTATGATAATCAGTTATCTCACTTTTATCAGTTGAATTAAGCATGGATATAAATACAATTTGATATAATTGCTATTGAAAGTAAAAAAAGTATTTCGGGGTACCATATAATATGTTAAAAGGGATGATTACTCAGCATTTATGTCAAAAAAGTAATTCCACCTGGATTCACAAAATTCTCAAAAAATCCACCACTGCATTTTCCTGAATCTAGAATTGTCCAATAGGATGGCCTGCAATCCTATCTATGTGTTAATGAGCACTGTGCAACCTTACATCTTGTTTACGAATACGTTAGTAGGCATGAGATCTGACAAATAGTACATTGATTAGACCTTTCAGGAATCGGCGGTTAACGTGATTGAAACACACGCGAAACAACCAGTCGTACTTTTCAGACGAAAGTTTTTGACTCTACCATTTTGTCCAGTATAGTTTCTATCCCGTAAGGTCACACTGGCGTCGCATACCACATAGTGTGTTACGAAAATGTTAACCGGGCTAACAGAAGCGTGAGTGATACCTCCGCGGTGTTACATGGCTGTGGTAGTTGCTTACCAGCATGCAGCAGGCGGTCCGCATGCTTATTCACCACTATCGTTGTTTATAAGAAACCAGTCTGTCCTTGGAATGTGCTGAACTTGAATTTATTATTGCTTATATCGACGTAACAATGACGCGTTTGGAACCTCAAAAGTATAAGAGTTGTTATTTTATTGAAAAATGTGCTGTACTCTATCATAACTAGCGCTTTACCTAACCGTTTTGAAGAATATATTTTAAACAGCCATTTTAATTGAAATGTACTTAAGGGTACTAATTCAGCAGCAGGTTTGTGCCGCGCTAAAGGAGAGTCCGCATTGTATTCGCAGGTTGCCATCTTCAATGCGGCTAGCTGTTTTGATAGTTGAGTTACTAAGTACACTACGTAGTTCTTACGTTAATTGTAACGAATGATTAAGATCATAAGCATTAATTACCTTAAAAAGCCTTGATTTCAATGCCTCATGTGCTCCGCATTACTGAATTAAACGTATCTCAATGACAATCCGGCATTACGTGAATCCTCAGTACTACTGAGGCTTTGTTTTTTTTATATTGCTCGCCTTTATCTAATACAATATGAAATTCTCGTGTCACGAGAGTAACTAAGTACCTATGTTTGTTAAGTCCGAGCTGAGAATAGGCCGTGATCTATGTTTCACTAGTAGCCTCCCGCGACTTCGTTCGCGTGGACTCCTATTAGTCATATCTATTAGGAAACTTAACAAACGAAATATGTAGAGGAAAAAAAGTATTCAATTCAGGAAATTAGGCCCTATATTATTATTCTATTTATATTCTCATCTTCATTTCGGAACATTTTTGGAACAAACTCGACATCATGAACACAAAACAAATAGTGAAAATTCACATTTTGTATCAAAAAGGAAGTTCTCGTGGAATGGTTTGATCGATTTCCAAAGAAAAATGTATCGTTTACGTTTTGCACTAGCAGCACTGGGCGGAATCGCGGCAGATTGCACACTTAAACATTGCACTGCTGGTCATGGCCAATGCTCTTGTTGAACCAACTTAGGTAAATGTTACAACCAGCGGATATCCTTAAAGGTTATTAGGAGAAGGGATCCTTTCGATTTGTACGAGTAGATCTGAACCACACCAACTGACATCAGAGCTTCACCTTTGAATTCGACCTAATAATAAAATATCATGGACGAAAACTCAAATCTGAAAGCGGATCGCAGAGTTTGACCTCAATAATAATTGACTAGATTACATGTTGTGGTCTGCGGTTTATATCGTTTTAAAGTACGCAGACAAAGCTAACATATTATTTATGGCGATCCGTAATGTTTTATTTTGTTTGCATTCGCCATCAAGAAGCGATGGTATTGCGCGTGTAGAGCAGAGCATGCATGCTGCTGATCGCCTCGTGTTCCTGTTGAGCGTTCAGTTTCTATATTTACGCGGCAGTTTGTGCTCGGCTCGGAGGGAAGTAATGATGTCGCTCGTCGGGTGGGCTCAGCGGGCCTGCCTCCGTAGTGCACGCAGCACGCATCGTGTCGTATTGTCGGTCGGGACGCGGCGCGCTCCGCTCCTCGCCTGACCATGCTCGGTTGACATACGCGTCTTCGCGCGTGTGTTGCGTCTGTTACAAATTATTCCGACCACGGATCCGCGATGCTTTTGTGCAAGTGCAATTCAGTGACACTGTACCTATGTGCTATAATTATTGTTGTTACGTGAATGGATTACTCTGCTTTGTTTCTGCCATGGTCGCTTTAAGGTAGGTAAATACTTTTGTTACCGTTGCGTTGATAGACTTAATAGTTTACGTATTGCGGACGGATACTATAAAATTGGTATGGGAAACTTACATCAACAAACACTTCGAATAATAATAATATTTAAGCATCACAATTGTGCCATTTAGGTACATAATTAAATGTAGTAAATATCCCTATATTTACCCTGTGTCTGCAATGTGTGTGCCTGCTGCTTTGAAACGTACATACCTACTTCAAAGTTAATTCAACTATAAAACTGTCTATTTTAATCGCGATCATAATGTTTTGACATCTACTTCAGATCAGAATCAACCCTTTCAAGCGACTATGGTATACCTACTTAGACGAATATAGTTAGATGAATAGAATATTAGATGAAAATAGTTAATTATGCTTGCGAATGAAATGTTAGACACTACAACTCAGAAAACTTGTGTTTTTTTATGTAGTGATACGAACGGAGTAAGACAATTAGACAAATTACGATCCCAGAATTAGATGTACAATTTAAACGATCTTACCGCTTAAAGAGATAGACAACCTTCAGACAGAGAAACAGGAGATAAAAATACGAGATTTTGTACTTGCACAGCGGATTTTAAGTCCGACCTCCATATCTGACCTTAGTCCAGTGTTTTCTTCCACGTTAATAAATAAAGACAAATAACCAGATTCAAAATATGCTATCAATATAGCATCATATGCCACTTTCCTCAATCCTTAATTGTACCGACCCTCTAATCCCAGCAATAAAATGGCCCTGTTCGTGTCTTACGTCTGCTGTCAGGTCATAACAACCTCGGCGGCCAGTTTAACGTGGCATCTAAAGCACGCAAGCACTTAGATGAGATTCCAGGATATTAGGACGTTGTACCTTTATCTTGTGCAGGGCAATGTAACTCTTTTTAGCGCACCGCCTGGCTTACAGAATGAATTTCACACGCGAAAAGGGTGTGACGTTTGTATGAAAATCCGAATTTCGTGCTACACTCACGACCAAATCCGCACTCGAAAGCCCACACATTCTAGTAGCGAATTAAAACCAAACATGGTAACTGGCGACCCTTTATCTATGTTGCTTGGGTTTTCAACAATGATTTCTATAACCGAAGAAGATAGAGTCAAAATGTGTCTTCCTGCTCTGGTGTCTCCTTTTACGTCTTAGGTATTCTTTAATTGTTTATAATACTCCGTGGGACTTTCGTCGGTAAGATGCATCATTATTTCGTCAAGTTTACACTACGTGACGAAGTATTCAACAGGATTTCTAAGGTTTAAGTTTTATGATAGCAGATGAAACTGTTTCACCCTTATGTGGCTGTAAATGATACTAGAGGATCACTTTGAAAAAAGAGGTTTTTTGTTCGATGCCCACTGCCTGACTAGCCGACTTTTTTTTTTGCATGACATACCACCGAATTCACAAACGCAAATCAACGTTGAGCAACCCTCAGAAGTGTGACTGTCCCTTTCAGTTCTATTGGCATTTTTCGGAACAGCATGAGCGTGAGTGCGTGCTTAGCGTTGATTGACGTTTGTGAATTCGAGGTTTAGTAGCACAGCGAAAAAATTAACGAGCTAAAATATACCTACTTACCTAGTTTTTAGTAGTTATAAGACAAGACCACTAATAAAGTACAAACTTGTTTTTTTTTAAACGGAATTTGTATGCGTTCATTGCTTTCAAAGGACATCCTACTTCCTAATATTAATTATAAAACATAGATCACGATCACGATTCGGATGTTCAGTTATAGCAATGTCAGGTAGCTCGGCTTGTTGGCATGGAATTTCCATCAAGGGTTCATTAATTAGTTTGTTACCATTGTAGCATGGGACTTTAAAAAGGTCAAACATTGCTTTTTAAAGTTCCTAATCATCTTTAAATTGTAATTGTGTCGTTAATTAATTAGCTCCATAAAAGCAATTTAAAAGTCTTTAGTAACCTAATGTAATCATGGCATTAACTTTCCTATTTTGGCTGACTCAGCTGCTAGTGATCCTGTTTGCGAAACCGCTTTCCATGAGTTCGTTCATGGGCGGCGATGTATTGACGAACTCCATGGGCACTCCCAAGGGAGACTCCAGCGAGTAATCTCTTATTGTGTACGTTTGTCTTCTAACATGGATTAGCTAGGACACTTACTTGGTGTCAATTTAGTGAAAGTGAAATGATTCATAATAGGAATTCGGTTTCCAGAATAACCAGAAAAACCTTCTGAGAAGTTATGACGTATCCCGACACAAAGATCAGTAAACCATAGTTTGTGAATGCATTAAATTAGTCATCCCTCGTTAGGAGGGCCAGATAAAAAAAAATGTTTAAACATTCTATAGTAAACCATTACTATAGAATGTTTAAACATTTTTTTTCGTCGTTTTTGTCCATAGATTTGTAGAATTGCATTATCTTTTAATTTTTCCTTTCCACAAAGTCACCTTATCGATGAAGGAGTGGTGCTAATATGGGAAAGATAAATTCTAACAGAGATAAGTATAATCATATTTCTCGTAGCCTTCAAATTCAGACCTTTTTTATCTTTGCTTACTGTAAACTGTTTGGACATTGAATATTTTAAAAAAACTTACAAATGCAGGACAAAAAGCAGTAAAGTTAGTCACTGAAAGCCACTCGCAAGACGTCTACTGTCCTCTAAGTAAACTTCACTCAGTAGATAGTGGAGTCAGTTCCTCCATGGATACAGTAGGTAGCACTTCACGCAGTATGGAGTCTACGAGTAGCTAACTCTTTTACTCGTCATTTAAGGTGCAGTGGTATTTTAATTTAAAGAGATCCAGTTAAAAAAAAAAGCCGATATTTAGGCTTGAAGTTTCATCTTTTCTCATAGAGCCAAAGGGAATTTCACATTTAAAATTGTATAAATCCTCAATGAAGGTGTATGTAATACGTAATCTTATGAGACGGGTTCACACCCGTCTCATAAGATGAAAAAATCACTTTTTTGTAGACTTCGATATTTTGTTAAGTGAAAAAAGTGAAGTCATTAAACATGCTTGCCTCAAATTCACAAATCAGGAGAGTTTCGTAGTTTTTTTAAAATGTAATGATATAACTCATAACTTCGGTCTCGAATATACCAGATAGTTAAAATTCTCAGGATATAAACGTCAAGTTCTTCTATCTTTGGTTGCTCGTTACTTTTATGAATAACTTAATTATTAACAAAACCCTCGGTGCGTCAGTCTGTAACAATTTTGCTCTTTAGTCTTCATTATGTATTGGGTTAAGATTACTAAGAAAAAGAAGTTACATTGTATTCCATTTTCTACCGCTACATACTTAACCAGACCCCGAATTGTAATGTCAAACTATTCTTTCTGTTCTGCAAAAAGAGATAAGTACCTACTTTAAATGTGTCAGAATACGATAGCGAAACATGCCCTGTGTTCTCTGTATCTGAGCTCCGGCCCCGCGTAGAAAGTGCAGTTAGCCGAATGTGGTAAACGCGCGCGACGGGCGAGGCGGGCGGGAACCCGCGTTCTCGCGACTAGTATGGGCGGGCAACACCGCTTTGCTTTGGCAACACGCCGCCGCTATTTTTAATGAACCTTGAGAGCAATCGCCCTTGCCGCTTAATGCAAGTCAACATTAGGAACTGTGGCCTATCTTGACTAACGTCAGTAATCTATTATTTTCTTCCTATTTATAACCCACCGTCCTACCTTCCCTTGTATAGCTATACTATCTTCATCCCACGTGTTTCCCGTAACGCTATTTTCGGATGACCTCATCATACGTTTTACGTCCAATACAAATACCTCTTTTGAAAGGCGCTCGAGCCGTATAAATTTAAATGTCACTGCGCGGACGTAATCGCACCTTTGTCTCTGTATATTTAGCCATAAGAGTAACATGGCTGCGGGATGCCGGTGTTAACCCCATTTTGTCCTTGTTTGTTAAGTCTATAAACGCACGATTTTCCTTGTGGAATCAATACCAAACCTGCGTACAGTTAATTGTTTGAAAATAAGGATGAGTTTTACGTTTTATTGTGCGTTTAATGCAAAAGTCGGGGAAGTCAATGAGTTATTGCGTATATTACGTTACGAGACATGTAAAGACAAGCCGCCGGTGTCGGTGGCCACTCCAGCCAGCGCGTCGGCCCTCTGCGTCGAGTGTTAGCTGGAACTGCGCTTGCGCCGGTGAAAGGGAGGTTAAACGCTACGGCAAGACTTATTGCTGCAACTTTACTAAAAATGGCGTCATTCATACATTTCGCGCTTGCATTATATTTAAAAAAATAATAATTGCCGAGTAGGTACACTGCATACCTACCTCATGCGAATATCGAATTGCTCTACTGAAGGACAACATGTTAAGTTATTCGCTACTTTACCTTTATTATGTCGTGTTTGGTTTGGAGAAAATTTTAAAGTAGTAACAAATGGGATTGTAATGAACTTGGTTGGGATTAAAATGTGAATGTCTGTTGTTTCAGCCTCAATGAGTGCTACTTCGCGAACAAAGGCGCGGCGTTGGTGCTGGGGGGCTCCGAGCGCGGCTGTGCCGACCAGCGCCGCTCGCCGGCGCGCGTGCTCCCTCAGCCCGACATACAGCACCACCTTCAATCCATGTTTTACCTACTGCGACCTGAAGAGACGCTCAAAATGGTAATTTGTTATTCAAAGACAAGAACTGAAACATTTAAAAAGTATTAGTTATCGGCTGATGATCAGGAGGATCACTGAAACTTACGAACTTACAGTAATAAGTTCAGAAAGCCAAATAACACACAAAAGATACAAAAAAAAACATGTTTAAACCATTGTGCGTGTTAATTGATGAAACAACGTATTCAGGACCCCTAGCCTTTTGTTCAGTTTTGAGTTTATGGACTTACTAGTAGGCTGGGGCCTAAAGTAGCATCTTTTGAAGTGGCGAATTTAACCCAATTTTTTTCGTCTATACATACACAATAAAAATATGTTATAAAGTATGTATAATAGATAATTACGCGTTATTAGGTCCACTCCAACAATTCAAGCAATGTGAAATATGTTGCACCTTGTCAATATTGTTTTCATTATTACAACTTATCGATGGAATCCAAATTCGAACACTACATGATTTACATTTTTTTTTTAGTTCCATCTGATAGATAGCTAACGCTAATGCTGTTAACGTATACATATTCATATAAAAGAAGCTAGACCATTCCGATTGGGACACTGGCAGTAGGCCTGGTGATGGGTCTGCCTGTTGTGGGCCATTCCAGGTAGACCATGGCTTGGACTCTGAGCTTTGGGACTGGTTATTTTAGGATATTTTTTGAATAAGGGTACTTCAGGCATAATTAAAAGATATCACGTGAGTTCCTCTTTTTATAACTCTGATACTCGTTTTGAAATTGGGGTTTTTAAGAGTAAAACTTAGTGTATGAGGTACTAGATAGTATTTTAGTGACAATCTCTTCAAAAGCCAATTAACGAATATTGCGTTTTGTTCTTTGCCTAGGCGGTGAAACTGGAGAGCGCTCACGCTGGGCGCACGCGTTTCCTGGTGGTGGTGAGCCGCGAAGAGGAGGCGGCGCTGCTCGGCATCGACTGCAACGATCGGACCTCCGTCGGCCTCGTGCTGCGAGTCCTCGCCGACACCTCTATCAAACTTGACGGCGATGGGTAAGCCTACTCCGATGACTCTGCGAACCCAAGTGTGTCTCTGACGTGCTTGCACGCCTGCTACTGACGAAGATAAGTCCCTTCAACATGGCTTCAGCGATATCTACATCTAGAGTAGCAACCAGTATCAGGATAGGATAGGCTCTTATGATGCGATGGGTTCTTCGCTCACTGGACGCTGCGAACCTCTTCCATTCTTCCTAAGTTTTTTTGCTGTTGAAGTCACTAATTTAATTTGATAGATGTTTGTTATATGGTTACGAGTAGAGATCTAACAATATCAGTTTATACAAAAACGTCACTTGGATCTTAGGTGAGTGCGGCGTAGTAAGCAGAATCACTACCTACCAAGTCAACGTCAGTTAGAATGTTAAAAGTTGCCGTTGTTATGGTGTCATTCATCGGTGATGAATCAAGAGACGTTTTTATCTACTGGTCAAGAGAATAACATTGCGATGAGACAAAGCTTTCGTGAATTATGATGGGACAAAGCTATACTGTTAGACGTCACAGAAACACTGCCATACGTGTCCGTCTGAGGCTATAATAACAAGAAACCATTTTGTACACAATACTTTTAAGTGAGCTAAGAACAATAACTAATTAGGGATTCATTGTCCACAGAGGGTTCAGCGTGTGTGTGTGCAACCAACAACACATATTCAAGCCGGTGTCTGTGCAGGCCATGTGGTGAGTGGAAACTTGAGTTATGCTCACTAAAACTGAATTAGGTACATTGTTTATCTACGCATTCCATGTTTGTAATGAACCTCATTATTTAATTTAAACTAGTTACCTTATCTACTTTTACGGCACTAACAGTTCAATTGTCTAATTTTATAAGTTTGCTAATGGCACTATTTAACATTCTTTTGTTAAAAAATATAGAAAACTAAACATTCCTGTTATGTCTACTGCTCGGTACTAATCATAATTTTGTTTGAAAAAGACATTATGCTTGTTTGTTTGTTTTATTTATTGTGTAAATTTTCCTCATGTACTCGTAGGTAGGTTGATGGCCGTATTTGTAACGGATAAGTTGGTTGCCTTTTGGGTGTGAAGTTTGCAGCTATGAGGTGCCTGTCGACCATGTGGCTGACTGATCACATTCATGATGATAAGCCCGTATTACCGTCGCTACCTGCGACCGTAGCGTGGTATTATTATGTAGGTCATAGACTTGTGCATTGGGACCATAACACAATCATCGTACCTACTTATTTGCATATTGACTATTATTTGTATATTTCAGTAGCGATAATGGAGTAACACTGTCAAGTATACAGGTTAAGTAGTTTAGTCTTCGTTATTTGCGTCTCCACGTTCAGTGGCGGTTCCATCTGGAGTACTGCTCTTACACAAGGAAACGCAATCAGCATCTGGCGTGAAAGCGGTCGCACCTGAAGGACGTATACGAGATGACCTCGCAAAGCTCTTCCATAGTTGCACATAGTCCCGTTTCGAGCTTTTTAATAAAAGTTCTCCAGACTTGCGGGTGCGATGAGCTCCTAGGGTTAATAAAGTTAGAACTCATTCTTTTGCTTAGGTATCTAACTCTCTCATCTAATTTCTCCTCAGAAATGTTGAGCTTGCAGGTTTTGTCTTCGTGATTTTTAAGAACTCGGTTTGGCAATACATGTCAATACTACAAATTCAGCTGTATGTTCGTATTTAGTACCTTATCTCGATAATAATAAGTAGCAATATCGTAGGTCGGCGCTGCAGACGCTGCACCGCGCGAGCGGGCGTGCGCGCGCGCTGAACCACTTCGCGGGCGGCGCGTCGCACGCGTGGTGCGGCTACTACGAGGCGCGCGTGGACTCGGACCGCTCCTGCCTCAACGAGTGGCACGCTATGGACTGCATCGAGTCGCGCCGCCCGCCTTCGCCGGACTCGCTCAGGCTCAAGTGAGTTACGGTCTCATTGGACTTCAATTACAGACAAGTTGGGTAACTTTGAATTTCAGTGGAACATTGAATCCACTATTTAAGAACAGTAAAAGTACCTACATACTGTTGTATATGGTTTGTTTTTGATCCAAACCCCTCATAGACACAACAACAACTTTTAGTTGGAGTAGGTACTTGTCAACAGTAACTGATCTGAATCACTCCGGATTCAATGTTAAACTGAAATTCAAAGTTACCCAATTTGACCCTACATCATTTGACTTTATTATATTACGCAAAGCGCCGTCTAGCCCTATATTAAGTTCAGCTTGTACTATGGGATTCTAGACAACGGATCAGGTTTTTTTGGAAATACATAATATAAATGCATAGGAAACACCCAGACCATTATAAACAAACATTCATGCACACTCTGGTTTGTACCTACTCTTGGGATCGAACGAAATCGATCATCAATAGAAGGAAAAGCGTTAGCAAGGGGCGGAGCGTAACGTACGTTATACAGAATTACGCTTGATTGGTTTTGCCTGTCTGAGCAATATTTGCTTTGCACGTTTCTTCTCTGCTCTGCTTAAACGAAGACGCAGCCTACGCAGTGGGTCCATTGGTTCAATCCCGGCGCGAGTACAAACGTTGATAAATCCGATATTGTGGCCTTGCTGTAATATCTCATTGCTTTTGCGCCAAAAACGCATCTCCGAAACGCGCTTCGACGAACATGTAATTATTATGAAAGGAGTCGAACAGCTGATCTTTTTTCGTTTATTTTTAACCTCTTCCGGTAATGCCTTTGTGTGCATATACACATCCAATAATTAATCAAGGAAAAAACAAAGCACACGAGATTCGTGTGGGAAGGATATAAGGACGAATTAGGAAAATCTAGCGGAAGGAAACTCGTGAAATAACAGTAGATGCCTATTAGCAGCCTTACCTAAAAAGCTATAATTGACGAACGGTATTCGCACGTAACAAATCACGCATGCAAGCGCCTAGACCCAGTTCCTTGGCCTCGAAAAGGATCGGACGTCGGCCGATGCGTTAATTAAAACACGTTGTATGGAAAGCATTAGCGAACATTGTAATTATTGTTGTGTGATATGATCGCATCAATGGCCGCCACTTGTGAATAGATTATTTCAGATTTTCAGAAGGAACCTACATCTACTAAATACTAAGCTTAATAAATTTCATCTTACCAAATCTAGGTGACTTAAACTAGAACTTTTCTAGAATTATTTTAGTTAGCTACTTAATAACCGCACGGCATTTTTCTGAAAATCTTTAATACCTCAATAATCCTCACATACACATCAATGTAATTTGCGTAAACTGCTGTTACGATTTAAAAATTAAAAGTGCTCCAAAACCTTCTGAAAGGCTAAAAGGTTTTTTTACGAAGGTCAAAGTATTTATTTTTATGCATGAGTCGACGACTTTTTGAAGTTTGCATGCTTTACATTACTAAGAAGTATCTTTGTATATTCCAGGCCAAGACAGAGAGACGAAACAGAACGCGTGATCAGATGCACTCTCAAGGAGATAATGATGAGTGTGGACCTAGACGAGGTGACCAGCAAGGCCATCCGCGGCCGACTCGAAGACGACCTCGACATGGACCTGGCGGAGTACAAGTCCTTCATCGACCACGAGATGTTGACCATCCTCGGGCAGATGGACGCGCCCACGGAGGTGTTCGACCACGTCTACCTCGGCTCTGAGTGGAATGCGAGCAATCTTGAGGAACTGCAGCGGAATGGGTATAACTATTTATTCAATCAATAAGTCAACCTCCTTGTGCCAAAGCAATAACCGCGACAATTAGGCTACAGGTACATGCTCATGCTCAATAACTGGTACATAAACGCTCGAAATGAGCATGCTCATTTTTAGCAATTGTTCGACAAACATGCTGCTAAGTGCATTTGCGCAATAATAGCATGCTCTCGTGCTACTAATGAGCATGTGTATTTGTAGCTTTAACCCGCGATCGGGCTTATGATATTAGGTAGATAACTAGCTGAATTAAAACTTGGAACTGTAGACTAGTACCTTTAGTTTTGTCTTTTTTCTGGTTAGCCGGGGAAATGTTTTGAAATGCGTTATAAACCAACTGAATTGACGTGATTTTTATATTGTATCTTCCAAGCTTTCCCGATTTTTATTCTATTTTAGCAAATTTTTATGTCATAAACGCAAGCCACTGTTTAATCAGCTGACTTTATGTAACTAACTAATATTTATCTCTTCTCTGTTTCAGGGTGAGGCACATATTGAATGTGACGAGAGAAATCGACAATTTTTTCCCTGGAATGTTCGACTATTTAAACGTAAGAGTGTACGACGACGAGAAGACTGATTTACTAAAACACTGGGACAATACATTCAAGTACATTAACAAAGCCAGGAATGAAGGTTCCAAAGTGCTCGTTCACTGCAAGATGGGAATCAGCAGGTCCGCCTCCGTAGTGATCGCGTACGCGATGAAGGCGTTCAACTGGAACTTTGACAGAGCCCTGAAGCACGTGAAGGCGAAGAGGAACTGTATAAAACCGAACACGAATTTTCTGGGTCAACTCGAGACGTACCAGGGGATACTCGACGCGATGAAGAATAAGGAGAAGCTGCAGAGGTCGAAGTCGGAGACGAACTTGAAGTCGCCGAAAGTGTGCGACAAGGACTCGGGGGACAAGGTGATGGAGCCGACGCCGCTGGTGCTGGCGCTGACGGGCTCGTGCCGCCGCCCGCGCTCCTGGTCGCCCGGCGCGCGCCTCGCCGCCGACCTGCTGCCGCCCACCTCCGTCTCGCTCGAGACGCTCGTGGCCGAGACCCGACACATGCTCATGCCCTACGCGCACGGCAGCTACAGCGTCTCGCCCAACCAGGTCATCCGCCTCAAGGAGGAGGGCGCCGTCTCCGTCAAACACATCGTCAACGAAATTGAGAACGCCGCCTCCCAGGAGCGCAGGTTCAGACGACATCAGAGGCTAAACTTCAACAATCCCAGCGAACCGCCCAGCAACCGGTCCTCGGACGCGTCCGTCGGCTCCGTCGGACAGACCCCGGACGCCTCGACGAGACTGCCGCAGGTCTCTCCGTCGAAGACGCTCGGCCAGAAGTACGCGCACTCGGAGGCGGACAAGATCCACACGTGGGACCCGGGGGAGGCGCCCTGGCCGAGGGGCGAGGACGGCCCGACCGCGAACGATAGTGACGATATAGTGAAAAGTGATAGTGGAATCGTAGACATGAAAACTAGGAGTGACGCTTTTTTGAATTGCCTAGACCGGAGCGCGGAGTGCGATCGGGGGCTCGAGGACGAGGCGCCGCCGCCGAGCCGGCAGAGCTCGTGGAGCTCGTCGGACAGCGCCGTCGGGCCGGACCTGTCGCGGCAGCCGTCCTGGGGCTCCGGCGCCCCCGCGCCCGCCTCCGACCTCGGCATCATCACCGAGCACACCGAGCTGCGCGCGCGCTGCATCTCGGACAACGAGCGCAAATTCAACGAGACGTGTGCCATACTGAAGGAGCTGGCGCGGGCGGCGGCGCGCATGGAGCGGTCGCGCGCGCGCGGCGCGTCCACGTGGAGCGGGCGCGCGGCCGCGTCGCTGCCGGCCGACACGTGGCTGCGCGCCGGCCTGCGCCGCCGCCGGCCCTGCGCCTCGCACGGCGACCTGCGCGCGCCGCCCGCCGCGCCCCCCTCGCACCCCGCGCACCCCGCCCGCCGCGCGCCCGAGCCCGCCGCGGGGCTAGTCAGCAACCTCAAGAAGGAGTTCGAGGCGCTCTCGGAGTCGGAGACGCAGCAGCGCGCCAAGGGCCGCGGCCGCGCGCCCGCCGCGCCCGAGGACCGCTCGGTGCGGCTGCTCGTGGGCCGCTACGACCGGCCGGGCCGCGCGCGCTGCGAGTCGGCGGGCGAGAGCGAGACGGCTAGCCGTCCCCGGCCCCGCGCCGCGCCCTCGCTGCGCACGCCGCTCCCGCGCGCCGAGCGGCCGCCGCCGGTGCCGACGGTCGTCTCGCTCCCGCCCGTCGGCTACTCCGACGTGGTCGTCTCAACTGTGATGTCGAAAGCTCAAAAAAAACAATTGCAACACGGAAAGACCCATCCGTTGACGAGGCTCAACTTGAATCGGTCGAATAATAGATGTTCAAATCCTGTGTATAATACTATGTAGAAGTATTTATGTTTTATTTATTATGAATTCTTGCCAAACTCGATATTTTATCTTTCTAGAGTTTTATAACTATTTACAAATGATGATCACAGTGTATTTGTCTATCACATAAATTGTATTAAACGGCTGTTTGTGCGTAGCGAAATGTTAAAAGAGAGAATAAATTGAAAATAGAACTGATGTACAACTTTTAAGCTAGTGTTTCTGTGAACCTCACTCCCGGTATAGGCACACCCTGAGAATGGCGAGTGGGCAGCACTTGTTTTAAGGGGATCCTTAACTACTGAAGAATCTACCTTTACCGCGCTTTCC
Source organism: Udea ferrugalis (assembly GCA_950022985.1). Taxonomy (NCBI): domain Eukaryota; kingdom Metazoa; phylum Arthropoda; class Insecta; order Lepidoptera; family Crambidae; genus Udea; species Udea ferrugalis. The sequence continues at coordinate 9,120,255 of OX465520.1, forward strand.
ACACTCATAACGGTTTAGTTGCATAATGCACCCCATGTGCAAAACTTACTATTCTCACAATGCACCTTGCTCAAAATGTAGGTTCTCTAGGTATGATCTCAAAATGTCTCTAAATGTATTCTCATTAGGGAGAATGGTCGTGCTCGTGAGGGTATGTTATGATAACTTTTTAAAGCAAACTAGGTATCTTTTATTCTTTTGTCTAAGGATACGCTGTGTGACTTGTTTGGAGAAAAAAGTTGTTTTTTTTAATTTATTTATGTACTTGTAACACTTTTTAAAAAAATACTGAGAGGAGAGGTATGTTATGAGAAGGGTGCATTTCGCGAAAGGTGCATTAAGAAAAAGGCACATTTTGACAATTTTGACAACCCAAGGGTCTAAAGATCTTGACATTGTGTTGTACTGCCTGTAATCTTTAATGGCTTTCTGCTTTATGAGTTGACTCCTGATAAGAACTGCATTTCTTAATAAGCGTATTTTATGAACTATCAATTACTAAAACTGTTGAAATTTAAGTTAAATATATATTTCGGTAAATTACGGACATAATATCACATTTGATAAAGTTTCAATATTATCCAAAATCGACAGTCTGTAGTCTTTTTCCTGTAACAAAAGCAACTCTTGGAGTCGTGTCTATCTCACTGATCTTCTTGTATGTTTCGGGCACTTTCCTTGGTTTTCTTCTTATAGTTCCAAAGTCAAACGCGTATATGCCTCCGGGGTTATTTCGAATAGAACACTCTGTCTGGAAAGGAACAAAATGATTTATTGGTGACGCAGTTATTTAAAAAATATATCTGGGACATCTTCACTACAAGATCATGTGGTGGATCATCACCACCGCAACTTGGAACACTCGTTAAGCTTGTTAACAGACAGATGTGTCACGTGTCATGATGGAACATTACTGAAGTAATGAACGTTCAGATTCATATGGTAACTTGGGTGTCTACGGGTGTCGGAGGCTGATAAACGAAATTACGAGACATCCTAATTTTGCAAACACCCAGACACAGATCAAACCCAAATGTCGTCACATGAATGTTTGTTCTGGATTCCATCTAGCTAGGTAGTCCCATTCGAACCAACGACTTTCGGTGGAACCAGTCAAAATCCAGACCACTGAGAGATCATACCCAATACCTACCTATTAGAATAACAATAAAGGTATAACTAAACCGGGACAATAATTTCGGTGTATGTACTTACTATCTTCATATTGATGTCAACGACTCTTAGTATATTAGAGTCAGAACCACCGCAGACGATGAGATTAGTTCTTGGCACAAATCTCCCGCAGTACATCTTTGACTGATGACCATCAGGCACTATTGTCTCTATCAATTTACAAGAACCATAATCCCATATTTGTATGCTATCCTTATCTTGCCAAGAACATGTCAAAATCTAAAATAAACAGAATACCTATGTAGATGTAGCTACAAATAAATAAATACCTGAGACATCGTTACGGCCGTGGACTCACGTCTACGGTGCCGTACCTATGGTATACGAAACGGTCTCGCCAATAAGCGGCTAACAGAGGCTGTTCATTGTACCTTTCATGTTTTTAGGCAGGAAATCAAATTAGGTATCTACTGGGCAGCAGTAGGATTACAATCAATTGGGGTTGGAGCTTTGATTTAAGCAAATAGTTTGCTTGTGTTAGAAAGCTCCTCTCTTCTTTATATGTATCAAAATATGATAATACCTGCTTCCCTGGTTTATCGAAGTCTAATCCTTCACCACACATGTGGACTCCAAAGAAATATCTCGTCGCGTAGGGTTGCCTATCATCCCAACACATGACAGTATTATCCCATCCACCAGAAATCAGCTCATGGTGCGATTTAGGGTTAAATGCACAGGAAAATATTCTCGATGTATGTCCGTCTACTATGTTTTTTCGTTGACTGTAATTAATAAAAAATCGGGTTAAGTAGGTACTGAGGTTTTTAAGATTGTAGATTTTTAAATACTAATATACGACTTTGTTAGACGGAGATGCAAACTCAAGCATTCGCGCCTCAATCGCAAATGTTATTTTTATATCCTGTTGGCGTGAAAGTTTGTGAATTGACGAAACCGCCCGTTGCGTAATAGTTTTTCAAACAAGCATTTTATTTGGGGAACATCACCTAGAATAGAAAGCCCTTTCTTGTGTCTGTGCTTCTTCATCGTACATATTTATTTTAGCGTCGTCTCCGTAAGTGATGAATTTGGTGTAATGTGGATGGTAACAAAGTCCCAAAGTCTGTCGCTTTTCTCGTATTGTGTACAAACATTGATCATACTTGTATTTCCAGCATTTAATACATCCATTTACATCTGAAGACAAATGAAAATTACCGTTACTAAGTATGTAGTAATGTATTGTACCAGTATGGAAAAAAAAGCAGTCGAATTGAGAACCTCCTCCTTTTTTGAAGTCGGTTAAAAAGAGTTAATCCCTACTACACATGATCTGAGGCCATCTGCACGATCACCTAGCAGAATTATTTCAACAGAACGTGCCTTAGTGTGAAATTCCTCGACCTAACGAATCGAGAAAGTTAACGCAGATTTACATAGAGAAACAAACGGTTGCACCCGCCGCCAGAGGCTCACCACGAATGCCACAAATTCGCACTTTCTCGACGCGTTGGATCAAGGGAAACTGCACCTAGGCACTCTGAAACTTGTTCAATAATGACTGGGGTATCCCTGGTATCTACTGTATTTCTATAGTCCAACATCACTCTACTTTTTCTTTATTCTAGCGTGCCTTCACACGAACATCTTTAGGGACCGATAATCGGACTGATTATCGGTCGTGTGCTGGGCCCCAGCTTTGTAACTGATCAAATGGCAAAAGTTCCCACTGGATCTTTAAAGCTCATACTCATCGATGTGTAAGTTGCAGAATCTGGGTTCTTGATAAAGGCTTTAAGTCCGAACTCAAGGCTAAGCTCTACTCAATATCGCGCAACATCTTAGAAGCTGACTGCCCATTAATCTAACTTCTCTGCTGGACTCGGTCCCGCAGACGACCCATACGAGTCCGTATGACTACGACGAAGATGGCGCGACAAACTAGGCCTGGATGCTTTCGTTGAGAACAGGCCTTGAAAAAACGGAACAGCGTAGAAGCGTTGAAAATAGTAGTTTTCGATACAAGTGCGGAAAGTATGTCATTTTGCACGAGTCTCGAGGCATCTTGGCCCGAGCCGGTAGGCGAGGGTCAAGACTCGGGACGAGTGAAAATGACACTTCCGCTCGTGTATCGAACAACGTTTTTTAATACATTTGCGAAAAAAATAATATCAAACCAATGCGAATCATTAACACAATTAAATCAAGAGTAAAAAGGGCGGTAATTAAAAAAAATTTTTTTTTTTTTAAGGCACCGGTTGTTTGCATTCAGCCTAGTAAAAATAAACTATTTTGAAAAAATATGTTAAATACTTGTGTACGAAAAATGAAAAATAAACAACATTAAAAACGATCAATAACCAAAGTATATCGTGACAGTCGTGACTAATCATAAATAAAGAAAGCGGGAATGAAAAACTTAGGATTGACAGTATTTTTTTAACACAGCATCGGGTGTATTCAGCCTAGTAAAAATATAAGAAGTAATTTAATTGCATTTAAACATGGAAATGCAATAAATACCTATTATTTTATTTCAAGTATTTTTAAGTGAAACTCATTCATACTTACAAATATCCGGCCATTGTTAATACACAAACAGCCAACTTTAAGTAAACTGTTTCAGAAATTCAATTGTTAATAGTTACTAAATAACCCTTTATTTTGTCAATTATGCAATTGAAATATTTTTAATAATATTATATTCCCAGTTTTAATGCCAAATAACGTATCAAAATACAAAATAAACTGATTGAACAGACAACCTTTTTGGTAGGATGTATGGATTTTATTGACATTATCAAAAAAAAAATGGAAAAGTAAAAAGCACTAGTGCGGAAAAACCAACTTTCCGCACGCTAAACAGCTACGAAAAGTAGCACTTTTTGAGCAACTGTATTAAAAAAGAGTTTTTCATTACTCATACTCTGAAAGTAGGTCATTACTGACCTGAGAAGCGGGCTGAAAGTAATACTTTTCATCTCTAGGGAGAATCACTTTCAACTGACAGCTGTCAAATTATTAAGAAAAAAACTAGTTCTTTTTCACATATCTATTGAACCATGTTCCAACTTTCTATACAGCCAGGATGTTAAATTGAAATAACTTAAAGTTAAGTATTGATTAGAGAATATATATTTTTTAAATAACTTCATTATAATTTAGTTTTCGTTACAATTTCTTAAAATAATTTAGCTTTGAACAAAATATTTACCATTTATGCAATGATGAAAATAAAAAATAATGGCTGAATAGCGGGCTGGCCACAGAAAAAAAAACAAACAAAATAGGTGGGAAAGCGGCAATTCGATCTTCATTTTTTTTCTCATTTGTTCTTTAGCTAATTCATGTTTTTATTTTTACTTTCCTCGTATTCGTAATGAAAAGCACAGTGTTTACCTCGGGTGAAAGACTTATTTAGTCCCTCGAACTATTGGCGCCCTCACTTCGTTCCGGGCGCCAAACCCCGTCTCGGGACTAAATAAGTTACTTTCACCCCTAAGGTAACAATGTACTATTTCATTACTCATACTCTGAAAGTAGGTCATTACTGACCTGAGAAGCGGGCTGAAAGTAATACTTTTCATCCCTAGGGAGAATCACTTTCAACTGACATCTGCCAAATTATTAAAAAAAAACTTAGTTATTTTTCACATATCTATTGAACCATGTTCCAACTTTCTATACAGCCACGATGTAAAATTGAAATAACTTAAAGTTAAGTATTGATTAGAGAATGTATATTTTATAAATAACTTTATTATAATTCAGTTTCAACAATTTCTTCAAAATAACTAAGCTTAGAGCAAAATATTTACCATTTTTCCAATGAAAAAAATAAAAAATAATGGCTGAATAGTGGGCCCGCCACAGAAAAAAAAAACAAACAAAATAGGCGGGATAGCGCCAATTCGATCTTCATTTATTTTTATATCTTTTTCTTTGGCTAATTCATGTTTTATTTTTACTTTCCTTGTATTCGTAATGAAAAGCACAGTGTTTACCTCGGGTGAAAGACTTATTTAGTCCCTCGAACTATTGGCGCCCTCACTTCGTTCCGGGCGCCAAACCCCGTCTCGGGACTAATTAAGTTACTTTCACCCCTAGGATAACAATGTACTATTCCTAGCAGTGAGACCCAAACCTTTATCTAAATTTAGGAATTGGCAATTAAAACTTTTCCGTTTCGTTATTTATACAGTCTGAGTAGGCTCGCCATTCCGTCCATGCTTATTTGAATTTTCTTAACTCAAAGAAGGTACTAACATGACGACAACAGCATATTTGTAATTGGATGAGCTTTGCTCACTGGACGATGCTTGATGGACGTCACTGGGCCGGGATACGCGCGACACTCGTCGTCTACCAACGTATGGGTGCATGCGCCTGTGGTGCAGTCAAATAGACGGATTGTGCCGTCGGTGAAGCCTGCAGCTATATCGTTTACGTCCTCCGTATACTTGCAACACATTATATCCTTGCTGGTATCACTGCAAAAATGCACTGTTAAAAACGCGAGTTCAAGAGACCTATATAGACACCGGATTCACGCTCTACACTTAAATTAAGATTTCTACGAAGGCAATCTTATGTCTAATCGAAGGCAACCGAGCTGAAGGACAAGGATTTTTTATTGGTAAAGCAACCAAACTTTTTGTAAAACTCAGTAACCTTCCTATTTAATTCTTTCTTCCTATCGACTATTCAATAGTCGATTAAAATTATAAAGACTTAAAAACCCTACTTGGGAAGGTACGCCGAGGGTTTACTAGGGCCACTAGCAAATCTAGATAGATGCTCTCATCTTATACAATATAAGTAAGTAGCCTAGGTAGGTATATCTATAAGAAACCTTTTCAATTATTTGGCTTTTTTTCATAATCCACCTACCTACCTAATTGTGCCTAGACACTTGGATTCGACTCCTGGTGGCTTTTCGCTGTCCTTCATGGAAGTTATCTTCAATATCAATCAAAGGAGCTTACATGATGGACAGTACATTAACATCTCCCTGATAGACTTGGTTTTGTTCAGCATGATACGATCTCTTTTCCACGTTTGGGGTGCTTGTTTGAACAGTGATAATTTCTTTTTGAGGCACATTGGGCTTGACGTAAGTGTTCGTTACTGCAAAGCTTTTTCTAGCCGTCTTTAAACTAGATGGAGCCATGGGACCAGCCCGAATCTTGCGCGTTGGTTCCATTACTCAATACATAATGAATTAAAAACTTTGATAAAACTTATCCAAAACGTATAAAAACATTCATGTTATGTATTATATCACAAAAAATTTGTTCTGTCAGGGTTCGTTGTCATTAGAATAATTTGATGCATGCTTTTTGACTGGAGCTGTCCGCACAAAATAGATAGGGAACAGGTGCTGTCCGCAAAGAACCCCTATAGTGTTGTCAATCAAGCCTTAAGTTTTAAGGGCAGATGGACACCTCAACACCTGTGTCTGGCTGTAGGTCTAAGGTAGCTGTCAAGCTTGCTGTTAGACAGCAAAGCGCGTACGTATGTGGATGTAAAGCACTCAGCTCCGCGTAGCTCTGGCTCGCTTTATGCACGCAGTCGGCTTGCTGTCAAATTCCTACGCCATTGGTGCACGGACAGGACGCATTCAGCCGCTCGTTGTTGGCTTTTACTCAATGATACTATAATAAAAGAGGTGGATAGGTTACTTGTGCTAAAAAAGTGGCACCCAAAATCAGAACTTTTCTTACACCTGAGCAAAGCATTGACAGTTCGAGATGAAACTGTGCAACATGTATCTGACTTGTTTAAGGTCTAACAAATAATTATACCTACTATCTTGTTCACATGTTTTAACATGGTCAAATTAACTACGTCGTACCCCGTGGACAATTTTTGACCTCGCGTTAGTACCTACTGACACAACCTATCTACGTTTTTTATTATAGACCTACTAATGATATTAACATTGCTTTTACTTATATAAATTGCAACATATGTTGTACCCCTTACAATTTAATATATTATGTAGATATAAGCTGTCATATGTACAGTTGCCTTGCGTATTTTTCAAAATTTGACTTACTCAAACACTATTATGCTGTTCCTCTGGTTCACTGACACCTTTATATTAACTACAAAGTGAGCAGCATCAAAATTGTATTCAGGATTTAGGCCGTCGACGGCGATACTCTTTTGTCACAAGAAAAACTATAGCTAAAGGACAGCAAGGTTCTGTTCCGAATCAGCCCCCAGCCCAGGCATAGTTAAAATGTGCCCCAGCAGGTGTGGTCATTTGCGCGTGAGTTAAATCGTGGGTGTAGTGCGATACCTACTGCTGCAGCATCAATAGTAGTCCAGAGGCGAGACCCATACGTAAGTATAATTGGACGTCCACACAAACACACACGCTCTAAATTAAATTTGCACAGGGCAGCCTCCGTTATCTTGTGTCATTGTGTGACGCAAAACATCACGCGTTAACCTTGAGCCTTGACCCGTAGAGTTTCGTAACGCCCGGCCCTAATCAGTATCCCTTGGATTGAGATCCTATATAGTCTCGTCTTATTAGAAGTCTGAATGATCGATCATACACATTAGAGCCATTACAAACGGAGATTAAGCAGCTTGCAAACGCGATGCAGTCAGCGTCAACATGACCAACTAACTGTGTAGACGATAGTAACAGTTATGTTCGCGGTGAAATTGACCGGCCCGGGCCCGCCCCAACGTCTGCAAAGCGATTTTGATAGGTTATTTTTATTTTAGCATTAGGGATAATGCATTATCATCTTACTAAAGATAGGAAAACCAGAAAAAGGCATTCGGTCCTGGCATCAGGCGGGACTCGAACCCGCATCTTTCGCAAGCCGGGCGACTGCACTACCAATTATGCTACCGAGACCTTTAACAGACCGGACGAATTTCTCTGGTATGTTATACCTGACAGCCAGGTTGGTTTCACCAATGTTTAGGCATATACCTCAAACACTCGAAAGAAACATTATTGCAAATATTTGACTTTCGATTAAGATGAAACTACGATTTTGATAGGTTATTTTTATTATCCCTAATGCTAAAATAAAAATAACCTATCTAAATCGTAGTTTCATCTTAATCGAAAGTCAAATATTTGCAATAATGTTTCTTTCGAGTGTTTGAGGTATATGCCTAAACATTGGTGAAACCAACCTGGCTGTCAGGTATAACATACCAGAGAAATTCGTCCGGTCTGTTAATGGTCTCGGTAGCATAATTGGTAGTGCAGTCGCCCGGCTTGCGAAAGATGCGGGTTCGAGTCCCGCCTGATGCCAGGACCGAATGCCTTTTTCTGGTTTTCCTATCTTTAGTAAGATGATAATGCATTATCCCTAATGCTAAAATAAAAATAACCTATCAAAATCGTAGTTTCATCTTAATCGAAAGTCAAATATTTGCAATAATGTTTCTTTCGAGTGTTTGAGGTATATGCCTAAACATTGGTGAAACCAACCTGGCTGTCAGGTATAACATACCAGAGAAATTCGTCCGGTCTGTTAATGGTCTCGGTAGCATAATTGGTAGTGCAGTCGCCCGGCTTGCGAAAGATGCGGGTTCGAGTCCCGCCTGATGCCAGGACCGAATGCCTTTTTCTGGTTTTCCTATCTTTAGTCTGCAAAGCGCCTTATAGTTTCAAAAATAAGTGTGTGACATACGGACGGACAGACCGACATGACGACGGGCGGGCCGCGCCAGTCAATTTCACCGCAAACGATAGCGCAAAGGGAATTCTATACTATGACTATCGTCAACACAGTTTGGTTTTAAACAGGGAAAATCTACAGAAGATGCCAATGCCATTGATAAGTTCGTTTGTAACTGACTGACAGTGGATAAAAATGTTTGTCGGTATTTTTAGACTTAAAAAAAGCCTTCGATAGGTTACTGTCTCTCCCCCCCCCCATCCTTATACACAACTTGGAACGCATCGGAATAAGAGGGACGCAACTAGCTTTGTTTGAAAGCTACTTATCTGGAAGGAACCTAAGAGTCAAATTCCCAGGCTACTTGAGTGGGGATGCGGATGTGACATGTGGCGTGCCACAAGGTAGCGTCTTAGGACCTGCGTTGTTCCTCAACTACATCAACGACCTGTTTGTAATGAGCATTACCTACAATTGGCAAAGTGCTTTCTTATGCCCATGACAAAGCAGTGTTGATAGCTGGCGAAACCTAGGAAGCGGTTTGGTCTAATGCAGTGTTCGCGGTGAGAGGCAGTCGCGGTGCTTATTACTTCGCGGGCAAAAAGACCGTCCCGTCGTCTGCAAAGCGCCTAAAGGGTTCCGTTTTGGCTTTTTTTCTGCCCCAATTGAACAGACCTACCTACCAACTTCTTAGAGAAAAGAAGGTACCTATTACTTTATTTCACATGGATTAGGTTTAACTGAAGCATAGTTGAAAATTAAACAAAATTGCAACGCTAAATAAATTTTATTTCATGAATTCATGTCAATAAAGTATTCATTATTCACACTCAAATTAAATGTACATACAATCATTAATAAATAATGTAGAATCTGGCTAGCAAATTGGTATTTAGTAATTGTAATATCACGGAGCAGCGAATGACAAGGATGTGCATAATATTAAATCATCAATATTACAAGTGCAGGAATCGTAATTCGTTATCACTTAGAACGCGCTTCAATTTTCCTCACTCATTTTACAAATTCAAACCGTGCTAAAATAGACGTCATGGCCTACTATTCATTTATACAGTGTCTCGTAGCTAGAAGGTATTACAAGTGTTCATAAAAATATTTTAAGTACGTTGATAAAAAGATATAAGAAAAAAAAACTGTTTAAAACGTGTAGGTCGGTGTATAGCCTGATGTTCCCAGCTCATATTATAGGACAATTTAAATAATAAACCAAAAAAATAAACAAACTAAAGAGCCCAGCGAAATAAAGGCTCTTTAGAGGGAACTATTTCTTAATTTCAAGTGTTTTTCCTCCATGCAGCATGTGGGACATATTATTATCTACAACAAATGATTTCATTACATACATTGGGGCCACAAGGGAGTAATGCACAGTCAGCAGTTAAGTTTATCACAGCAGATTTTATACAAGTTAATGTTGTGAAACAAGTGTTCAGTAACTCACGTTGCTGATCGTACATTTAAACATACATGTAGCCAATATACAGGGTGAGTTTTCCAAGTGGGCGTGGTAGGCCAAATCCTCTACGAGACCGATTTTGGCAAAACTAAAACTGCATAATCAAATTTTCAGAAAACTTTTTACTTAACTGGGAATCGAACCTGTTGCTTTTGAAAGATAATAGTCACCCTGTATAATTAAGCCATCTAATAGTGTCGCTTATAAGGATAAAATTTCTGGGAAGGTCTCATTTTTAATAATGTATGTTTATTCTCCTACATTAACAAAACTAACCCAGGGTGACAATTTTTTTCCAAAACCAACAGGTTCGATTCCCAGCCAAAATAAAAGTTTTTTGTTAAATCTTAGTATACAGTTTTAGTTTTTGTCAAAATCGGTCTCGAGACTTCTTTGAGCATTTTTCGATATTCATCATAGTTTACCACCACATTTGCCCTACCACGCCCACTTAAAAACTCCATAGCTCTTCAAAAGTAACAGAATTTTTAAAATAACAAGTTTCGTAGAAGAGAAGTAGTATTACGAACAAGTATCCTAAAATTTTAAATGAAAGTTGTCCTAAAACTTACTTCAACAGCGGATTTAGAAGTTTGTTTTTATTACTTTAAGCCCGGTCTTGGATTTAACATTATTATAACAAAATGAGCGCTCCAACCGTGTTCAACACATCTAAAGTTACTATAAAAACTAAATTAAAATAGGTTTTAGGACACAAACACCTGTTTTTACCTAACTTTTCATGCAATACGTTCACCCTTTCTATACAGGGCCATTCCATTATACAGGGTGGGCAAGAAGTCGTATGTAACAAATTGAACTAAAAGTAAGAAGTCCTCACCTAATTTGCATAGTTTGTGTAAATATTGATAAGGTATCCTGTAAGATAGTGAATTAGTGTAAATAATATTTTTTATACCTTCTAAACAATTTGAAATGACTAATTTCTAAGCATCATTATCTGCCACCCCGTATCAACAAATCTTTTGCGCCAAACTATCCACTTACGTATAAAATGAGAGTTGCAGTGTTTGGTAAGTGCTATTAAAGAACTGTCATTTTTTGAGTTAGTAAACAAACACAGTCACCATCAGATAGGCAACAGTTATTTATATACTCAGCACTGAGAAATGGTGACTTATCCTGTTTATGCACACAATATTACAATTTATTTTTCAACACACTTGCTCATAAAGTGGCTCTTATTTCACTGCAATTAGGCACATAATGACACCTATAATCAAACTGTGACTTTTTCATTACTATTACTCACTAGTGAGTTATAGAGTTTTTTTTAATTGGTTGAATTGCTTTGTTCTTAAAAAAAGTTTCGATACAAAAAAGATCGTGTTTAATAATACAAATAAAAATATTTATTTCAAAAGAAAGAATAAGAAAAACATTAAGTATGTGCAAAGGTAAATTACAATATTTGGTTCATTAAATTTATCAGCATAGTTATTTGAGCGGTTGGCGCCTTTTTTCCTTTACTGTCGTTAATTTTACAAGAATGCTCCAAGTCTATTTTATTAGTGGCCAGTTCGACATTCAAATGAATCGTCTTTGGTGAAAAGCTTTCATGATTTTTTTTATATGCAAAGAAAACGATAATATACAGCCTACCTCAAAATAAAATCTCATTGCACCTAAACATTTTTGACCACACGGCGTTGCATTCCAAATTCAAATCACTTTACAAATAATGAAATCCAGTAGGTACAACATTATGTCCCGGCTAGACCGTAGGGTTATAATGACTTACTTTAGGAAAGGTTTACATGACTACATAAAATGAGTTTCTGAAATTATTTTATTCACAATTGTGTTGAAAAACGTCGTATGATACACGTGTGTATTGATGATTACCGTCCTCGGCTCTCTTAAGAACCTCGCCTACGGCTCGGGTCTCAATGGCGCCTCAGCGGTAATCACCAACATTACACACTTGTACCATAATGTACTATTACAAAACGGGTATTTACAAAAGTTACGCCACATACAAGACCTACACCTGAATCAAACAGCACTGCACTCAGACAATAAATAGACAGCTATTACCTACTTACATACAACAAAACTAATTTTACACTTCTTAAGGTTACAGTCACCGGGTAGGACGCAAGCTCACCCCTAACGAGCCATGACGAGCACCCTGAGAACGCAATCCTCAACAAACGGACATGCTGGCTATCTAGCGACTTATTTTTCAAAATAGATTTGTACCTTTCTATCAGCGCAAGGTAATTTTGGGAGTAAGGATTGAAAACAAAACCTTCAAGTACCCAAATCATGCCCAAGCTTTTTTTTACTTACTTTGACTCGTATTCATATTAGTTCATAATTAAGTTACTTGTGTTGGTTTATTGTCTTTTGCACCGATTTTGGAATAGTTGCACGTTTATTGTATCTAACTGCATATAATCCATATAGAGACAGACATCTTTACTGTAGGTACAGTGACAAATTGATAAGTTACAAAGTAAGTTAGTAATCAAATCATTACAAACTAGCTTTCGCATGCAGCTGTTAATTTTTAGTAATAATTATTACCTTTTGGCACCCCACAGATGGTCATCGCCGAAGAGGAAGACCTCGGAAACGATGGAGCGATGACATATCCCGTTATTCTGAAGAGTGGCAGATTTTGGCTCAGGACAGAGATGTTTGGAGATCTTTGGGGGAGACCTTTGCCCAGCAGTGGGACAGTATAGGTTGAATAAAAAAAAAAAAAAAAAAAATTACGCCAAATGTTCATAGGTTTCGCTTTTTATGGCTTCATCAAATCCCTATTTTTTGACCGATACCGGTAACGCAGTCAGGGAAATATTACAAGTATAAATACTGGACTCAAGCATTTATGATTATTTAGTCACCTAATAATCAATTTAATGTAGTTTGCTAGAGTTTTGAAATCTGTAAATGATATCTGTTTAAAGAAAATAATTTTGGGGTTAAATCTGTTAACATGTTAAATTTCTTCAATCCTTTATCGCTTTACATTTGGGAAACTATTGGAAGACATCGGTATGTGAGCCGCGGGCAGTTTTGCGCCACCAATGAGTTAAACGAGCTTTCACTGCTTGTTCACTATAGAGATTATTTAATAATTACATTATATTGCACTACAATAATAAGGAGGACGCGATTGGGCAGAGGTGAATTTCACGAAAAACGTTATGATATGGTATAGAGTCTCAAAATATCTAGGTAGGCTGGTAGACTAGTAGGCACTTGACAACCCACATGCAGACGTTTTAGACTTTAGCCAGTGCTACTGGTGATCCAGTCATACACCTTGTATACAACTGGATCACAAGGTGCGTGAGGATCCTACAGTGCCTACCATGCGAATACAAAAAAAAACAGTTCTAATTAGAATATGTTAGTAACGAAAATGTCTCTAGACTGAAATTGACTTTTTATGTTACAGGACTGAACAATGTAATAAATATATGATAACTAACACTAAATTAAAACACACTTAAAATTCTTAAATAATACCGACATGCATGTATTAATTAGACCCAAACAATAATTGGCCAAAGTGAAATAAGTTATGCAACAAACAAATCAAGCTGAAAATGTTATACACAACAAAAACAAAACCAAATCCATCATAATCTAGTCTGAATAGGTATGAAATAGATCTGATTATTCCTAATTAATATTACATACTGTTAGAAACGAAATATTTATTCCATATAATGCAAGTGGAATTCAAATGGTCAACTTTCATATTCATACCTTAATATCAAAATTAGTTTTCTTTGTATTGTACTTGTTAGTAAGGTAACGTCAATAAGGCTTCTGTGGGTATCTTGTCAACTGTGACATCTTTGTTTTACAATTACATTACAGTAGTAGGTGCAGTCAACTGCAGCCCAAGCGCAACACGGTAGACTTCGTACAGAGCTGTTCACATCAACCTTTACATACAGGCACATTATACAGGGTGGCCCAGCGACAGCAATAATGTTTTTTTAGCTCTGTACCTTGAAAAATACATAAAATATACTTTTTTATCTTACATAATTTCATTAAAACTTGACTTGTCAAGATTTTTTCACTGAAACGAGATATCATCGTAGCGGTGAGAGCTAAGGGCATAATACATAGTTTATCGTTTCTTCAATATAGGTTAAAGCTTTGACGGCCAAAGTGGTGTTACGCTCTAGCGGTAGTTAACCGTATTAGAAGACTTGCAGCAAACGACATTTTTGAGTAAATCAGAGCTAGTTATCGAGCTCCAAAATCTTGTTGCATGAGTTTTTAAAAGTACTTCAAATGTTAATATATTAAATGATGAACAATGTGCGCATTTTATAAAAATGCATTTATGCAATTGTTATAGCGCGTACAAGAAAATATAATTCGTAAATATACAATACATTTGATAGTACAAGTATTATAAACTGTTGCATCTAGAATATAGATAATATGAATATCCTGCATTCAATGAAATTAATTACTCGTCATTCGCTTCTAGGAATTTCGACATGGAGAACAAAGCACAAAATTCTGAGTATTTTTTTCGTTAAATCTCTTTTCCTGTACTACAAGTGTGGGACAACTAAATCATTCACCCTGTATTTTTCTAGAATTTCTTTACCGCAATGAGATCCTTTGCTCTTTTAACGAACAATGGCTTAACATTTACCTATAGGCACGTAATTTAAGATTGCTACAATATTATCAGACTGGAATATCCTTATATTGGTTTGAAATTGCTGAGGCCAGAATACCTTTTAGGATAATAATAGGTAGATACATAACTACTAAATATTGGTTTGCTGCAAGTCTAATGCTAATGATATAAATTTAAAATACAAATAACACTGATTTTATAACAACTAAGGCATGACCTCATAATTGTTTCAATATTTACAGTCTTGAAATTTGTACAACCATACCATAATTTTCTCTTCTTATCATAATACAGTGGCTATTGTATCAGTGCACATAATTTACATTTATCTACCCACCCATTCAATAAATAATACCACCTTGCATGTTCACAAAAATATTCTTTGACAAAAATAGACATCTGTCTGTTTCTAAGTTTTATACCAACATCCATCTGTGGAAACACACAATAAATTTATTATAATCAACATTATTGATAAACAATGATAACAATTCAATAGATTTATATTTTCATTACTATACAAGTACGAACTTTTAACAGTCTGTTGTTAAAACATATACCTATTAATGTACAAAAGCAGTTCTTCTTAATTCTATAAGAAGAATCATTTGCTTGTATTATTTATAACTATGGCAAAAAGTTGGGAAAATAACAGTTACTAATTCATTAATGATCCTATGTAACACCCAATTGATAAGTTTTTTTTTTCTAAAGAGGCATCATAAAGCTGTACCTTACACAAGCAGAGTTCTGACAAAGGTCTGGTGAGGTTTCACAAAATGGCAGAGTTTGCAATGGTTATTAAACATTACAATATAAGAAGTTGTTAAATTGTTTGATTTGATTTGTTTGATGATGATAAAATTAAATGTTAGTAACAGCTTTGAGAAAAATATGTGAAGATTGACCTTTAAATTTTAGGAGTAGAAGTTTTAGAAAGAAAATTAAGAAAGTAAAAGGGTCCTTTTTTCATTTTATTTGATGGTTTAGAAATGGCTTCGGAAACACCCAAATGGGTTTTCTCAAACATTCTGTAAAATTATTAATTAATGCTTCTTGAAGTTGTCTATACTAGTGACTACAGTTTGTAATGGTCACTGTTTTTTATAAGGGGTATTATTCTATAGTGCTATAAAATTCACATCTTTTATTAGTAAGCTTTGTTATCATATCAGAGCTGAATATTATAAATAATATAGTTTAGACTAATTTGTAAGATACCCATGTTATTATATAACATTTTATATCAAGAAGGTACAACATGGACTCTCTGTAACAGTGGTAAGTTATTCTTCCAGTGCACCACAGTGATTTTGTTGACTGTTGATGGCAGAAATATTTTGAAATTCATGTTGTTTATTATTATTAGATTTAAGGCCATTTGTAAATTATGAATTGACAACGAAAAGCACAACATTGATATTCAATATTAATAAACAAAATAGGTATACAGTTAACTTATCTACCATTCCAAGTATACTTCTTATTCATGTATTCTACACCAATCCTTTAAATATAATATAGGTTTTAAGAAAATCAACAAAACACAAGCAATTCCATAATAAATAAATAACATCAGTAGCGAACTACACCACTCTTCAACAACAGAACAACCCACATGTATTGAAGTTAAAAACAAATGATAATTTATCTAATTGTTGCTACAATCACAGTGATTATCATGAGCTTGTTGAATCAGGTATTGGATCAAACGGAGTGGCCCTGAGACTGGTGACGCTGACCCCATTGACTAGAAGGTCCCTGTGCAGAGCTACCTTGCATCCAGGACAGGAAGTTTGGTGGACCTGGTGGAGCTGATGACGCAGGGCCAGCAAATGCACCTTGTTCTGAACCCCCTGAAGGCATATTGTTGATAAGTCCCCATCCTGCCGCTTGATTGAGTGCAGCTGCCACTAATGCCTGATTAACGGGAAGACCACCCATTCCCAGAGGCATACTGCCACCTTGTCCTTGGCCACCACCACCTGCCACTGCTGTTTGACCATGTTGACCAGACATACCAAGGGCTTGCATGTTTACCATATCCATATTACGACTGCTCCAAGAATTGTTGTTGGACACATTGTGAGGGTGACCTTCTTCATAATTTCTACTTGGTAAGTTCCTTTGGTTTGCACCACTCTTGTTTTGTTTCGGGGAGGCATTAGACACATTGACTGACACACCCTTAATTATATGATCTTGCCCACACAAGCTTTGGGCTACTTCTGGATCCAAAAACGTTATAAAACTAAAAGCTCTAAATGGTTTTGGAATAAATACATCAGTAACTTCACCAAATTGGGCAAAATATTCTCTCAAATCATTGGCTGTTAACTCCTCTGTGCAGCGTCCAACGAATACTTTGCAAGGCATAGAAGTGACCGAACCTTCTTTGGAATTTGGTATCCGAACATCACACCACCGACCATCAATCATGTGCCTCTGAGCCAAAACTCTCATTTGAGAGGTGTATGACGCAAATCGTATAAAAGCAAAACCTTTAGACATACCAGTTTTAGGGTCTCTCTTTAGCTGAGCCATTAAAACCTCTCCAAATTTTTCGAAATACTCACGGACTGTTTGCTCTGTTGCCTTCCATGGTAAACCCAGCACAATCAAATCTGAACACAAATTGTCATTTCTCTTATTCTTGTTCAATGATATTTCAGAGTTTTCACCAGATTTACGCTTATTTTCCTTAGGAAAACTGCAAACGTATAAATGATTACCCCATCCTTCAGGGGGAGGGTATAATCTGCCATCACTTAACCTTATGCCTCTGATGTTTTTCGTTTCTGGACGGCGATACTTGAGACCACAGCAGCCAGGGAACTGTGCCGACACTGTTGATAACATCAATGTTCCATCTTCTTCAATAGGTAATTCTATGGGTTCTTCATTTTCGTCTTCAGCTACGGGCAAGTACTCGAAGGACATTATTTCTTATTCATGAACTGTATTTACTAAAAATCGATAAAAATCAACACGGATATTATTCTTATCACTATAAAATGTACAAACTTTATTTTCATCTAAATAAATAAAATTAAACGTCAGCCAAGGGTTAGGTAGGTCCCCATTGCAATTTTGCAGGTTGAAAACATAGTTAGACTGATCAATCTTAATCTTATTTTGAGGCAGTTTCTAAGCACATTAAAAGTATCAAACGGATTTAATCGGACTAAGATAATAGACAACTTTCTAAAATTGACATTTTACATCATCGGGGTTACCAATTAATTTATGATAAAAAGGCCACGCAACTAAAAAACCTAGGGAATTACGTAATCTTTTCTAAGAAATTTAAGTTTCAATTTAATGTGCGTTGCAGCCTAAAATTAGTATTTAAATAGAAAGAAAAAAATAGCACCATGCGAAAAGCCCTAAAGACACATCCATAATCC
Organism: Udea ferrugalis; assembly: GCA_950022985.1. Lineage (NCBI taxonomy): Eukaryota > Metazoa > Arthropoda > Insecta > Lepidoptera > Crambidae > Udea > Udea ferrugalis. The sequence continues at coordinate 9,138,576 of OX465520.1, forward strand.
TAGATTAATCTGCAGAAAGATAAAATATGATTCTTATCTCAAGAATTTACCATCACACAGTCTTGGTGCGAGTGTAAGCGTACCTCAAGCATCGCATACGCTGCAGCTTGCGGTGTGGACGGCCAATTTTTATTTATAGTTCCAATTTTAGGGTTTCGTACCTAAAAGGTAAAAAAGTAACCTGAGAAAATATTAATATTTACCCCATAAAACCTAGGGGTCCCCATACAATAAATTGTATATTCGGCGCTTGAATTATTACTCAGAGTGTAATATTTGTATAAAATACCTTCCAAAATAAATATACGACGGTAGGGAACCCTTCAGGGTGAGTCCGACTCGCACTTGGCTGGTTTAGTTTATCTTGCTATTGCCAAATGACCTTCCTTTGCAAAAGAGCAAGGATGACTGAGCGGAAATGGGTAGCCTGTCATTCTGTTGACCGTACTATATACCTATCTGTGAGGTCGAAAGGATAGATGATGGATTCTGACATATGATAGACCCCGCCGATCGGACAATGAACCATGTGAATTTATTAAATATGCTAAAGATGAATTTAATAATTTAATTTATGAAACACTTTATTCCACACAAAACAAATGGATTTCCAGGTACGTTATTTGCAGTTTTCATGTTGCTGCACAATTTAGGTACTTAGTCTCATCCCTAAAAGCAATTTCTTTAGGACAACCGACCTATCTAGTAATTTAATGTACAGTCAACGGCACATTAGGCCACCCATTTCTGTTTTTTATCTGGAATAGAGCAAGAAGGAGGACGACTGACTAGAAATGGGTAGCACTAGAGCGTGATGTGATAGAATTAAACACGAAGATGATGCGAAAAATTACCGACAAACTTACGACAAACCATAAACAGATAGAGCGCACACAGAAAGAAAAACAATGTTGTTTTTAATCTGTGACTAGATGTATATGTGTGGGTGGTGTGTATAAACTACAAAACATCTCATCAATCCAAACTCTTATTGGTCGCTTAAAGTTTAGGCCAATAGAGATACGTGCTGAGTCGTAAATCCGACTGATGATTGGTTATAGACCTGTCAAATGAGCATTGATGAAACATAGAGAAATAAAAGTGGCGGAAATAAGTATTCGACACTAAACTGAAACTGACGGAATAAATAAATGCAAATTCTAAAGAATCGTAAGATAATTTTGTGATAAATAATTAAGGGTCTATTGTTTTCATACCTTTCAATTCTAAAGACACTGTGTATGATAATGATAAATTATTAAACGGTTTTTTAGGACAAAAGGATCGTTTACTTGTTATCGAGCGATAATTTGAACATAACCTCAAGCGATAATTATCGCCTTTTTTTAGGTATAGAAGTAGTTTTCATTATTACTTTCCTTACATTATGTTGCTATCTTAGGTATTCTGCCAATCATAGTGAAGAAATACTATGGATGATGACTCTAAAGACTATAGAAGAAATAAACCACAACAAAAGTTCTATAAACCTGGTAGTGGGCCACTAAGACGATCATGTTATGGTTTGGACATAAAAGCAGATAATTTCGGCTCCCAGAATTCTGTAAATGACGATCCTATGAGTGATACATACAAAGAACAATTAAATTCACGGTACAAAAAACCTGAACAGCAGTTGTATGTGCCTAGAACAGGAGAACATAGTGTCGATGTTGAAAAACAATCTAAAACATCGATGAGGTCTGATAATTCTAGTCAGTTCAATAGAAGAATGCCTAATCGCCAGGGTAAGTCTGGTTTTAATAGTGGAACAGGGTCTTACTCTAGAGGAACCTCAAGAAGAGATAGATCTTATGGTGAAAATCAGTTCAAAGATGGAACAAATAATGACATTAATTATAATAAGCACTATAGACCAGTATCTGAAACAAGGTCCATTTCTCCTATGCATTGCGTCCAAGAAAAAAGTACTGTAGATCGGAATCGTGATAGTCGAAGCATGGAAACCTCAGCAGGACGTCACATGGTTGGAGGGGCAGGAGGAAAACCACCATCTGGTCGTAGAAATTCTGCTGGCTATAGTTCTGATACATCAAGACCTAAATACATGGTTAATCTAGACAATTTACCTCCACGATTTAGAAAAAAGTTTTTAGAGCAATCAGGTCATCACAGTTTTGATAGCGTTGATCAAATAAGCAGGGACAAGCTCAGTTCTAATGACTCTAATCAGCCTAGCTATAATCAAAATCAATTTTATAACTCAAATTTGAATTGGTCTCAGACGCTACCATCAAGAGGCCGTGGCCGTCTTAGGGATAATGAAGGGTTTGATAGAGAGAAGTTCATAAACAGTTATTTAAAAAGCTATGATGCACAAAATTCCCGAAGGTCTACACCTAGCCATTCCTACATGAATTTGTATGAACCCAATGCAGTAAATAGTAAGAGTGAGAAAACTGATCCAATGACTAGTAGTCTAGAAAGTCACAAAGATTTTTATGACGACTGTAAGTATTATTTTCTAAATAGGTATTATTGTTCAATGATTAGTTCTGAACATTGTCACTGTTTGTGAAGATAAAACTTGAATATGACTGTTTTTAACAAAATTGTTAACTATGCATATTAATTTTTCACATTTCAAATATATTTTTAGCACCTAAAAATGGATTTTCTGATGTTTCCTGCAACAACACAGAACCCCAACAGGAAAACAACTTTGACAATGAAAATGAAACCATTTCTCAAATAACAACAAGTCTTTTGGACATGACTAACATGGTAAGTTTATTATGTATAAATAAATTTTCTGACATAACTCCTTCCTGGAATTTGTTTGGAAATGAATGGGGGATAATGAAAATATTGTAGGCCAAATCCTAAACTAAAACTTATATAAGAAAATGTGCATGTTGCAGTTGGGAGCATTTTCCTTATTATTTGTCTTGTATTTTGTAAATAAATAAATGTGGTGTGGAAAAACAAAGTTACAGAAACACTATTTAGGTGAGAAATAAAGATTATTACTATTCTCTTATCAACCGCTGGCATTTATACAATCATAAAAAAAACAGAAAAAACGAGAGTTATGCTCTTATGTTTGAGATATTGAGCACTAGTGTTTGAAAAAAAAAACACAAATTTGCAGCATTTTATTATTTATGTAAGTTATTATTATACAGGATGTCCCAAAACATAGTGTCAATCCAAAGCCTAGAGGTAGAGCATCACTAGGTCTACCCAAATCACCCTTATGTATGTTCCGCGATTTTTGATATCATAAGAATCAAATCACTCCAACAAACATGGTATAACACGTGAATTGTTGAGATCCAACAATTCATGTCTCTGTCAGCAATAATATCTTGTAAGTCAAATTTTAAGAAAAAAAACGCTTTCCAGTTTATTTTAATGTGATAACTGGGCATATCTCTCTATGGTAAAATTAGATTGAGCAAATAGATAGTGGTCTATTCATGAATCCAACTATCTTAATTATATTTTTTGTATTTCCTTTTTAAGGATTGGACTGAGGAGGTTGAAAAAAATATTAAACTAGATGAAGTATGTGATACCTCAACTAGTTTTTCTCAGAATTCAAAATCAGTTGTAACACAAGAAAATACACCAGTGGAGCCACGAGATTCCAAAAGAAATGGAAGGTCAAGACGTAGAGATAGAAGGTATAATATAGTTATGGATAAAACGTTTAGGGTTACGTGGAATTTCAACCAGTTTTTAAACAAGCAAAATAACTTATCATTTGTACAGAGTGCCCTGAAACTTAACAACAGATAAATATGGGATGAGAATCTAGTAATAATTATGATGACTTATAATAAATAAATAAATCCATTTTGCAATAACGTTAATGGTAAGCCTCATAAGCCATTGACTGCATGTGTGGAAAGTGGCAATGGTGTCGATTTTTCATGTTTCAAAATTATTATTACTTTACCAAATGGCGCAATTCCTTTGCTTATTTTCACTAGAACCGCCCTGTTCGCTTAAAGTAGAGTTTATCGGCACACCCTTCATAAAAAACGAACAAATCGAGTCCCAGGAGGTCTACCACAGAACACGATAATCGAACCTTCGTGCTCTTCCTCGTGTCTAACCCTACTCCCTTACGCATCGTTTCGACCAATGATGTAAAGTAATAGATTGATAAAGCGCCTCTAAAAACGTGCCAAAAAATGAATTGCGCATGTGTGAGTGATTGTCTATGTATGCGTTGACATCTGCTGTCATTTAGCACAATAGTGTTGGTACTTTCCATAACAATCTAACAGATTATCGAAATCACGAACAACAAATGAATAAAGGTATACTCGTATTCTTGAAAATAAAAGGCTGAGGTTCTTTATTATTTATTAGGTTTACTCGTTACATTGTTTATGATATCTAAACATCAACTACGAGATGAAATAATATAAACACCATCAATTATTATCCTTTTTTTAGGACTGGGTTAAATAGTATTTTGTTGGCCCGTACTCTGTACTTAGATTTAAATTGATTTTCTTGTTTCGGCCTAGGTATATAGTCTTTGTTAACATAAGAACACGGTGGTCTTGGTATCCTACAAAAATAAAGAAATTTTAATTATCTGCTTTTTCAAACAAGTACGGTAGTGGTCATTATGATCGCTAAATTGCTCAAAAATGGCGCCAAGTATTGATTGTTATTGTTTGGTAGTTTTATTAGGCTTCTAGTCTGGGCCATGACTTCAGCTGTTAAAAAAATATCGACTACGTATATCGATATGTGTCATTCTTCATTTTGTACATCCCTATCGTAAGTGAATCAATTCAGTTTTTACACAAAATATTTTTCAATTCTTATTTAATTTCTGAAATAATGACTTATGCAGCATGAGGAACTAATATAATGATGGCTGAAATGAATTAATTGAACTGGGTAGTGAAAATAATTGCTCAAAACATAGTTTGAAAAAACCAATTACTTTCTGTATTTACCTGTGAAACTTTTGCATTTCTGGATCATTTCTATGATTCGTTTTATATTTGGGCACGCAACAAACCACTATTTTATTTTTATAAAGCTTCATCCACTTTTATCGCCCACTTTACATAAATTTTGAAAACTAAAATTTCCCGCTTTTGGCAGTGGTGTGGTGGTGTAGTTTTCGGTTTGATTTTGGCAACAAATCTTGGGCATATCTCTGTCTCTTTTCCTCTTGTGTGATGTCCATTATATGCAATAGTTTCTCTTTTCCTCACTTGATCACTCTATAAGTGTTGAAAACACGCTCTGGAAGCTCTATGGTTTCGACCATCGTTTGAACGAAGGAACGACCGAAACTTTTTTTGACAAGGGATGTCGTATGTTACTCTTGCGTACACGATAAATCGAGTTTGACGTTTACACAGATGTCAAATTTCCGAACTTTCTAACGATACCAGCCAAGCTATCGTGTCCATCATCGTTTCCGAATTTTTATCTCTTTACCTGTGATTTCTTCAACTATTGACTAATTTTTTGTACACCGGACTCCGTATCTTCTTTCCCGGTCGAACCTCGCTGCCTTTTGGACTAAGTGCATTGCTTAATAATTAAAATAGGTAAAACAAAACAAGATGTTTACAATAATACTTGCACGCATGGAAATTAATTCACTATTTAGGTACTTACACAACTCTTTACACCTTTAATAAAGATAACTGCACAATACTAAATTTGATTTATGATTAGCACATTTTTTTTGAAAAAAAAGTTCATCAGTTGGAACTGTCAAAAAGAATTAATTTTGTCACTTTGACATTGACGACTTCTTTTTTTAGTAGGCAACGAGTCCGAAAAAAAGTTTGTTTTCGTTTAACCAATTGGGGTGAAAAGGAGTGAAAACAATTGGTTCAAGGAAAACAAACTTTTTACTCAGTCATTCATTCACGATTATTGTCTATGATAACCACGGTCGTGGAGAGATACGACCACGATACGACAATGTTACGGAGTAGCTACTAGGCGAACGTATCGGGGCACTGTCGATGGATCCGCATATATCGTTATCGATTTCCGTGGTAGACTTCCAGGTGTTCTTATTGTATTGTAGCTGTTGGTCTGGCTGGAATGCCATGAAATTGAATTTTTGTAACATTGCACATTTAGTTTATTTAATTTAAGTGTGTTATTGCATAAATGTGTAATTATTAATTGATGACCACAAACTCAATTGATAGGCGTATTAACTGCATTGCTATTGTTCAAAGGAAATAAAACAAATTCACTGGAAAGCTTCACTCCCATCAAAGATGATTCAAAATCTTTGTATGGGCACTGGAATACCTACTTGTCCAAACAAAAAAAAAAAATTTGGAAAAATCTTTTTTTTGGCGGCAAGTCATGAAATGCATGTCAATCGAGGGTGGGAGTATTTAATTACAAACAAAAAATGTAAGGGCTGCATAATATATCTAAGTGATACAGTTTTGAGATATTTGAGTCTAAAAACTAAAAAATACAGCAAAAAAAATATATTTACCAGATGCCACCAGTTTCATGCGATTATAGTCAGCTGCGAATCTGTATTTTTTAGTTTTTTGACCCAAATATCTCAAAAAATGTATCACTTAGGCATATGACACCCTGTCATTTTTTATTTGTAATTATCAGTTACTCTGTCGATTGTGTGTTTCATCACTTGCCGCTGAAACGCCCTTTTTTCAAAATGGCGGACAGGTAGGTATGCCTACGAGGTAAGATGCTCTTAAAAAAGAGTATGGTCCAATTTCACAGTAAAAATTGGAAAATTAACTCTACAAAATTATTATTAAATAGGAGTTCAAGCAGAGGCCAGAAAAATACAGAAAAGAAGCAAGAAAATAACAGGAAAGATAGTAATGCAAGTTTGCATCATGATTCCGACCGAAACAGAAGGGACAGCAATGTCAGCATTCAAAATGAGTCAATATTTACAAATTTAAAACATCGAGACAGAGAAAGGAGAGACAGCCACAAAAGTAATCGCTCCTCTACTATCGGCAATAGTAGGGATGACTTAGATCGCTGGCGATCGTTGCGTTCGTACAGCAGGGAACAGAGTACAGAGGGGTATGTATGGACAAATTAAAAAACAAAATTTGTGTTTGTAGAGCATTATTGTAGTGTGTGTGTCTGATACGAGAACTCGCTACGAAGTGGAGTCGTAGTAGCGGTGTTCATTAAGAAATATGTTTCAGGAGAATAGTATCACAATGCAATAGCAGAGACACTTCAGCAAACCGTGCAATGAGTCCAAGGGATAATGATGGCTTCCGTGTGCCATCATCTGCTCCAAAATCAATGTCTAATAACCAGGTATGTTCTCGTGTGAATAAAATAGATCTTGGATTTCAAATGAATGAAAAAATTAAAATAATTTCTTCTGCAGTTCAAGAAATCTGATTTCTCAGGACATATTGTTTTAGTAGTTTACTAAATCAGATGCATTTGTCCTGGTCTTTAGAAAAGAAACAACGGGTCTTGGGTGGGAGTTGCACCAAGCACTGATCCTGGCCGTCACTCGCCAGCGCCCAGCGTTGCGAGCGAAGCGGGGGGCGCACCGAACGCTGCAGGGGGCGGCGGGGGCGGGGGCGGTGGTGGGGGCGGGGGGCGCCGCAAGCGCTCGGGCCGACGCCGCGTCGGGCGGCACGCTGACCCGGCCCCAGTGCCACATGCTCATACTGCCCATACTACCCACAGTGTCCACACTGCCCATACTGCCCACAATGCCCATAGTGCCCATCCCGTCCCGTCTACGCCCGCCCCCTCTACTGGTACTATGAACTGGCGTGAGGAGATACTCGAATCTAAAAAGCAGAATTCTCATGAAAAGTAAGTTTGTTTTTGCTACCGTACTACTAGCTGACCCGACTTTAGAATTTAGAAAACCGCTGAAAGGTGTCTCGCGACTGAATTTGACAGCTTTGTAAAACTTTAACCTAGCCGGGAATCGAACCTGTTGGTTTTGAATGTATATGTCACCGGAAAATAACAAGAACCGTAAATTTACAAATTTCCTAGGAAATTTATAAACTTGCGTAGGATTCTAAACGAGAGATAAATTGTATTGTTTTACGCCCTCATTTAAGGAAATTGATAAACTTTCGGAACGCATCCGTGAAATAATGAGTGGGCGGTAACCAACCGCCATGTGCGCTCTGATTGGTCGAATAAGTCACGTGTTTCTTCTCCTTCCTCTCCTCCGCCATTTTATTTTGGCAGAAGGCCGGTTTTAAAATTTTATATTTTGTAAGAACAATTCATCTTCGTATTTATTGTATAATTCGCGGCTAACTCTCCGGCGATGAGAAACAAAGAAAAAAAACCTAAGCAACCCAGATAACGGCGGTATGCTCGCCCCTTACTACGATGGGTTAAAATTCCCTCGGTGAATGTAGGCTTCTGAATGTTCCGTTCGTTCACCGCGACTGGAACTCAGTGTGCCTCTGACTACCTCATTCGGGATATGATCGTGAGGGTATGCTATGTTTTGTATGTTATATTTTATAAGTGTATTTCATTTTTTTATAAACTTTTTGATATCGTAAAACACGATTTTTGCTGTTTTATTTTGATGAAGTAGGGTTTATCAGCCTATTATATAGTAAAAAGTAACCCGTTAAACCTACCCAGTTTTAAAGTAAATTTCCAGTCAGTTAGGTAATCGAAACTGATAAATGTACAGTTTGGCAAGTCTGATTGTACCATAATCTATGAACATAAGCATTGCTACTGTCAACATCGACCAATCAGAGAGCATTGTGTTATTTTCCGTAATTTATAAAAGCGTAAAATTAAAAGTTCTTCTGTGATAAGTCGAAGCGTTTAGAATTTTACGAATAAATATCCGTTAATTGATGAATTACCACGAGTCGTCGCAAATTGATAATTTCCAAGGAAATTTATAAATTTACGGTTTTTGTTAATTTCCGGTGACATATACAGCCTGGCAAAAAAGTCGTGAAATTAATAGGGGCGCCACTATCGTTAATGTGGTCACCCCGTATACTACGACACAAACAGTTATGATAGTTTACTAATTCGTGAGCCGTTAGGTGGCAGAAATGGCAAGGGAATAGTACCAAACAGTTAATCCCCATTACATACAAACACATTGTCAGGACGGTTTCCAACTACTAAGTAAAGAAATTGAAAGAAGAAAGTAGCAAAATTTTAATAATGTATTATAATTAGGGTATAGAAAAATGTTGTCTAAATATTCGAAACCAGAAAAATCTTCATCTATGGCTTGGCTCTCAACCCTTCTCGAAAATTCTAAGCTTTTTTATTTTGTTACAATGAGTCGCTCATGCTAATATTATACTGTCATCTTGTAGGTGTACTAGTAGATTTGCTTAATAACCCTTTTCTATTTTAATCACGTGTTATGATTTTCTCCTTTTATCGGGAGATATTTTCTTAAAGCTGGCTCAGACACTGCCTTGAAAATTGAAATTAAAATTAAAACCTAAATATACCTATAAAATAAAAAAGTATCAATTAGCTAAAAGGTGCTAACTTCCCAATTTCCTTTTTTTAAACACAGTATTGCCAGTGATAATATTTTTTAGTTCCGTTTCAGGACTTTTTTGCCAAGCTATACATAGAGATTATACGATAATCCCCGCCAATTGCTAAGGCCCGGCGCCCACTATCGGCATCGGCACGCTTCAGGATTTTAAGGTGGCAAATAGTAATATACTCTAACATAATGGCAATAAAGTAGAAAATGCCGAAACAGCAGCCTCAAGCGGTATTTTTGTTATTACGAGAACACATCACAGAAATTTCTACTTTATTGCCATAATGTTAAAGTATATTGCTATTTGCCGCCTTAAATCCTGAAGCGTGCCGATGCCGATAGTGGGCGCCGGGCCTAATGCGCCTGGCCGCCATTTTAGTGACGTATGTTTTGACATTTTAAAGCTCAGTACCGTTTGCAAATAAAACTTTCAAGAAATGAAATTGAATTGTGACCACGCACTTTTTTATTGTTGTTGTTTTTCGTTATATTGTTTTATTTGTTACTCAGTTGTTAAGTTTTTTTGTTATTCGTTATTGTAGTAATCGTGTTTTTTTAAATCTTCTTGAACGTTATAATTTTCACTTTTATCCTAATGTTCCAACTTGTTTACTAACAGTAATAAACAATTGTTAAGAACCATGAAGAAACACATGATTTGACAGCTTATAATCCTTCAAATGATTAAAATAGGTTTTTAATTGTTTCTTTGCGAACTGTATTTTTTGCGGTCACGTGATTTTTAGTTCGACAAGGTTCTAGCGCATTAGAAATTGGCCAATATTATAGTTGTTAGAAACTTTTTATGTAACTCCTTTTTACAGTTTGTTTCAAATTATCAACTTTTGCTTCCAGGCCATCTGATACAAATCAACGTGTTCGGATGAATAGTGTAATGTCAGATAAATCTGAATCTTCATCTCATCCTGGATTGATTGTACTACCCCAAAGTTCGATGTCTCATATGCAAAAAGACCAGGGGTAAGCACAAGCATGCCAATTGTGCAAAGTTTCATTCCATTGTAGTCATAAAAATGTAGTAAGTTATATCATAATTTTATTCTGTTTTCAGGCGGGGAGGATCTATAGAAACTCAGAAAACTTTGTATGACCACCACAATCCATCTAAACCAATAATAGTACAAACTAGTCCTACTAAAGTTGATATAAGAATGGAGCGAGGTAATTTTCACATGATAATTCATTTTAATCATTATACGAGTAGTTGATTCCGTTCGTTTTAAAAGTCACAATTCGGAAATTGCATCTTTTTTGTGTAGATGAACATTCTGTTTTTTTTACACCTCGCGATATTAGTCATCGCGCATGAGGTTCTTGAGCCATTGTGTTGTGTCTTTCGAATTTCTTCTCACAAATGCTCGTTAGTGCAAGAGTTATGCGCGCGCTTCGCTGTCCGAGTTTGCATTTATTTCTTATAAGCCAGCCTGCCAGGAATTGTATTTAACTATTATTTTACCATGACTTCGTTGTCTCATAACTTAGCTGTCGCTAGAGTATCGAGGTTTGACATTTAGCGACAGATGGCAATGGCAAATGATATCGTTCAGGTCAATGATCGTCATCGCCCACATTATAGTTGTCTTTTATTATTCTGCTTCATTCATCAATTAATAATCTAGAAACAACTTGAAAACCAACAGTAGTAATAAAAACAGTGACATATTAAACAAGCACTAGTCTAGTTGGGCTAACTAGGTGCTGTCTCAGCTCAAGCCATTGCAGTCACAATAGGAGCAGCTGGTATTCTGACAGCAACTGTGTAAATGAATCGACAAACGCAGTTAACCATATCAACAATTAAAATGTGCTAAGGAACTCCATTGATTATTCATTTATTTATTACACGGAACAGAATACAAACTTACAGCTATAAAGCCAACACGTGTGTATTGTTAACCATTTATATCTAGTTATAACTAAATATTTTCATGATGTAAATAATGTCGCACTTTCGCTACAATATGTAAAGAATTTGCCTATGCTATGCCCACAGCCTACGCTATGCTAAAATGGACAGCATAGCGTAGGCTGTGGGGCAATTGCCAGCCAATTTTATTTAGTTATTAGTTCGTACCTAAAAAGACAATTACAATAGACGGGAACCCGTCACTTGTCCGAAATTTACTAGTCCGAATTTCATTTGACTGAAAACTATTGACCAACATTTCATTTGCCAGATGTATTGTTAGACATATTTTTAACCCGTCGAAGTCTCTTTTGACATAAGTGTCGTTTTACCTAAGTACGTTAATCCGAATTTCACAATAAACTTTTTACTATTGCCCGAAGTCTTTTTTCAACTTTTTTCGTTTACCAGGTGACTTATTTGGCATATGATCACTTTGCCTAAATCTTATTTTACCGAATATTACTGGGCCACAACTACTGTACGATAACGTTTAACGTCTCGTTAACGTCGATTTTAATTAATCTCAACTTCATGGCGAATCCGACTCAGTCAACCCCGACACCACGTGGTACTTGTTTTGCCCTACCCCAAGAGTGTTATTTAAAAGCGCGTAGGCATGGAGGGGCGAGGCGGCCCGCGGGCTGAGGAGCAGGTGGCTATGAGCGAGGCGCCGCGGCTGAGGCTGGCCAGCGAAGCCGGCCAAAAAGCCGAAGCTTCGGTGCTGAGCGAAAGCCATCTGCGACGATTAGCACGCGAGGAACCGCCGGAGCCCCGTAATGCCGGAGCCGTGACAGAATTCTTGTGTTTCCCTTAAACTTGCATGTTGAATACTTGCATGCTGTTTGCCTGCGTACATGCTGTCAATTTCTTATTTTATTTTAAATCTATAATTCCTTGTCTGCTTTTGTGCTGCTTGCATTAAACCCGTAACTTTTCTATGACCGTTTGGTAAAATAAATATATGGCAATCAAAACAGTGGTCTAATGATTGTTCTGTAAAACAATACTTCGGACAAGTGTCATTTCGGCCAATCATCACTTCGGTTAAACGTTCTGTGGCCTAATAAAACGTCTGGCAAACAAAAAAAAACCAGTTGATAATTGGTCAACTGATACAGTGGCAAACGTCATTTCGGGAAAATGAAAAAATGCCGAACGAAAAAAAGCGAAACGTTTTCGGGAAAATGAAATTCGGGAAAAGAAAATTCGGTCTTATGATAGGTAACCACAATAGACAGTATATTTAGGACAGAAAAAGTACAGGTGAGCTTATCTCTAAAAAGAGATTACTTTCAGCAGACCAAGGCGACAGGGTAACAAATTGCTTCCTACTAATATTATAAATGCGAAAGTTTGTATTTGTGGATGGGCCTTGTTGCTCTTTCATGTAAAAACTATAGGATGGATTTTAATGAAATTTTAAGTTAATATAGCTTATGCATCTGAATAGCACATAGGCTATCATTTATAAAGATATGACACATTTTTTTAACCTAAGTCCACACGGACGAAGTTGATTCCGAGCGGCCGCCTATATATCTATCTATCTAGAAACCTAGATAGATAGATAGATATTCTTTATTGCACACCAAAACAACAGAAATCAACAGCAAAGAAACACAGATTAACGATAATGTACAAGTTGGGCGGCTTTATCGCGAAAAAGCGATCTCTTCCAAACAACCCACAGGTAGAGGAAAACGACGAGGAAGAAGAAGGGAAGGGAAATGTAATAAAATGAAGTAATAGCAATAAATATGTAAATCTAGGCATGAAAGAGACATCAAACCGTGCCAACCCTGGGTACGAAGCAGGCGACCTGGCGCGCGGCGCTCGGCACCGCTCGCTGCTGCAGGAGGTGGACCGCGCCGACGCCATCCTGCAGGCGCACCTGCTGCGCGGCCCGCGCGCCCTCGCCGCGCACTGGGACGACGTGCTCGAGACCAGGTCAGCACAGGAACACCGCCCTAGCTGTAGCTCTCTCATGCGCCGAGGGTCCACCCTGGGCACGAAGCAGGCGCTCGGCACCGCTCGCTGCTGCAGGAGGTGGACCGCGCCGACGCCATCCTGCAGGCGCACCTGCTGCGCGGCCCGCGCGCCCTCGCCGCGCACTGGGACGACGTGCTCGAGACCAGGTCAGCACAGGAACACCGCCCTAGCTCTAGCTCTCTCATGCGCCGAGGGTCCACCCTGGGCACGAAGCAGGCGCTCGGCACCGCTCGCTGCTGCAGGAGGTGGACCGCGCCGACGCCATCCTGCAGGCGCACCTGCTGCGCGGCCCGCGCGCCCTCGCCGCGCACTGGGACGACGTGCTCGAGACCAGGTCAGCACAGGAACACCGCCCTAGCTCTAGCTCTCTCATGCGCCGAGGGTCCACCCTGGGCACGAAGCAGGCGCTCGGCACCGCTCGCTGCTGCAGGAGCTGGACCGCGCCGACGCCATCCTGCAGGCGCACCTGCTGCGCGGCCCGCGCGCCCTCGCCGCGCACTGGGACGACGTGCTCGAGACCAGGTCAGCACAGGAACACCGCCCTAGCTCTAGCTCTCAATGATATTACAATAAAAAAAGACGTAGATTGGTTATGTCAGTACTGACTACGTACGACTGGCGTACGTACCTATAATTTGACCGTGTGTACAAGATAGCATGATTATTCACTAGAGCGTAAACGAGACAGATACAGGTTGCGCAGTGTTGTCTCGAACTGTTAATGCGTTGCTCAGGTGGTCGAAAGTACTGATTTCGGGTGGCACTTTTTAGCACAAGTACCCTATCTACGTCTTTTTACTATATCATTAGTAGCTCTCTTATGCGGCGAGGGTCTACACTGCCGTAGCCATATCTTTCACATGGGTCCGAGGGTCCACACGACCATAACTATGCCTTTCAAATGAGTACCTATAGGTGTCCGAAAATGTACTTAGGCTTTTTTCAGAGTCACGCTGACGGGCCGGCCGTCGGCGCGCATATCTGTATTTGTTCATATTCAGGTAACGCATCACACAAAGATGGCTGAGAAAAGGTAGTGACGCGCAGACGGCCGACCCGTCAGTGTAATTCTGGAACCAGCCTTAGAAAAGGTTGCTTAGATTTTCGGGGAGAAAACAAAACTAACCATAAACATCAATCTCAGTCAAGCTAAGGGGTGCTTCAATAAGCCCATGGCCTGACAAACACGCACAGAGTGGCCAGTGGATTGACCTGATCCGAGCTTAAACTGTGTGGCGAAGTGACAGTGACATATCTAATTGGACAAGGAATCATCACAAACATACATTTCCAACTCGGATTTAGCCTTCCAGGCAATTCTATTACCAGGCATATTCGTGTGTGTGGCTATGCCAGACTAACATATTTGCATCTGCGGATTGTAATTCAAATTATCGTATAATATTTCTTAAAATGTTCAACTGCTACTATATTGAGCTCGGCTCGGCATTTTGTAACACTTGTTCTTTTTCAGGAAATTTCTGCAAAACGCTCTCCAGAGACTACTGATGGCCGATCTCAAATACTGCCAAGCCGATAATGTTGAGCATCATTTCTGGAAAATATTATACTATAACTTTATAGAATTGTTAAGAAAAAGCTTTCCTCAAATATCGCCAGAAGATAAACCTAAGATAGTGAAACTAATAAATGTTATTATTGACGAAGGTAATTGTTACTTTGAAAGTCTAATTCAGACATTAGAAAGAATTTACAAATTTAATGTAGATGACTATATAAACGATAATCACGTCCTGCCACCGAAAGGGCTCGGTTATGTAGGTTTAGCGTTGATCTCAGTTCAAAAGTTGTATGTATTTCTTGGAGATTTGGCAAGATACAGAGAACAGATAAATGAAACGAATAACTTTGCTAAGAGCAAGTTCTGGTATACAAAAGCTCAACAAATTAATCCTAAGAATGGACGGCCATACAACCAGCTGGCGATATTGGCCATATACGCCGTAAGTACTTTTACTGAGGGTTTACTTTGAGTTCTCGCTGGCTCAGGCGATAGCGTATGCGTTAACTATTTGTGTTGGATTATGGTAGTTCCTTTACTATCCGCTAGAGGCGCTCTAAGAATTCCTATACAAATAATGACAAATGAATTACCTACCGTTTGCTACGTAAGCGAAAAGTCATGGTAGACCCTTATGGAGCGTAAAATTGTTCAAATATTATAAATATGATTTCAATATATTGTTTGTTACAGAGAAGAAAGTTAGACGCTGTATATTATTATATGAGGAGTTTAATGTCATCTAATCCATTTCATTCTGCACGTGAAAGTTTACTGTCACTATTTGACGAGAATAGAAAAAAAGTAAGTATACTTGCTGCTCTTAATTATTGTGCAGTTGTGCGTTATTATTCGACGACCGATTCATCGTTATGATCAAGAAGTTGGCTACTACATCAGAGGTCGTGGGTTCGATCACCTCACGGTGTAAACATGTCTGTTGTATTTGTGAATCACCCTTTTTCTATATATATTATTTATGTATTTAAGAAAAATAGTATGCCATCCGTTGTCTAGTATCTAGTTTTGCTTAGTTTGGGCCTAAATGATTTCAAATGTTATTTATTCAATATGAGCTACGAAGTTTATTAACAGTAGGCCTAGCAAAAGTAAACAATACTTTTTTTTCTTTTAAATAAGAAAGTATCGTTTACTCTTCGATTACCAAAACGTTATCGGTTCGTGCTAGGCCTACAGAAATTGAATGTTATAGTATGAAGCGGCAGAGCGTAAGCGCAGGGCTGCGTTAGAAGGGGCCCGCAACGGGGACAGCAGCGACGGCGCGGGACAAAGCGGGCCCGCGGGCGCCGGGCAGGGGCTCCGGCGCGAGGTGTGGGTGCGGCCCAGCGGTGGGCGCACCACCACGCTGCGACACGACACCAGGGACGAACATCTCGCTTCTATGACGTCGGTTGAGGTTAGTCATTCTCTGCTGGTACATTACGACTATGGAAATGAGTTGTACCGAAGCACAGTAAACGAGTGAAGTGCCTGATCTATAACTTTAGTACTTTGTCATAGTTGCTAATCTGACAGTTCCTTAATACCAATACCAGTTGACGACTAGATATTTCATGTCCTGTTATCTATGACTTTGCCTAATAAATAAAAATAAATAAGTTTGATGAGAACTAAAGCAGAGTTAATGTGAGATTGTGCACTATTATTGTAGTTGTCTGTAAACTGCTTACCTACACCTGTGATTATACTTTTCAGCTTAAGATTTTTCTTCTTTTGTTTCAGTTAAATAAAAGCTTTATAACGAGTTACTTACACGTCCATGGGAAGCTTATTACAAAAATTGGGTAAGTTTTTTATTAATAATTCATATTAAAACAAAATATCGTCACATGTTCTTATAATGTTGTCAAAAAACTATTGCATGCCGTTGTTCCCTATAATTGAGACTTCATTAAATCGTTTTATTGTAATTTTGTATCCTAAATTATTGTATGATCGTATTAGTAAGTCGTGTTGGTGACCTTATAATTAGATAAATTCGTTCGGCGAAGAGTCGGCTTCTGAATGTTCCGTTCACCATGACGGAAACAATCACTGCCTCTGACTGACCTTGCCTGTGATATAGTCCTGAGCAATGATATATAAAAGAGGTAGAGATACGTTATGTTAGTACCGACGTGAAGTCAGAAATTGACCCCTGGCGTACGTACCTATGATTAGACCGCGTGTACAAGCTAGCATGATATTAACAGAGGCGCAATCGAGGTATGCTTTGCTCAGGTGGGCAAAAGTCCTGATTTTGGGTGCCACTTTTTTAGCACAAGTAACCTATCTACGTATTTTTATTATAATATCTTTGGTCCTGACCGTATGTAGCGTTACTAAAGTTCGTGCATTTGTGTCAGAATGGAGACATTCCACGAGTGCGCATCGTCCATGCTGCGTCAGTTCCGCGCGCTGCTGCACCGCCAGCCGCTGCCCACGCCGGCCGCGCGGCTGCTGCAACTCACCGCGCTGAACATGTTCGCGGTCGAGACCACTGCTGCTTCGCTCAAAGGTAATAACCACTTTAAGGGCTGATTTTTCAAAAGATGAAAACCTGACCATAATTTACAAGGCGGCAGATTTGGAAATGTTGGATGTGGAAATCTATGATTGTGTTCTTAATTACAATATGTCATTTTGGAATACATTTTAAAATCTGCTGAGTTGTAATTTATTTTTCTGATAATTTCTATCTGATTTGAAAAAATAGCTCTAAGAACATTAAGAATATTTGACTTGATAATTATGCTCTTAAGGAAAAAAAAACACCAATATGTTTCTGCATGTCAAAATTAAATGACATTTGGACCTGTCGCGATCTGGCTAATCTGGCTAATCCGACTTCTAATGCCATGCCACATTTTTTGGCAGCCATTATGACCTGTGGTAGCTCCCCCGGGACTCATCGAGAAAGTTTCCAAGCCACACAAAATATTTGGCAATTTTAAGGCTTATTTTCAAAGGCTACGGCAATAACCAGTAATTGTCAAATCTTTCATGGGTTTTCACGTTTGTATTTGAGCAGGTTCAAATCTTGAATCTGGTTGATCTAAATATTTCGTCCATCAGGAACTTCTCCAACGATCAAATCCTCATCAACAACACTCAGTTTTGAACTACTTCAAAAAGTCAAAATAATATAAAGAATTGCCAAGTAGGTAGGGGATGATGTAGAATGGGATTACTTTGGAAAAAAAAGGTTTATTTCGTCAAGTATATTTTACTTTAATGTACCGTTTGCCACTGCATAGCCCCAAATAGGCAATGGCATACGATTAAGAAATTTAATAAAGCCTACGACTGGCAACTAGCAACTTGAGCCACGACCAACCTGCTGCCATAGCACCACGAACCACGTCTGTTCCCCGTACCACACACGCCACATCAGCAAGACTTGAATTGGCTAAAACAGACCTATATTTACAGCAAATAAAGAACTTATTTACCTAATGACAAATATTGGCTCAAGTCAGACTCGCACCGAAACTTTAGATGTTTTATGGATGGATTAACGGAAACTGAAACTAACGCTAGGAAGCTGAAATGGACCCTCCAAGCCCAAAGTCTAAGTCACCTTCGCGCTATGCGGTTGACTAACGGACGAAGCTTTGATCATCGACTGATATGGCGGGTTAACCAACGCATTAAAGCATCCAAAAAGAAAAAGTAACGGAATACAAGTAACAACAACTTGAATAAGATAAAATCCATAAACGTGGAAGATGCGGACTCATTTACCACCTAAACTAATGCGGGGTGGTATGGTGTGCGACCTCCTCTCCATGCCTCACCTAAACATACCCTTCAATTTACTTACTCTTCAAATAGTTTTTCTATATTCTTCATAGTTTGTGATTTAGCTTACTACGCTCTTTTTCACCCTGTATACAGCGCTAATTTGAATGAAATGTTTTTATTTTACATACACTTATAAGCATCACTACATAGTATAAAACAAAGTCGCTTTCTCTGTCCCTTTTGATGCTTAAATCTTTGAAACTACGCAACGGATTTTGATGCGGTTTTTTTTTTATAGATAGAGTGATTCAAGAGGAAGGTATAAAAACATCCTATTGCACCCGTGCGAAGCGGGGGCGAAGAAAAGACACCTTATATTTGAAATTAATGACTGCAATATGAAACGACGCACTCAGACGAAAGATAGGTAAAAAATTGACGGACGCAAATAATTCGAACTCAATTTTTTTGTCTTTTCGAACAATTTAATTGGCTAGTTTTATGAAAAAGTAACTAAGAAATGAGCCGGAAAGATGGTGGTAACCTCGAGAAGCTCTTCTTGACCGTAAAGTAGACGGGAAAAGGCCTCGTATTTGCAGTCCAACACGCTGTTCCGACCAGATCTGCACTGTTGTCGACTCTGCATTTCATGACGCCCTACACACCGCCGAAGACAGAGGCAGATCATCCACGAAAAAGTGATGCAGAAGGGGGGTCATGACCCTCAGCACTGGGGAGGACGACGCATGTATGTTGAAAAGAGTAACTATGGAGTTTCTTGCCGGATTCTTCTAGATAGAATCAACTTCCGAACCGGTGGTAGAGCAACATTAAGTGTTTCTTACATCTTTTTTTTAAGGCGCGATACCAGGAAAACGGCTCTCGGGAAAACTAAAGTTTTATATAGAAAATATGAAGTATGAGGCACGAAAAAAATCGTCATAGTAGTCAAAGAGTTGCACAATCAGCTCAAACTTCCAGTATATGGATCAACTTACTAGATTAATGTGAAAAAAAAACAGAATATCGCTAAAAACGTGCAAAACGCACTCCCGTATTTCAAAAGTTTAGGCATCATATAAACTAACAACTTACGTGTTTTAAATAACGTGTAAAGATCAGATATCAAAGAAGCATTGACAATCAGTTGTTTTTCATTGCTTTATTTCAGTTTCGTGCAAAAAAATCCCAAACATTCCGAATTTTTCGCTTGAAATCTCCATACAAATTACTATGGAGTGAGTGAAGTTTCTTTGATAGCTGTCCGCGCAGCGTCGCAGCTCACTCCCCCCCATGTCCCCAAGGTGAACGCACGTCGCTTTTGACGAAGATGACATTTATAATTACGCGGATAATTTACACGAAATAGGCGCACATAGGGTCTTTTGTTGAAAATAGTACAACTTTGTTTTTTTTCCTCCGTACTGTTTGTTCATATGCATTATGCATAATTTATCAAACGTATGATTTTATCATGATTCACCATGAGAGTAATATGGCAGGTTTATATTTATAAGTACACTTGATTAAAAGCTCTCTTGGGTTTGACAATTTGGTACTAGTTGCCATTTCATTTTCCTATTTTTTCTTGTAAATTTTTACTATTTGTAACTTATACTGAAAGTTTTTACCTATTGGTATTTGAAAAACAATCTATGTATTTACTTTTAGCATGGTGTCAATCTGCAGCATCATCGGTTAATGCCAATACGGGATCTGCCTAAAATATTCAAGCAAAACAAGGGAACGAAGTAAAAACGCAAACAGCTTTGATTGCTTTCAAATCGAATTGATTAAAACTATGTTATTTGTGTGGTCTAAGCTACTATGTTATCTGATCATGAAAGCTTGATTAAGGTGTCTGAATAGATTAAAGTTTCTTTTTTGAACAATATTTTTTACTAAATTAGTTTTTGTAGGCCTCTATCATAACTAAAATTGTTCGACAAAGAAATTTGACGAAACATAAAGATACAAAGTTATAGAGCAGAAATCAAAGTTAATACTTACGTTAAGTTAAGTCTTTGAAAAAATGCGAACAGCAAACTATGCATGCAAACTTACACATGCCGTATTTTTATGCTTGTTTGTATTCTTCACGCAGTGACGTGCACTCACCCGGCGTCATGTGGAAGACTGAGTTGCGGGACTGCGCAGACGGCTGTCAAAGAAATTTCACTCGTTCCATAGTAATTAGCATGGAGATCTCGAGCAAAAAAAAAAAGAAAGTTTGCGTTTGCTTATACGAAACAGAAATAGTTATTGCAATAGAACATAATGACAAGTTATTCGAAATGGAAACACACTTCACACCGGAACAGCTTTTACAATTGTACCAAGCACAAATTCGGTTGTGTATGGAGTACTTCTGCCATCACTGGGATGGCTCTGCCAAGTATCAGCTGGATGCACTGGACTCAGTAGACCGAAGAGCCAGGAGACTGATAGGTGACGAGACGCTCGTTGGAACCAAACTCGAGTTTGGAGCATCGGCGTAGAGTTGCCTGTCTATCGGTTTTTTATAAGGTGTATTTCGGAGAGTGTGCGCAAGAACTTCATGACCTGATACCACCCTCTACTTTCTACTACCGGACCACAAGTCGCCGTGAGGGCTTTCACCTCCATGTGGTCGACTTTCTAGCGGTCCGAACTAAGCGGTTTGGTGCTTCCTTTCTGGTCCGCACCGCTAAGGAGTGGAACGCCCTCCCTGCGTCTGTGTTTCCGGATACATACAACCTTGGTGTCTTCAAGGCAAGAGTAAATAAGCATTTTTTAGGTAAGCGTGGCTGGCGCGACTAAGGTCAAACGCAAACCCATTTTAAATTAACAAAAAATGGATCAGATAGAACTTTGACATAAATATGAATTATCATATTTACGTCAGCCATGGAAAAATGGCAGTGCAAGCATTTTTATCTCTAACTGGCTATTTGCACACAGCTTTTCCCTGTAGTAATTTGAATGAACTATACAGGCAAACGTTTTAGAAAATAAAATTAGCATCAACTATCATTTAGATAGTGAAAGCTTATGTAAAAACAGACAGAAAAACGCGGAGGGTGACTTCCTTTCATACTATGCTCTACTCGTAGATCAATTCCAGTAAGATGAAGATCACGGTGGATTCTTTATTAAATTCAGCGTAAAAAGCCTGAAATACGATGGCCTCTACAGGAGACTAAAGGTATTATACTCAAGTGTTATTATCTAAAATAAATTATCGACTAAAAGTGTCTCAACTATCGATATCTTCAACTGTTGACAACTGTTCAATTCCTCGTTTTAGTTAGTAACAAGATAGCTCCCTTTAAAGCTTCTTGCAGCTTTTCATTACAAGTAAGACCAATTTATTAGTGGTTTCTTCTGCATGTTACTAGAAATGGCTCCGTGTATTGCTATATCATATGCATTGGATGTAAGAAATATTTTGTGTTGATGATGATCGAACGGATAAGCCAAGTTACAACTAAATCTCGATGGAATCGTCAAGTACCAGATATAACATTGTGCAAATAACGTGGCCACGAGAATAGATTGCAAATAATAGTGTAAAAAAATAATTGGCAAAACCGCTTGTTAGTATGTTTAATAAAATAAAATTTTTGGTTAGTTTCTTTTATTTGCCCTATATCCTGAAATATTTTGGGTGGCGAAATAAAAATATCTTTGGTGAACGCATCAAATGATTATCATGCCGCGATTTATAATAATAATAAATAAATAAATATCCCTGGACATTATTCCACACAGCGCCATCTAGCCCCAAGTGAGCTAATTATACTCCGTTTTTATGGGATACTACACAACGGATAAACATACTTAAATACTTTTTCTTTTGTAAATACATACTTATTATACATAGGAAACACCCAGACCAATACAAACAGACATGTTCATGCACACAAATGTTTGTACTGTGCGGGGATCGAACCCGCGACCTTTGGTGTAGTAGCCGACTTCTAAACAATTACACCAAGACGGTCGTCCGGATTTATGCATTGCATTTATGCACGGATTGCACGGCCCAACCACTGTGTGACCATAGCTGTCACGATCGCTTTCAAATTTGACAGATTTTCTCTCCGGCCGACCTTAGTATCGACCCTTAATGACTTTTCATAAACACTTGTAAAAGTTCACATGAAATAAATACTTTTCGTTTTCACTTTTAAATATGCGCATTGTAACATGCACTACAATAACAAAATATTAAATATTATTTATACAGGGTGAACTGTCCAGCTGAGCGTTGTAAGAGAAATCCTAAACTACTTATGCAAAAAACTGCTCGCTATTGGCGGGCACTTCCACATTTAGAGCATAAAAGATGATGTCCTTCCCGAGTATTCCTACAATTTTATTACCACATTATACCGGCGCGTCGCGTTTTTTTGAAGTCCTTCTCGACGTTATCAGACACACACAAAATAACCCGGATTAATAACAATAAGTGGTTCTCAAAATGGGATATACAACTAGACCTAGACTAGACTATTCATGAAGTCATAGCTTGCTCTCGTCCACTCATTCTATATCGTTTAGCCTTTGTTAGCCAAAAACGTAATGGGTATCGAGTATCTTATGGTCAAAGGCAATAATAATACCACATGATAAGTTATATCGAACCTACTCGTATAGATGGTTTGTCTAGCTTTCTAGCTTTCAAGCAAGCTATCTTTGCTTAAGAAGATGTTCTAAACTAACACATCATTTAACTTAATAATAATTGCGTGCAGTTGCTGATATAACCAGTAAATGTTGTATCGCCACTAAAAAATTATCAATGTTGCCAAAAAACTCACTAACTGGTTAACTGTTTATATTTTGCTTCGTCCATTCAATTAAAATGTTTTTCGTTATCATCGTGAATGCAATTTTAAAGATACAGCCCACTTCCCAGCAGCCACGAAATTATGATAAAAAGTTGAATTATTTTGGTTGGGATATTTAAATTACCAGGAAAAACTTGATAAGGTCCCCGTGAACATAATTTGAATAAGATCGGAAGAATAACGTGTTTTAAAAGTCCGAAAGGTTTTAAGCGGGGCCCGACTGCAAGCCAATTTTGTTTAAAGAATTAGGATTGCTATTTGAACTATTTTGGATTTTATTATTAGTTTAAACAAATTCGCAAAAGATATTACGTGACTTGCACATACATGCCATTCAGCGACTACTTACTCTTGAAAGAAAAGACAAGTTATTTTACGTAGTTGAATTGTAATAATCCACACGTATTCGATTTACGAAATTAATATATAACGTGGTCTTGTAAATGCGGCTATTTCCTGCGGCTCCGTCCGGGCGCAGTAAAGGTTTGTAATTACAAATTACAAGTTATCGGAGGTTGATGCACTGCACTCCCGTCGCGGCTGCCTGCGCCCGCGCGCCGCACAAATGCACACATTTGACGGCGACAGGTTCAACAAACTGACTTGGCGACGGCACTGTGACGACCGCTCTTTTACACCATTACTCGTAATGATGTTTTGAATTATTATAGAAAAATTATGGTGGACGGGTACCTTAATTACGCCGTTCGGCAAGGCGATGCCCTTTGGCGCTGCGTGTTGTCCTGGAATTTCCAGGAAAGATTTTGCGATACTATATTTTTGGTAAATTTTAAGTACGATATGGGCTTTTTAAAGTCTTGGTTTAAGGTGGTTTTTCCCGTGGCCGCTATAACTGTTTTCCTTTAACAATCAGTTACGTAGCTCGAACCAGTTATACATAGCTTTGCGATGTTAAGATTTATTCTCATAAAATGTTCGTTTACCTAAATATAACTAATTAGTACATAGGTGATATAGCATTGTAGTTAGATAATGCCAGTGTTCAGAAGTGGTGGCTTTGTCAGTGCAATCCGTGCTGTATATTTTTAGCCCACTCTATTAATACCCAACCGGCTTAGCAGGACCTACGTGTCGGTTATCATCCACCGAAGGTGACCGTGGATCCCCATAGCTATTCACTTAGCATCATGTCTTGCTTTGTCCAATCCCCGAGGACGCGCGGGATTTTTTGTCCTAAATGCGTGGCAAGGAATGTGAGCTAACTGATAATAGTTATTTCATTACTATGTATGCACATTCAAATGGGCAAATAAAGTTAACCAGTAGAAAGAAGCATAATTAATTTAAATAAATTAAAAATAACGTATTTTGAGGATGGTACGTACGTATGTACTATACTATTGAGAAGAATTCAAATAAAAATTCCGTCATAAATACATGATGAAATATACCTTACTGCTTGATAAGGGTTATTTACTTTTAAGTATTTTTTTGTTTTTTTATAGTTTAAAAAAATTACGCAACAGAGAAGGTTAAAAGTCAGAACGGTGTTAGAACATGACCACATACATGACATTGCCGGCGTAACGCTCACGTTACGGTAAACATTTAAACGTGACGCGCTAAAAAGTTAATTAACGCCATTTCGCTTTTGAGAGAGAACTGAGTGTGCAAATTAGGCGTGAAAATATACAAGTCGAAATATCGGATGTCAATATAGGTATTAAGTTGACATTCCAAATATTTGAGGTAACGACCTATTTGGTGTTATGTTTAAGAAGTTGGCTACTACAGCAGAGTTCGCGGGTTCGATCCTCGCACAATACAAACATTTGTGTACATGAACGAACATGTCTGTTGTATTAGTCTGGGAATTTCCTATGTAAATTACGTACGTATTTACAGCACAAAAGTAGGAAGAATGTTTGTCCGCTGTGTCCCACAGTACAAGCTATTCTTAGTTTGGGGCTAGACGCGGTGTTGTGTGGAATAATGTCTAATGATTTGATTAAGTTTACACACACTTGATTCACCCTGCCTAAACTGTTGTTTCTTCGTAAGCCGTGATTCATTGCTTAGCTGATTAGGTGTAATGTCTTGTAATTAATAATTCAGAAGGATGAATTACTGCGGCCATCGTACTTACTGGCTGCTTGTTGATTAGTCTTCGACCTGTGAGAATCTGGCATCACGCGATCTACACAAATATTGGCTAACCACAAACAGCTGCCGCTGATGCTGTTGATATTGCGGATCAATAGTACACGTAAAAAGTGCATATCAATATTCAACGCATATTAAATTACTTTTTGTTGACTAGGGAATTAAAACCGCATCTACAAAGTAGAGAAAGAAGATACATCTCGTTAGGCTGGTTTTTATTTCATTTGTGCTTAATTTGTTGTATGACGATGACTTATCTGCAAAATTATTCTCATGTCTTCTATGCAATTTTAATTGTTTTCATTTATCGCATCGGTTTTCATTTTGATTGTTTGACTTAAGACTTAAGAATTTAAACGTTATACTCGTTATCACGCAAGAATAGGCCAGACATTATTTATGAGTGCGCTGCACATGACAAACTTTTTTTTAATATTCTACATAATATGCTTTAAGAGAAGATAATTAGAGAACTAAATACTTCGCTCATGCGGCACACCATACTTTATAACCAAGCTTAACACGAACTTACGGAACGGTTTAGTTATCTTTATGTCTGAAAGTATTGATTCATCATCTGTTGATTTAAGTGTTAACAAGTTGATCTTTCAATTTTTTAACAGCATTTTAAAATGATGGCAAAACTTCTCTGATAGAATATTTTGGTTAGAGAAATGTCCACTCGCTTATGATTTACCGATTTGTCAAAATAAATATAATAGTAGTCAATGGTTGAAACGTGTAGGTAACAGTAGTCAGCAACAAAACCATATAAGCTTTCAGAGTGACTAAAAGATGTTCACCGTTTGAGAAGAGTCATTCTAATAATGATAGGCGTATGATGTTTGTAGCGTCCTCGAAATTAAAATAAGTGAAAGACTATTTTAGTTCTGTAGTAGTGAGGTTTCTTTTCTCAAATATTCGACTTCTTTGAAAGGTTCTGATTCTTACTTAAAAAAATATTTCTCATCGATAACCTTATTTCACTGTCAATTTTATCCGCTAGCAGGCGGTAGCAATGGCGGCGAACGATCTGCGTGGCTGGAGTGCGCTTTGGGCGTGTCGCTGCTGATGTTCGGCGCGCTGCTCGAGCGTTGCTGTGCGCTGCTGCCCGAGCCGGCGCACACGCAGCACCACGCAGACGCGCTGCTGCTCTTACCCGCTGTCAAGGTAAGTTTGAGGCAGCGAATCCCCCTTTTTACCTTTCAGATTAATTCGCTTAGTCCGGCAAAACAGGCATACGGTAAAAAATGCAAAGATGTGTAGTAGCTACCTACGTGACATTGGCGGAATTGTGGTAAAAAAAACCCAGACATCGCCACTAAACAAAGAAGAAGAAGAACAGGAAAATAGTTTAAGAAAATAGGTTTTGGCATAGATTTTTAAGCCACTATGTTCGCGAATTGAGTCTCGGTCTACTCAACTGCTACACCGGAGTCGCTTTCTTGCTTTCAACACGAGTTATGACTCGGATTTACCGCTGCGGATAGATGCACCCTCCAAGTTCGCAAATTCTCTAGTAGTCCAGGCCGTAGAGCGCAATTAAAACTTCTTAATTCAGTACTTTTTGTAGCTACCATATACCCCTATATATATCTCCATATACCATCTCTTGTTAAATAAAACAAATCCACCAATAAATCAATTGAAAATGGGTTGTGCCGCTAGGGTCAATTGTTGCTGGATTCTTGTTGGGATTGTGTTGTGAACTAGTCATACAGTAGGTAATTTTATATCGTTCTCCAGAGGTATAATTTTGGTTTTTTGATCGCAGGTGTGGTCTGACTGGATGTTATGCCACAGTAGTGTATGGAACCCACCACCAACCTTCGACAGTTTCGAGATGGAGTGAGTATGAGTCTTTCTGTCGCCTAGTTATAATTATTGCTCTATTTATAAATAACTAACTGTAAATGTATATTTTTAGAACCGACAACGACCCGTGGGATTGGCTTGCGAAGCTCATGAACATTCTTGAAGCGCTCGATGACAAGTCAATAGAACTGGAATACGAACCGAAAGAAGGCAAGTCTGATATTACAAATTTTATTACAATATTATAGCACTTCGACTGGAAATAAGAACACATACAGCGACGATGAAAGATAAAAAAGAATGCTAACAGCGGGAATTGCTCGTGTTCATTTGTATCATGTTACAACTTATGGGAAGAGTCCGCAAAAAATCACCAGGGTGGCCAGTTCTTTTAAGTTGGGTTTATTTATTACTTTACTAGCTTCCGTTCTTGTCTTCGACTGTGTGAAATTCGAAACATAGTTTTAATGTGTTTTCCAGGACCTAGGTATTAAAGCTCTTGTGTTTAAGGCACTATAATGGCCCACACACGAAGCATTCAATGATGTTTTGACAGTTACACAATCTACGGATTTTTTAAACTTTTAATTACGCATTACGAATGTAAAAATTACATGATGCACCTACCAATGTCATGAATACCGTTCTGAGCTCGGTCTCAATTAAGAAAAAAACAACGATAGTGA
The DNA here is from genome assembly GCA_950022985.1 of Udea ferrugalis. NCBI lineage: Eukaryota > Metazoa > Arthropoda > Insecta > Lepidoptera > Crambidae > Udea > Udea ferrugalis. The sequence goes on from OX465520.1 coordinate 9,166,708, forward strand.
TGTAGATAAAGTCTGGTAATTAATAATGTAATCACGTTTCGCACTCATCTTGGTCCGCCCAGCCCGTTACGCGAGTGCGCGGGCCCGGTCGCGGCGGCGGCCTTGAAGGCCGACTCGATTGCGTCGCTAAAATCATGTAATTTTAAAGCCGCTCCACTGGATTTCCGGCCAGAGGCTACGCTATAATTTCATTACGTGGAGGAATTTGCATGCCGTTGCATTAAAAAAATCTGTCAAGATAAGTTTTTATTTTATAGATTCTTTATTTTCATTATTCAGAGGTACCAGTCAATTACACATCCAAACAGATAAATTATAGGTGGTGCAAATCAAAGATACATTTGATAATGTAAACTTAAACTTAGGAGGCAGTAGATGTCGCCACGTTTTGGTCAGGTTCTATTCCAAACTATTGAAACGGAAGAAAAGGAGCTCCGATGATACAACAAGATTTGCGTGATTACTCTACCTGCTAACTATTTTCTATTCATCGGGGGAGGACCCCGGCGATGATCATTAGTGAGGTGCTACAGGGTAGTGATTTAGATTCATATATTAAGAAGCATTCTGCAAACATGAACCGCCTAGTTCTACTTTAAATTAGCAGTCGTTTTTTCTAAATCCCGTGCACTTAAGATAAGATATACTTTATTGCACAAAGAAAACAATTACATCACAATGCTTACAGAGATTTAGATGTACAATGTAGGCGGCCTTATCGCTAAAAGCGAAAAAAGTAGATGTGGTGGCTTAAAACGAACTATTTTTTTTATAAGTGGTTAAATTTGCGTAGGATTTGTTCCGGTGCGGCTAGCCGAAGACTCATCCCTGGGTGGGTTCACGCCGCTGATGTACATGGAGGCCGGCGTGGCGTGGGTGCGCGCCGAGCCCGCCGTGCCGCCGCACGCCGCCGAGCACCTGCTGCGCACCAGGAAGCTGCTGTTCTTCGGCACCGAGTGAGTACACGCTCTACACTGGCTGAGGGTCCGTTAATCATCTAGTCACAAGTAGCAACATCGCAGCTTAGGCATGTGATTCAATTGCAATCGTATTTTAAATAATGGTTAGTTTAAACAAAATAGAGTCTATGCTAAAACACTTTTATAATCAAAATATTTCTGAACATGCCAATTTCTATACCTATTTAAAAAGGCAGGCACACTTATAATGGATGATTTCTAGCAATTCCTGTCTGAGTTTGAACATAAGCAAGTTAGTTATAATAGAGTTTGATGAACTTTCACCGATTTATAAACTTCTGGTCTTCCTTCCCAAAAATCCACATAGTGTGTACTTTTCATTACATACCTTTAAACTCGATTGAAGTGCTCGAGGAACTATTGGGAAATTAGTACGACAAACAACATAACCGATAATCCTATTTCCTTAACAGAGTATGTAAACAAACACATATCCTACACAACAACTACACCTTTAACAAGTTTCAGAATTGTATATATGTCGCGGAGATTTGAATTTGTGAAAGGATAGAGCTGTACCTCTATGCCCGATCTTGTATGTATAATAGTGCGTGTGCAGTCCAATCTTGCTTATTTATTTAATCTCCCGTTATAACAGCCGGTAGAAATCTATTAAGAGTTGTGTGAATGGGCCGCAACAGGCACATAACGTGTTGGTTGCTAAACACCGCACGTCACTCGGTCGTGCGAAATGCGACCGCTGCGTCCACACTGATACATAACTGTGACTTGCAAATCTCACCCCGCGTACACACAGCGCGACCCAATGAATAGTGATCCCACTTTTACTAACCAGGGCACGTTTTTCTGGTGTGTACTCGACATTAAATACTGCTTTCAGTCAGCTTAATCTTCTAGTACTATAAATTTTAAGGCTCTTGTTGCCGACTGACTATAAACTTAAGTTGGTATTGTTAATTTATTCATTTGATGGAAGTGGATGTGAATATAAGACATCATAACAGACATTTTCCTGGCTACAAAGTAAGGTTTTCCCTGGTGTATGGCCCTTCCCCTAAAAGTACCTATACCACAAATACACAATCCCAATTGCCAAACATTCTTTATGTCAATGGACTTTAGTGTTGGTACCACAATCGAACACGCTACCTGTTACTCTTATCAAAATTATCATATGTATGATAGGTGTAGGTTCTTTATAAGTGCTCTGTATTGACAGAGGCTTGCTATGTTTTAGTCTAGCATGTCTTTTTTATGTCGTATAAAAGCAGATGAGGTAAACCAATCCTTAGACTAAATAAAAACATGATTATTTGAAATTAAATGACCTGATACAGACCTCAAATTGGCTTACATATTCGACACCTAAGCTGATAATATCAAACGTTGGTATATTACTGAAGTTTTATAAACCAAGTCAGCCGAAGTCTTTATGTAGGACGAAAGGTTGCAGACAGTTCCGGCCAGTAGCAGGCAGACCTGTATTTGCTTGTGTGTTGAACATTGAATTGGCACATGTCTAGTGTAAGTTCTCAGCTGCTTGAATAATGGTCTGTGGATGGCAGCACAGGTTCTGGCGGGCGTCCAGTGTAGTACAGTCGTATGTCACGCAGGTACCTCGTCGGCGTGGAGCCGCCGGTGCTGCGGCTGGAGTACCCGGCCGAGGCGCCGCCGCGGTACGTGAGCGCCGTGCAACGCGCGCAGCCGCTACATCCGCCGCTTCAGCACTTGGTATGATTTACTTTTTATTAACGAGCACAAAGTTTCAGACTTCTATCATCCATCACTAGACACTCTCGTCATCATCAACAGCCGTATGTCGTCCACTGTTGAACATGGGGCCTCCACCCTTGATTTCGAGAGTGGCCGTTTGTTGACGACAAGCACTCTACTAGCACGACATTAACTCTCGTCACTCGAGAAAAACAATGGAGATATAGATACTATCCACTCCACTGTTCATTCCTGAACATCATTAAAATTTAAAATAAAACAGTTGAGTGAATCTAGGTTCGTTAGTCAATTTCAATAGAAATCATTCAGTCAATTGAAAGTTTTACCACTTTTCATAAATAATATAACAAAAAACAGATCACAGACGCAGACACAAAGAATTAAAAAGAAAAATAGCTCTTCTTATCGGCCTTCCAATTGGTATAATATTTGTATCTTACTCCGCTGGCTCAGCGACCCGAAGTGGATTTCGCCGACCTACACGAGATTTAGCCACTCCTGTCGCCAGTCCGGCCGTTGTAGCTGAAAAAAGGTCCCATCAACCTGGCCTATCCAGTGACCAAGGACGTCCCACCAGATTTCTCTTTTTACAGCCCAAAATAATAAAGTAGAAAGACCATTGCCATGGAAGCGATTTAAGTGACTGCTGTTTTTAATCTGTTGTGCGGACGAAATTTTTGAAGATACTTATCTTCAAATATTTCGCCCTGAAATTGAAGATATTTTTATGTGTGTTGTTGACATAAACCACCTGACATTACTGAGCTCGTTAGACCATTTTTATTGGGTACTAACTGTAATTAAGTAACTGAGGTAGATACGAATTTTTAAGTGGACATATTTTAAATATTTTATTAGCGATCTCGTAGATAGAGCTTTTAGTTATTATCATTTTATGAACAATTCGTTAACATTATACATGATGTTTATTAATAGCTTATACAGGGATAGAAATAGTCGCAGTTAGTATGCATTTAATGTAGTCAAGCAAACACAGCTCGAAATCGAGTAAGATTCTTTTTTAAAATGGTAAACACCTCTAAGGTGTTAGCATTAAGTGAAAAACTCAAATGCTAATTTAAAAAAAAAGGTCTTTTTTCTTGAAATTCTGTTGAAAAACGCCCTCAGGAATAACCTTAACCTAATTCGTATAAATGGCGACCTTATGCAATGAATATTAACAATCAACGTTAACTGAAAAAAAAGTTTACATAATTTTGTGTATTTATTCTGTCATGTATTACGGCGTCACTTGACGAGACTACAAAAAGTGTAACGGCCGTGTAAACTTTCTCTAAATGAATAAAAAACCTTTAAAAAAGACGCCATTCAAGTTGTTTGTGGTTTTCAGTTAACCTTTGTGTATAATGTTCTCTGCAAAAAAATACAAAATTACTAGTATTTACTGTAGCTATTGCTGGTACCTATTAACAGGTAAATAAACACATTACTTCAACAGTTTTTCTCAAAATACTTGCTCCCAAGTAATTATTGCAGTAATTACCGCAGCATGTTTTTCAAAGTAACATCCAACACTACTTACTACACCTCATAAATAAATGCAGAAAATGATTTGAAACTAAAATTAACCACTCTAATCGGTTCTAGGTGCAACTTGTGTTTAAACTAGTCAAACTAGTAGTGCGCCTGCGGCGATTCACTCTCATCCCCTTTTAGCATTAAAATAGATCCTATGTGTTAATCTTAGCTTTTGAGCCGTTCCTATGTTAATTTTATCTCTACGTGTATCGTTTGTAGATAAGCCTCAATTATCAGTTTCGAGTAATTGATATGCAAATAAATTATGTTTAAGTACTTTTAAGGAACATGTTGAGGTTAACTTTATTTTTATACAATGAACCGACAGGAATGTCCAAGCCATTTTAACAATAGTTCACATAACATCGTTTAAGGTTAATTATAATTAATCTTACAATGGAATGCAGATTAAATGCTCCAGATATACAATGGATCTTCTTACCATTTTTATATAAAGGAAGTGAGTGCTACATTATTTTTTATTTCCTAGGATGAATGCGAGTTCTTCGACCATACACAATTTCTATTGTATACCTCCTTGTTATGCTACTTTCCTGAATAACTTATTTCTGTTTCCTATAAGCACCATGCTTTATATGGAAGGCGTATTATGGAAACTTATCTTTATGACTGGTTATATCGATGTTAACAACGCATGGAATACTTCGCACTAAGGTTTTATGGAACATATTTCTCTTTCCTATCTTATATACTAATTATGCTGCGAGTGCTTCGCTTGCACTGAAATTATTTTACGCCGTTAACGTTTTAAGTCTCTCTTCTGCCGAGTTGTATCGTTTAATTGTATGTAAAGATGAACTTTACCTTGCGATTTATACTCCCTGTATAAAGCCATAAAACTGGCTACTACGCTGCTCATCGCGTTTAATGGAAGGTTTAATGCGACATGAAAAATTTAAATTTAATATAAAATCAACAGTGTCAGCTTTTGCATAGCGTAAAGTTATTCTAGGCGATAATTTTCGTGTGCTATTAGATAAGATTGAGTATTTCTAACTTAGTAGCCATATGCTATAATAAAGAGAGATTTACTCCCGAATGGCTGGGCTATTATGTATGGTAGCAACATTAAGCACATTAGGGCTGTCTGGTTTATAGTTACTATAGGTTATTTAGAGAGAATAATTAGTCGCGTGTGTTAAATAAAGTATCTTTGTGGTTAGACTCATTATAAATTGCAGGCAGAGGATTCAGAGGACGAAGAAAGTGTGAGCGAGGCCACAAGCGATTTGACTAGCCTTAGCGAAGGATTGGAGGCCAGTCCCGAGGGCGCTGACGAGGCCACTAAGCGACTGCTCCGCCGCAAAGAAGTTCTCGAAACCAGAAAAGCCACCTTAGATCGGCGCCGACAGAAAATGCAGGTTCGTAGATTATCAGTTACAAAAACAACAAAGATTTTACACTAAACGAACATAAATCCCCACATTGGTTTTAGTCTGTAGTAGGAATCAAACCTAAGATTTGTGCCTATCTATTAATAACTAAAAGCATTGTATTTGTTATATCGTGTAAATTACATATAAAGTGTAAAATTTTCACGCACTGACGCTTTCTTGATTGAAGAGCAGTGATCGATAACTTCATAAATCAATAACGTTTTGCTAATAAGTACCCCGATGATTTACGAGTCTCACTAATTCGGTGTTATTAATATCACATTAGGCGCGCGTCGGACCGTGAAATGGTATTCATGTTTGCATTTCACACGCGCCGATTGCGAGACTGTTCAAACGGATCGCACTTAAGGCTTTGAAAAAAGATATTGAATGGGCCAGTTGAAGAAACCATGGGTTTTTAATCAATATCTATTTATGTAAATAGTGTTGGAGGAAAAAGTTAAGAATTTAATTTAAATGAAATGAAATCGTACGCTTCGTAGATATGAGTTCTCAACATAAATCGCAAATAATTGTTAGTTTTCACTACCTTCTAGTTTAAAGGCACTCTATACAAAGGAAAGTAAATGCCATTTTTTAAACACGCATTTTACAGTAAATACTCTTGGAGCCAACTTCTAACTGACATCTTGATTTCAAACTTTGCAAATGTATTTATTATTTTTTAGCATTTTCAATTCTACAAAATATTTAGCATCCAACGGCTTCCCGCAAACTCCACTAGGACATCAGTGTGTACGTACTTTCGTGAATTTGGAATACCTCTGAAAAATAAAAAGCTGTGTCACCCAGCAATCGACTTTGCACGTTATCAAAATGAATTCCCGTTACCTCAGGAAATACTGCGTGGAGGATGGGTGAGCGTGGAAGTGGAAGTGCGTCCGCGGTGGCTGGTGCCCGACACCAACTGCTTCATCGACCACTTGGCGCTGCTGCAAGCCGTGGCCGCGGCGCCCGCGCAGCCGTACATCTTGGCTGTGCCTCTCGTCGGTATGTTATATTCAATATTTATTTATTCGAATAAACCATGTCCCAGTTCTTACGCATTGTCGAAAAAGAAAGGTTTTTTAACAAAATAATGATACGATACATGAAATACATGCAACTTGACTACCACCGGCTTCGAAAGGTTGTATTTACTAAGAAGACCCGGCAAGACTCAGGAATTCTCTACTTACCTGCATTATGTTTACTAATTTGTATGTGATATTCTGACATGGTATGATAGTTAAATGTTACTATCAACAAATTGTTGTGACGACCCATTTAGCGCAGTGCTTACGTGTGCCGATTGAGACTCATAGCGTCGTGGGTTTAATTCACGCACCAGCACATATGTTTATCGATGAATCGGATAGGATTGATAATATTTTTATAAATAAATACCCAAATAGATGAACATCCAGCCACAGAACGAAGACAGTTTGCAAATGCGTATCTTAGGTGAAATGTGATTTTAGTCTAAACTTATAGCAACAAATGCGTGACTTAGTCTAACCACCACCGTGCACCGCCCTGTTACACAAAGATATTCATTACCTTTTCAACTTAATGTATGTGTCGTGTACCTTCAAAGTGTGTAATTTCATAATCAAACTAGCAATTTCCAAGCGCCATATCATTACACTAGTTAGCTATCACCGTAGCGATGATTTAATTAGTCTAGTGATAGCGGGGCACCGATCAGTATATTACGGCAATTATTTTGCTATACCCCACTGCATACAGGTTAAATTGCCCTTGTGAGGTATAGCTTGGTATTTACTTGTAATAAAATTTATTTGTGCAATGAAAATTATTTACCTTGATCTTACATTAGGTGTGCCTGCAGCTTATGCTATGAAAATCATGAACAATAAACGAATGTTCCATGAACGACACTTCAAGGGTAATATTACAGTTAGAAAATGATATTTTATGTATTGGTACCACAATCATACTCATCTTCTTCTGAATCACATTCACAGAAACCTTTTATATCTGTATGTGTAGACCTGTGTCTATCAACACAATATCTGCTGCCGTAGGAAAGTTATGCGATGTTCAATCGGCATTCGTAGCTATTGCGCTAAATGGGTTTTATAAAAAACCTCCCATCAACTTATGAAAGTTGAAAACCATACTTCTCTAAAACAAGGTCTTGTTTAAGTGTTGTAATATGTGTGACTGGTATCTCTGATAGCCGCTCGCGCAGGGTACAGTCCAGTGATTCGTGTCACGTTATAACTTTTAATTGTTTGATTCAGTAATGACGGAGCTGGAGGGTTTGAAGAAGTGTTCCCGTGTGGGTCCCAACGCCCTGGCGGCGCTGACGTGGATCGTCAGCGGAGTGGGGCCGAATGGTGGGGCCCTGGGTACAGTGAAGCTGGCCACGTCGCGCGGCTCCTTGCTGGCCTCGCGCGCCTTCACCGCCGAGCAGGACCCCACCGCGCGCGCCACCAATGATGACCGCGTGCTGGCTACCGCGCTTAATTTGGACACCAACCTTGCTGCTGATACTGGTAATAACTAAATTTATATCAAATTGCGAGTAGTTTTGAGTGTTGGTAAGATCAGCAGCGTGACAGGCTACCCATTACCGGTCCATCCTTACTTGATCCATCGGTCCATCCTTCATTGCAAAGAGATGTAATTTGGCAAAAGCAAGATAAAAAGAAATGGATAGCCTAATGTGTTGACTGTGCAATACATATGATTAATCAGGCACATGAATTACTTAAAAAACAAAACAGAGCTGAGAATAAGGTGGAAGAACTGATAAAGATTCCAGAAATTCGGTGCTAATCACTTGATGATGATGCCAACTGGTAGATCTATGATTGAGTCTTACTGTTCGTCTCATGGCTTCTAATGGTGATAAAGATTCAGCAAAACAGTACATCCTAATCAGTCATAAGTTGTAACACAGCCTTTCTTCAAAGATTTTCAAAAGAGTCCGTTGCAACATTACATTCACCAAAATTTTGCGAACCTCTGTTGTCGAAACTTTTATTTTCCAACAACCATAAACTCCTCGCGCCTTGTTCTACTCATACCCGCAATTATTCCTAGACATATTTCCAGAAGTGAAAGAAGAGAACAGCGAAGCGAGTCCCCGTCGCGTTCGGTCAGTCGTGCTGCTGACGGACGACCGCAACCTGCGCGTGAAGGCGCTGGCGGCCGAGCTGCCCGCGCGCGACCTGCCCTCCTTCGTGCGCTGGGCCGGCCGGGCGCTGCCGGCGACGGTATGTTACACTTCTTTAGGGTTCCGTACCTGTAAGAAGAGAACAGCGAAGCGAGTCCCCGTCGCGTGCGTTCGGTCGTGCTGCTGACGGACGACCGCAACCTGCGCGTGAAGGCGCTGGCGGCCGAGCTGCCCGCGCGCGACCTGCCCTCCTTCGTGCGCTGGGCCGGCCGGGCGCTGCCGGCGACGGTATGTTACACTTCTTTAGGGTTCCGTACCTGTAAGAAGAGAACAGCGAAGCGAGTCCCCGCCGCGTGCGTTCGGTCGTGCTGCTGACGGACGACCGCAACCTGCGCGTGAAGGCGCTGGCGGCCGAGCTGCCCGCGCGCGACCTGCCCTCCTTCGTGCGCTGGGCCGGCCGGGCGCTGCCGGCGACGGTATGTTACACTTCTTTAGGGTTCCGTACCTGTAAGAAGAGAACAGCGAAGCGAGTCCCCGCCGCGTGCGTTCGGTCGTGCTGCTGACGGACGACCGCAACCTGCGCGTGAAGGCGCTGGCGGCCGAGCTGCCCGCGCGCGACCTGCCCTCCTTCGTGCGCTGGGCCGGCCGGGCGCTGCCGGCGACGGTATGTTACACTTCTTTAGGGTTCCGTACCTGTAAGAAGAGAACAGCGAAGCGAGTCCCCGCCGCGTGCGGTCGGTCGTGCTGCTGACGGACGACCGCAACCTGCGCGTGAAGGCGCTGGCGGCCGAGCTGCCCGCGCGCGACCTGCCCTCCTTCGTGCGCTGGGCCGGCCGGGCGCTGCCGGCGACGGTATGTTACACTTCTTTAGGGTTCCGTACCTGTAAGAAGAGAACAGCGAAGCGAGTCCCCGCCGCGTGCGGTCGGTCGTGCTGCTGACGGACGACCGCAACCTGCGCGTGAAGGCGCTGGCGGCCGAGCTGCCCGCGCGCGACCTGCCCTCCTTCGTGCGCTGGGCCGGCCGGGCGCTGCCGGCTACGGTATGTACGACTTGTTTAGGGTTACGTACCTAAGAGGTGCAAACGGAACCCTATTACTGAGCCTCCGCTGTCTGTATTACACCAGGCTGTATCTCATGAACCATGATAGCTAGAAAGCTGAAATCTTAACAAGTTATGTATTTCCGTTGTAAATACTACAATTTAAACATTAAGAGTGAAAACCCTGAATACACCGTTGCAATTAAATAAGGACCTTATGGTCCGTTTCAGTAACGTTGTCTTTTTTTCTCTATGTCCACCGTTGATGGACAAGTAGTGGGAGACATCGGGAATAAACGCCTGCCACTGAACCAAAAGACTCCTTGAATCGTGGAATAAATAGCTAGTAACACGAGAACATAGGCAGGAATCTACACGGCCACACATGTAGAGATCGTCTAAGCTGAAATAACGCTCCACTGCATCAACAACATACAACAAACATACAAGCAAGCACTCTCGTTTGCGTAGATCGGTGGAGGGGCGCGTCATTTCAGCTTAGACGATCTCTACAAGGAAAGCATGATGGCACTACGTTTAATGCCCCTCACCAGATGTCGCTAGCGACATAGGCCAAATCTGAAGGCGTCGTCCTAGCTGATTCTTTATACTTTGGCATAATTATTATTGATGTCTGTTTCTTTCTCATCATTGGTCGTTTGCGCAACATTATTCTGGAAGAAATAAGGTTCCTACGTTAATTATTGTGATTAAGTATACTTACCTCCGAATTCACGAATGTCAATCGAATTGAGAGCGCGCTGTCAAACTCATGCTATCCCGTAAATTGTCTATAGAACTCATACTAACAGCTTTACGTGTAGGAGCTGCTCAAGTTAGGTATGTGTTTGTGGATTCGAAGGTTAGTGTCGAAATAGGTTCATGTAAGGCGGGGAAGCTGCTTTTTAAATTACCTATGCTTAGATTATCATGCTGAAATACTATTATGCGGAGGTAAGTATATTATATTAATTAGTATGAATAACATTATGCCGTTATATTTTATGCCTAAGAATTTTATGCAGTTATGTAGATAGAGAACTAAGTGCCTTGTGCCTTCATGCTTAATAATATGATCACAAAAAAATAAATGCGAAAATCACTAGGAAAGAGTCGAGTGAATTTTGGGTTATACATTTTAGTGCCTTAGTGTTTTTCACACCTATTCACAGCATCTAACTAAACTATCGCTTATCTGATTATTCTATACCACACTTATTTACGATGACGGCTTGGTGTAGTAAACTCCATGTTGTGTAAACGAGGGTATCAAATCTACTAAGTTCCGGTTAATTGAAATAAAACGATATAAAGTTGCTATATCGGATTGTAGCATTACGTTTATGTTGCGTGAAGCTTGACGTCCATAGTGACTGGCACGTGGTGATCATTGCAATATAAACTAGCTTTTTAGTTATGTTGACGTAGCTTATTCATCATCCACCCCAGTTTCCCCTTTTAATTTGGTACAGTCAGCGTCATATATCAATCAGCAGTCATTTCGACCAAATATTTCAAGTGAACAATCTGCTCTGTTTTACAAGATAATATTCGTCATAGAGTATTCTACATTTATGACAATTCTAGTTGAATACAAGTAATAACGTTTTATAATATTTGGTCACCGTGATTGCTACATAATATGATAAGAAGCTGCCTGCTCTGCCATCACCTAAACCAGAGTTGAAAAACTTTGAAACAAAAAGGGTTGCCCATAGAATTATGTATTTTTATTTTAAGTTACACTAATTAATTCTTCCTTATAAACTTATTACTTTTATAACTTCCGTCAAACCAACTGCAGAGAATATGTTGACTTCAAGTCTTTTTTAAGTCTTTCCATGGTGTTCGCTTGTGTTCTTTCAATTGGTAAATTGTCACCATTTCAATAACATGTTTTGTTTTGTTGCAGAATAACACAGAAGCATTAAACGATGAGAAAAATGGGGAACATAACTGACGCGCTGTTATCTCAACTTACTAGCTCGTACAGTAAAATAAAAATAACGGATAAAGTGAAATGCGGGGCGACTTAACTTTGAGGGAGTGATAGTAATCAAATAAGATCTACTTGCGCTGCGGCGACAATCTATAATAGAATAGGAATTGATAGTTTAAGTAAAATTAACACACCAATAGATGGTTAAAATGATAATAAAATTTGTTAAGAGCCATAGGGCATCGATATTCCCAGGCTACGTTTTACTTTGTTATTTTTACGTATTTTCTATTAATTTTTCAAGGTATTAGATAAATCGTAAATTTAGTGTTGCTGAGCTATTATTTTATATTTACTTTTTTAAAATTAAGTATATTTTTTATTATTTTGTAGTTAGGTAATAGTAACAAAATATACTGTGTTACCTATCTATGACGTCAAGTACAGCTTTAGAATATTTTTCACATACTTATAGATTATTGTCAATCGACTATTTTACTCGTACAGAATAAATCGACTGCACTTAAAAAAGTAATCAAGTTATATTTTAATAAATTTTAGACGCAAATACTTTGCAAATGATGTTATTTAATGAATTTGCATGTGTACATCTTGTGCCATTCGCCCCTTATTAAATTTATTCAGCGTAAATTAAATGCAATGTTTAGTGTAAGAATACTTCAATGTCTTGTTATAGAATTCTAAAAGGGATGGGTCGTCGCATTCGCCTAATCTCTTTTATACCTTTATTGGGAATCCACATCTCGTTGAATATTGTGTGTTAAAGTACGATTGAGACCGATCGGCGCGCGTCGAAGTGGCTGTGCAGTTGGTACGCGAATTTGGCCATTACTTCATGTATTGATGCTTTGATTTTAATTTACCAAAAAAATGTTGCGCTTTGACGCGCGCCGTTTGATTCGCATTTTACTATAGTGTAACATTTAGTTTGACCTTACAAGGACACATCGTTTTTTGATAAAAGTTTATAGAAATTTAACCTTAACACTGACGTGAGTTTGTATATTTGATAAGTATAATTATATTAAATGCTAATGCAGATGTACCAATTCTACATTTCGAATCACTAATGTTAGGTTTGTTTAAATAGTATTTTTTCGCCATTAGCAGTGTGTTATTGCTTAAAAATTAATATAACGCGAGCATGACCAGAGTAATACTGAAATTAAGTACAACTAAACTATATAATTTAGAGAACCATCCTTTGCCACACCCTGCGAGTACAGTCAGATAAATATTAAACTGTTACAAATAATTCGACCTACTTGTGTTCACACATCTTATGTAAAAACTCCTAACAGGTTATTTACTTTGTAGATAAATGAAATTGTTGTATAAAACAGATTATAGCAAAATATTGACTCCTATTATAATTAGTAATAATTATAACGAGTTTTTATTTCATTATTGAAACGAAATTGATGCTGTTACTTTTGTCCTAATCATGACGTTCTAAATAAACTTTAAATTACTTCAAAAAACTTTTTTTATTCCCCATACCCCACCCCATTACTTTAATTGTATAGCTGTTAGTCCGAGGTGTGACTTACACAGCTTTACCGGGCAATGGGGTGAGCGGAAGGCTCTCAACCCCTAACATTTAAGTAACGTGCCTAAGTGTGCCGAGCCTAACCCATGCCATGAATTTAATCGCACTTTACTAACTCCAAAAGTTCCTAAGATCGATATTGATTTTTGTGAATCAATTACTACAACACACTGTAGGTAGTAAAAACGAGGTAGTGGAAGAGGTAAAATGCATTATATTTGGGAATATCTCAATTGAAAAATACTGAGCCTTCAGATACTCCCTCATTACAAAGGCATCATTAAATCGGCGCTGCAGCATTGGTCACTGGTTCGATCCCGCGCAGTTAACACTTTCGTGTGCAGGAACAAGTCTGTTGTTTGTTTATTGGTATGGGTGTTTTCTACAAATAGTATTTCTTTCTACAAATATTAAATGGGTATCACTACATAGTATAAAACAAAGTCGCTTTCTCTGTCCCTATGTCTCTTTGTATGCTTAAATCTTTGAAACTATGCGATGGATTTTGATGCGGTTTTTTTTAATAGATAGAGTGATTCAAGAGGAAGGTTTATATGTATAATAACATCCTATTGCACCCGTGCGAAACGGGGGCGGGTCGCTAGTATAATATAATCGTTACAAGCTTTGAAATAAAGTCTAATGATATGGGGGCTGACTAAACAAAATTGTGAGAAAATTCTAATCGCCCCGTAAGCAAGGTATGTCTTTGTAAAATACCTAATCAATTAATCACAGTATTCAGGCACATGTATGGCAATGACGACGATTAAAAGATTACACTAAAACGCTTGCTTATTGAATAAGCATTGCACACGTATGAATGGTAATCTATTAACGGTCGCACAAGTGAGAAATTCCGACGCTAAGACTTAAGCAATGGGAATTGGCAAAGTTCCGAGGCGCGACTGGGCGCACCGGTGCGGAGGCTGTAAATATACCGTTATACTTATTTGCCGCGCGGCGCATCTTGCTTTGGGCTTGGGCGCTGCGTTTGCTTATTTACCTTGGGAGGTATAATGGAAATAGACATTCACTGTCACTAATGTTTATTTGTATCCATGTATGCATATTGTATCAATCAATAAACAATAGATATGGTCGAACAGAGATATATCCGAGTAGTTTATACTTTAGAGAAAGAGTGTTGAAAAAGTGTTCAAAAGCTTGATTGACATAGTATATTTGAAAATCAGGTGGGAACATTAACTTTTTGCCCCACACGAGTCTGAATCTTATTGGAGCTTACATAGATGGCGCTGGTAGTAACTCTCCTATTAAAACGATGGTCTTGGATACTTTAACTCTACTAACTCACACTCACTTCTTTAATGAATTCACTCAAATAATAATTAGTGGCTGTTCCGTGGCTTGGCTTTTAGGAAGAAATAAACTCCTCTCTTGGAGACACCAATGGAATCTTCGTTTCATATTTAAGATGTACAGTCGCCATCAGATGTAAGTATTGAAGCAAACATGGTGACCAAATACTTCTAATCAGTTTCCAAGACAGGAAGTTCAATAGGTACATACGTGATTGATATGTCAGGGGTCCTGTTCCGATATTAATTAATGATTGTTCGAATATTAATGGTAACCTGGGTAATATTTAACTTATTGGCCGTGAAACTGCTCAGAAGCATTTGGTCACCTTGTGTGCTTCAATATCTATATCTGATGGCGACTGTACCAGTACGCGAAAGGAAGAGTCATGTAAAACGAACGATGGAAGAGCGCCAACCATCTAGGTTCCAGATAAATGAGCATGATATTTAGACTAGTTTACCCCCGAATACTTAAACAAACGTCAATCAATGTTGAGCACGCCTTCAAACTCATGCAGTCCCAATAACTAAAAGCGAAAGCTATACCTACTTGTGGGAGATGCTCAACTTTGATTTGCGTTTAAGAATTCGGCGGTTAGATATGTAATATATCGCCTCCGTTCCTCGTATGGTGGGTAGCCGTAGCCGTAGGCATCAACGGGCAGGTCTTCATTGCTTCAGAAGACGACAAAAGATGAAAAAGACTGCACCACCCCGTCCATCTGTATATCGCCTAATAGCAAAACAAAACTTTAGCTTGGGACAAGGGCTATGTGAGGTAGTCTCGTATTTATTTATTTAATGGGAACGTGCTAGTTAGTGTACGGTTAGATACCGGTCTTCTAAATCGTAAAATCGGCTCTAAACATAAAATTAGCCCATAAACTTGCAATCAATTAAACATCGTCACTATTCTGGCGCGAGTCGCCGGGAAAAGGCTTATGAACATAAATCAATTGACGCCAATAAGGAAATCGGCAACTTGATGTCTGTGTAGGCACTGCTGGCCCTTTCAGGACTATGCTAGGTGTAAGTAATTGGTGCTTGGATTAAAGTAGTTGTCTGCTATCTTCCCGCATCTTCGGAATGTTGTCTGCTCAGTTTTTCAAGTTGCAATCTCAGCAATAGAGCGTAATTGATACCGACATTTACTTGCGGCGTTGTATATGAAATGCTCGTTCTTGTTAAGAAGTTGGATTTCTTGTTGCTTGCTTTTTTATAAGTTATTATTTTATGTAGATAGTAAATGTAATTGATCACGCAACCTACAGGATTCAGTTAATAAAATAAATAATGCTGCATTCACGCATACGGCACCCACCTTTATTTGAAGAGCTTATAAATTTCACACTGAAATATAAATGAAACGTAAATCCTAATTTAAAAACTTTTGGATGAGCCACTTTAGACTTAGGACATGTAAAATTTTCATACGTGTTGATAATGAATCAATAAACAAGAGTGTTTATAGCTTGGCAAAAAAGTCCTGAAACGGAACTAAAAAATATTATCACTGGCAATACTGTGTTTAAAAAAAACAAATTGGGAAGTTAGCACCTTTTAGCTAATTGATACTTTTTTATTGATTTTAGGTTTTAATTTTAATTTCAATTTTCAAGGTAGTGCCTGAGCCAGCTTTAAGAATATATCTTCAGATGAAAGGAGAAAATCATGATAACACGTGGTTAAAATAGAAAAGGGTTATTACCAACGAGGACAAACTTTAAATAAGCAAATCGACTGGTAATCATACACCTACAAGATGATAGTATAATACTAGCATGAGCGACTCATTGGAACGAAGTACAGCTTAGAATTTTCAAGCCAAGCCATAGCTGAAGATTTTTCTGGTTTCGAATATTTAGACAACATTTTTCCATACCCTAATTATAATACATTATTAAAATTTTGCTACTTTCTTCTTTCAATTTTTAACTTAGTAGTTGGAAACCGTCCTGACAATGTGTTTGTATGTAATGGGAATCAACTGTTTGGTGCCATTCCCTTTCCATTTCTGCCACCTAACGGCTCACGAATTAGTAAACTATCATAACTGTTTGTGTCGTAGTATACGGGGTGACCACATTAACGATAGTGGCGCCCCTATTAATTTCACGACTTTTTTGCCAGGCTGTACTTAACTGTGTCTTAAAATCACGCAATCTCTACTGAATCGCAATTAACTGAAACATGGTCAAACCCTAGATTTGATTCTGGTCATTTACGTTTGAAATCGTTTTTGGTACCTAGGTACTTAGTCTAAGTCTAGGTAGGTAGTCCTTTGCTTCATATTTTGACGCTCGCAAGGGAACCAAAAGCTATAGGGTAATTAGGTACTTCCTGTTGACCGAGGTAATCGTTTCATAGCTGTTCAATAGACTTTTCAACATGTTAGGTACCACAAAGCACAACGTGATGAAATGTACTAGGTATCTAGTTGAGCGACTTTAGTCCATTACACAATTAGCTACTTTGAGAATCCTTGCCAGCTCAAAATAAAAAAATATGTTAGGACTTGACTATTCCTAGATATGGTAGGGGTATGGTAAAGTACGTACTAATCGTTTTAGCCGAATACGAGATACACGTTATACTGTTTGTAAATACTTCCCATGTTACGTAATTTATCTCACTTCCTTGAGATGGCCTTTTATGAATGGCGATAAAATATGCGGCATCTTCACGTGTCATGTGAGTTGGATATACGTACGTAAGTATTCACTTTATGTATTTGTGAAGTTAGGATGCATTTATTCACTATGAACAACTAGTAAACGACAAGTCAAGTTTCCATTTTACAATTCAAACGCATGATTTAAATGGTTAACTTGGCTATTTAACATGTGTTCGATAGCGAACGCTGTGCGGCTCATGCTCATGCTTTGGTTGGTTCATTGAGGGCCATCGGGATTGATTTATTTTACATACACCTGTACAGATTAACAACAAAGAGAAGTTAAAGTTTAACAGTTGAAAGATTAGTTAAGTTTCTTCCCCTTTCACCCCTGTTGAAAGCCCTCTGCGCTTACCCTTGAATTCGGAAATGCTGTCAAAGCCATACGCGGCCAAACAGCATTTGTCATTTGGAAAAAAAAAACACTTAGCGGTGAGCCGCACGGCAGTCGCTCGCAGTCAAGCAAGCCAAGATACCAGTAGGGGGTCGTAGAAGAAAACATTTTACATAATTATTACGTCTATTACTACCATTAATTTTTTTACAACATTCTCCGTTTCAGTACAAGATCTAATCGCAATAATACAAACATACACGTAATATACAAACTATTACATGTTATATGTTTGTGTTTGACATCTCAAACACAAACACCGATATGTTCGGTGATGGAAAACACCGATATAAAACCCAAGCAACCCGGATAACGGCGGTAGGCTCGCCCCTTGCCACGTTGGGTTCAAATTCCCTCGGCGAAATGTGGGCTCCTGAATGTTCCGTTCACCATGACGGCAACAGTCAGTGCGCCTCTGACTAACCCATTAGGGATATGGTCGTGAGGGTATGTTATGTTATGTTATGTTATGTTATGTTGACATCTCAAAAAGTTAAATGTTCATCAATACCGTCCTAATTAGGCACTAAGGAGTCACGCGTCTGTGTAGGTATTTTTTTGCAAAATGATTTTACAAGCTCAATTAAAATTGTTTAAATATAAATATCTAGTTATTACAATGTTTTACGAGAAAAAAAAACTCTGATTGCGGTGCAGAAATAAGTATTATTTAAGTGTTTTCGGTAGGTAGGTAAACAATCAGTCTGGAGTTATTGCGGCGTAGTTACATTCGCCACATTTACTGGGTGAGATACTTGTTACATACCGACATTTTGCTATTAATTAGCGGGCACAGCTGAAAAGGCAATAACGAAGAACGTAACGCTGGGAATGGGAGATGTCTGCCATTTTTATTGCTGGTTCATTAGGTGGAGCGTTGGTTGCTTTCGAATAATTTCCACTTATTCTCATAGTCCAGGAGCTGCCGTCCTGTCTATGCGAAAGGATGTCAAGTTGAAACATATCATCACATTGATGTTATTTCCTAGGTGCAACGATGTCTTCTAGAACCCGACCAAAACTTGCCGACCTCGACAACGTCAACCGTTGCCATATGAAGATCCGCCCTTGTGCAGGTCTTAGGGCACAGAGAGCAATCGAGAAGATGACCCATAGTTTGAGGGACCACGTCGCAGTCACACGCTCTGGGGCTCCTCTCACAACCCTCACGTCATAAGGTTTGGTCTGCAGAGGCTAACAACGCAACGGAGTCGATTCAGTGACTTACAGTACAGGTTGGCCACGTCTGATCATGGCCGGGTGGTAGGATTTCCGCAGGAGGAATGTCAAACTTACACGATGCCTAATAGTGAAAATACTCTGTTCATTATAGATAAAGATAGAATTATAAATACCAGATTACGCTTTCTGAAAAATCTGAGTTTGCGTAGCTACTAAAACTAAAAACGGGAATTTGATTATTGATAGTAAGCAAATAATTGATTGTTGTTCGAACTGACCTAATAAAATGGCTATTGAGTTAAATATATACCATGGTCTAGACTGTGGCCACCGATCCCTTCGCCCGAAGCGGCGTGCTTACCTTTACTTCGGTGACTATTAGATAGTGATTGTGGTCTGGAGTCTATTCACAAGATTAAAAAAATAATACTTAGCTCATTTCATGGCCAAACCTAAATCGTTCGTTCTTTTTCATAGCATGAAATAATTTTAATTTTTCGATTACTCTCAGACATAATATTAAAATATAGGTACTCAGAATTTAACGAAAGTTAGTCCAGGTACGACGTTAAATGAATGGTTTAATTTCAAAATATCAATGAAAAGGTCACATCTCCAGCCTTAAAAATACGAAAAATTAAGTAATATGGGCACTAATTAAAATAGATTATTCACTAATGTCCGAAAGTTTGGTGCGGCTCAGTTAGTTATAGTAAACAGTCTGTGTTTAAGAGATTGTATTACGCTTTCAGCTCGGTGATTATCACACACCTACTTAGTTACTTGCCGTTTGTAAATAAGTACTCAGTAAGTACTATTTAGAGAATAGTTTTACAAAAATAGCAACTCTATTAGCAAGATATTCATGTGTGTGCTCTCTGCTGGTTTTAATACGCTACAGAAATTCCTCGAGCGTACCTCGAGGCTTTCATTTTTTAGAACTCATACTCATCGTAGTTCGTCCACTGCGCTAACTACATTTGTAAATACCTACTTGTCGTTTAAATGATACATGTGACAAAAGTATGAGCGTGTACTTATGATAAAATTCTGATGTTTATTTATTTATTAGTTTGTACACTAATCGGGTTAGTAGGTGACCTATCTCTGTCTGTCTACCTATCATTACGTTTCGTTAACATTTGCGGGTCGTGGATTCGAATCCCATCAAGAACAAAGCTTTCTTGTGAGGAACCATTTTGATATGTGTCTGGGTGTTGTTCATTTAAAACTCGGAAAACTATAATAAAAACTAGTCTTGTTGCGTGTCAGATAGCGCTTTAGTTTCAAAATTACCAAATATATTTATCATTATCATTAATTAGTAGAAAATATTTCTTTAAATTAATCCAGGTTTTGCTAATGCTGTTTATGTCCTCAGGATCTTGAAGAGCAAAGAAATGCGCCACTGGTCTAAAAGGCATGCCTGTGCCCTCCCTGACCACTACGAATTTATGGTCCTCCCCGCTCAACCCGCCCGCGGTGCGATGCCCGGGCAACATTGTGACGCCGCGTATTAACTATTTACGACGATTTTAACATTTTTATGTTAACCACACAAGAAAAACGACAGACTCAACTTGTGCTCGTTAATTAATGCTTATTAAATTCGGCTGAATAATTCAGTGTGAGTATTATGTAATTTTATAGCGGTGTACCTTTTAAATTTACATAAAAAGTATTTGCCTATCTGAATCAAAATCGAATAGATATCAAAATAACTATAAATGTAAATAGATCAATACAAAATATTTCCAGTCATTCCCTATGTGATGATAATAGAAAACTATGTTTGAATTGCTGAACACTATTGCATAGTGGATAATTTATTTTTTGGTGTAATTAGCTCGCTTTCTATTTGTTTCAAAATGCTGGCTAATCGTTTGGCCTTCAAAATTGTACCTTCAAATTACACTTTAGAATTATTTTGGCTTCGCTACCGTAATAATCTTAAATAATAAATAAATGGCCATAATAATTAAAATCTCTCACATTAAGCTTTAATTTTTCAACTGTAGCTTGCCAACACCAAGGCTCTATATAGCCTAAATAATAAATGTATCCACAGCTCAGCTCACAATAATATGGAGGTGGCGTTTCACTGCACTGATAATGTCTTAGTCCACAAGTGGTGCAGCCAGGAGCTAACATCTCCCGCCATGTTAATGGTTATGACCCAATCAGATTTACTGTACCTCCGCTTGGTATTTTTTCACTCTTTTCTGAAAATGAATTTTCTTGATAAATGTCTTGTAGTAGCTACTGTCGCGTGAATTAAAGTTGATCGATCATTAGAGCTTCCCCTTATTCATAAAAACGAATGCATCGCTAAAGCATAGATTTAGCAATTGACGTGTTGTGTCACTTACTCGCAAATGGCGGCAGCAACAAGAATGAAAGTGACAAAGCGATACAAAAGTTAAAGTGTTGTTGAAGACCTGTTTAAGTTTTTATGAATAAGGGGGTAACAATATCAACTGTAATTTTATCCATAATTACAAAAAGCGTTATTGTATTGCAGTTGTCTCTGCATTTGCCGTTCTCATTAGTGATGTTGTTATATTGCAAGCTGTACGGTGGACGGCACATCACTCTACCCATTTCCGGTCAGTCCTCCTTGCTCTATAGCAAAGAAATGATATTTGGCAAAAGCGAGAGACACAACGGAAATGGGGTAACCTGATGTGCTGTTGACTGTACCTAAATAAAGGTTTTTTCAACTTCTTGCTTACTCGGCGTGAATAACCAAATCACGATTTATAATGCAATTATGAACATAACTTTGTCTTCCTCTCTCATTGCAAGTTTGAGTTCGATAAAAATGGATGTCTGACAATGTAATTTTCTCGTTCATACTGTACTCGCTTATGTTAACGCATTCCTAAGCGAAGATTTTTTACAAGAATGGATCGCTGAGGGACGTCATCTCGTTGACATCAGCATCAAGCTGGGTTCATTATGAGAATGATATCCGGTTTCGGCTACATCACCCTGCAAACGTAATAAGTACGTACCTACTAGCGTATTATCATTTGCGGTAGGTACAGGTGAATCATCAATTTATATTTGAGGATAAGTAACACCTCAAAAAGTTTCCTTTAAGTAATATTAATGAGATAATTATGTTAAAGACTCTTCTGCGTATTTTTTTAACACATGTTTATTACTCACTCACTGTGATAAGCTTTTTAAGTTTTTAGCTACTATTAATATTGGCAGGACAATAATGTAAGTAGTAGATTTTTGGAACGGATGTCAGATTCAAATTCGATATCCTGGAAGAATTGACGGGAAATAAGGGACGTGATTGAAAGGGAACAACTCACTTGTGAAGTTCTTACTGATCGGTATCATAAGAATAAAAATATGCACATAAGTGACCAAACATCGACAATCTAGGTCCGAGCACGCTTTAATGATTTTTGTTTGTTTTATTCTCTCTGTGAACGATGGTCATTTTTGTGTGAGTACTTGCACTTATTTCGGTTTCTAAAAGTTCAAAAGCAATTTTACCCAAACTAAGAGGCATGGCGTGTTCTGCTGTCGGAGGACAAGATCTATTTTGGGTCGCTGCGCCTAATAGTAAGATAATATAGATAATTATAACTTAAAAAAGCATTCCCTTATTTTTGGAAAAAGAGGTAACATCACCCTGTACGTTGTGAAAATCTAATATTCCAAATAACATGTGTTTTGTATTGTGTTCATGCATTCTTAAAAAATGGCCAAAAAGCTCCGCCCGGAAAAGCACAATAGTCTATTTGTGGCGACTCTTTATTAGGTACAGTGGGGATTTTACCCCTTTAAATTCTTTGTACGGACAGTTGCAAAAGGAAGCTAACTATACTCTTTCGGTCTGTAAGTACCCATATTGGAGATTATTCATGAACGTCAAAATGGCGGGATCACTCTTCGTATCAAAGAGGCTTTCCACTAGTTTTATAGTGCTTATTTAGCACCTTTTAACACCTCTAATAATAATTTAGGTACTTGCATAGTCTAGACGATATTAGGACACATAGAGGATCCCGCGTCAAGATGGCGGGATCACGCTGGTTGCCACAAAACCACCGATAATTTTGTTAAACTAACTGCTCTAAGATTTAACACCTATCCAATACCTCCGAAAAAACATATAATATTGCCAGAAATGATTATGGTTTTTGTTTAATTTACTTTTTAATAGTTCTAAACTTCGATGGCACTTTCGCCTGCTTAGTTGTGAAGAGCAAAGTTCATTTTGGTTTAAATTGCTCTTCGAATAATTGACAGAAGACGCTTTTGCTTTTTTATTTTAGTAATTAACATTGAATCTTCAAGTTTTTGGCGTTTTTGATAAGTAAAAACCCCTATATAATTTTGAATGCAGGGGAGTTATAATATAAAATATCGATAAACAAACATTCCAATCTAAAGAAGTGCAGACCTACTAGTTTTTGCTTTTTGTAGATGGGTGATTCTAAAACTTGTCAATTTTAATAAATGCGTTCAATAGCATAATGTACCTTTCGTAAAATGTACCCCTTGCGCAAAACGTACCTTTCTCACAAAGCGCCATTCTCAAATTAATAATTCGAATCCACGACCACTGAATTACAACACAATCGGCGGCTGGCGCCTGCGCCGCTGCGCAGTGAAATACACAGTTAACTAACGCGCGAACGTAGGTAGGAATCTTCACGGCTACACACTTTGACCAGTGTGCGTTGCCAGTAAAGACATATGGGAGTGAGACGTGGTCGTTCACTATGGGTCTCATAAGAAGGCTCAAAGTCACCCAGCGAGCAATGGAGAGAGCGATGCTTGGTATTTCCCTGCTTGATCGAATCAGAAATGATGAGATCCGCAGGAGAACTAAGGCAACCGACATCGCTCGAAGGATTGCATTGCTGAAGTGGCAGTGGGCGGGACACATAGCGCGAAGAACCGATGGCCGTTGGGGTGAAAAGGTTCTCGAATGGCGACCACGTACCGGACGGCGTTACGTGGGCAGGCCCTTCATAAGGTGGACCGACGATCTGGTCAGGTCGTGGAAAGCCGCTGGATGCGGACAGCACAGGACCGATCGTTGTGGAGATCTTTGCCCACTGCTGGGCATAGGCTCAGCAGTGGGCGTTGTTCGGCTGATATGATGATGACACACTTTCAACAAGGAAAGCGAAAGCATAATACGCGATTTTGCTAATAAGATGGATGACTTAAGTCTAAAGGCTTTTCGAATACGTTATAAGGTTTGTGTCTATGAAATCTTGATCATGTCCTTTGCGGGTGATGGAAAACACCGATAAAAAACCCAAGCGTTCTAGCGTTAGTTAACTGTGTATTACAACACTGCGCAGCGGCGCAGGCGCCAGCCTCCGATTATGTTGTAACTCAGTGGTCGTGGGTTCGAATTATTAATTTGAGAATGGCGCATTGTGAGAAAGGTACGTTTTGCGCAAGGGGTACATTTTACGAAAGGTACATTATGCTATTGAACGCATTTATTAAAATTGACAAGTTTTAGAATCACCCATCTACAAAAAGCAAAAACTAGTAGGTCTGCACTTCTTTAGATTGGAATGTTTGTTTATCGATATTTTATATTATAACTCCACTGCATTCCAAATTATTTAGGGGTTTTTACTTATCAAAAACGCCAAAAACTTGAAGATTCAATGTTAATTACTAAAATAAAAAAGCAAAAGCGTCTGCTGTCAATTATTCGAAGAGCAATTTAAACCATAATGAACTTTGCTCTTCACAACTATGCAGGCGAAAATGCCATCAAAGTTTAGAACTATTAAAAAGTCAATTAAACAAAAACCATAATTATTTCTGGCAATACTATATGTTTTTTCGGAGGTATTGGATAGGTGTTAAATCTTAGAGCAGTTGGTTTAACAAAATTATTGGTGGTTTTGTGGCAACCAGCGTGATCCCGCCATCTTGACGCGGGATCCTCTATGTGTCCTAATATCGTCTAGACTATGAAAGTACCTAAATTATTATTAGAGGTGTTAAAAGGTGCTAAATAAGCACTATAAAACTAGTGGAAAGCCTCTTTGATACGAAGAGTGATCCCGCCATTTTGACGTTCATGATTATTCGCGTAGACGGTGGGAGTGTGCGCACAGGTCGTGTTGTACGGAAACAGTTAGGCAGATTAGTACTAATAGCACGTCTAGGTTCACAAACTGCGCAGTTGTAGCTACTACTTTGGGGCTTTACAGTACTCGGACTATTACAGAATGAAATAACTTATTTTAAAGCCTTGACCTTATTCGTAATCAGCTGATGAAGAGCAAAACTGATGGCAATTAACCTCTCTCACAAACAAACTTGTTTGCAATCATAGGATTCGAACGGCAATATTAAATATTTTGGCACCACATATATGTAAGTTCCTGCCACTAAGTAAACGGCAAGATAAAACTGGCTGTATTAAGAGCTTTTATTACAAAATTAGCAATGCAGTTCTACTAATAGATGGGAGAAGGCTGGGAATACGAGGAAGAATTATCTACTAAGAGCAACAAGGCCCATACTTTAGCCCGTGCACGGCATTACGCACTGAGACAAAGCAGTGGTTACTTAAGTTTCGATAATTTCGTAGGAAATATAAATTTTGGTCGATGATTGAATTTTTTTATAGTTAATCAATGAATCGTGCGGCGGGACGGGGCGGGTTAGCTCATCCGCTAAGTATTTCGGTGGTTTTTGTTAGCGAGAAGGCCTCGGCGGACACGATCGCAAACAAATGACGGCATCCTCCGACGGGTAGGTAGGAGCTTAGACTCACTTTTCCCTTCGATTGTAATAAATAAAATATTTTAATAGTTTCCGTTGAAACTAAAACGCCTATTTTACTCACCAAGTGATTTTTAGACCACGTAGCCAAATGATGTTGAAAATAATTGCAATGATGAGGACAGCTCCTTTTTATTGCAATTTTAGCGATTTTACTTTTGTTTGCCATAAACAAAACTATCACAACATCAGCTGAGCTTTTGCAGGTTCTAATAACAAACACATCAGAGGACAAACTGTCCCACAACGGTGGAAGAGTCACATCTAAAAAGAATAACTACTTATGTTCATTGCTTAAATATTTTTTTTGGCAAATTACTTTTCACGATTTTCAAAGGGGCGGTTTCAAACTCTCTAACAAGTCCATTTTAAAAATGATATTGATTTAGGGCAGCCTTGATCTAAAAACCAGCATAAACCCATGTTTTTTTGCAGTTTGCATAATGTACAATTCAGTCAAAGGTTGTAGGTTTCTGAAAATTATGTCTGTTTTAACAAGGCTAAAGAAATTATAACAAAATTACAATTGTCATTTTAAACCTGTTAGGTTTGTACAGTGTATCTGTCAATTATAATTTGTAACAGATAAAATTAATTAAAGATGTTTTTATACGGCCAATTTGCATACGAGATCGATGCAAGATTTTTTAGGAGACTGTCAAGAAGTGAAAGGTGGCCTAGTACCTACTCGTAAACGAAGTAATTTCTCGAGTAAGCTGCAACTGTAATTAAAGTTCAATTCAATCTTGGAATTTAAGACCAGTTATATTTTAATACCTTTTATTGCCAATAACCTTTACCGTACTTATGATGCAACCAGCAGAATTTCTTATTTAGACGTTAGACTACATTCGTAAAAAGAATGCCATAAAATGATGATGTGGAAAAGAGTTTAATGTTAACAGTTAATTTTTAAAAATAACCAAGGTGATACCACTCATGCACTGATAACAGTAGTGAAATATGCTTGTGTTTGATTTTAATTCAGTTACGAAATTATCCAATACAGAGTGTCGTGGTCTTTATTCCTCAAGTATCTTTGATCTTCACCTCCATTAATATTTAATAGGTATATTTAAAAAATGGCTGACATTTTACAAAATATAGATAGAATCAATATTATATTTATAAATAAAAGGAACTGCCTAAGTAATGAATGTTACACTAACGTATGTTGATTGATAACTACTTAAAATGATAATACATAAAAACTAGGTTTTTAAAACAAATTCTATTTGTGTAAATATACAAATTATATCAGATTAATCTGTTCTTCTTCTCTAAAATGATAGTCCCGATCAGAGCCTATCTAGTCTCATTAGGATGTTAACATCCTAATTAAGATTTTACAATGAATATTGAGTTTGTAGTATTATTGTATATTAGGTTTTAATTATATTTTCCAACACCATAATAATTAAGCCCAAAAAAAGAGGGCGAGTCCCATTGACCATTGTTTTTGTGATGGTTAATATTCATTCATACGCGTGATTGAATGACGGTCGCGCACGCGCCGTCGCGCCTTGTATTAGACATCAACGCTTGCGCAGCGTCACTCATTACGTCTATATTCTTGATCACAATTTTAGAGCATCCGTAATCCTATTGTTGTTTAACTACTTCTTTGAAACCAAAAAAACAAAAACAACTATATATATAATAACACCACTGGAGTTACCGTTTCATTCATACGTTAAATAAAACCCGAGAGGAGGTTTTAACAAAAAAAAAAACCTTATGAACTAGCTAATTAATTAGAGTGAAACTTATATGGTGGAGTCCAGCATAAGATAGGACAACATTACGTAAGATTCCACCTAATAAGTATCTATAGTAGATAGTATTATAAAATCTTCATATTGTTCAACTTGCCTTTTTATAATGAAATTAATTGCAAAGGACAGCGCAATGTATACCATAATATAAAAATATTTTATGATGCTATGATGAAAAGCTCCACGTACATAGTCTAGTAAGAGCAAGTTTCTGCATTTAGCTATAAACTACTAACGGGCATATTTTTATGGAAAGTAAAAAAAAAACAATATATTAATGGTCTCAGGCAGTAAAGATAAATTTTAATTAAGACATAAAGAAGAGGACACGGTTAAGGAGTATCATATTAATCAACAGAGTGAACCATAGTACTTTTAATAACGTACTCTCGAGTACACAATCCATGTATTTATTCGCCCGTGTTATTGATATTGGCTATTACGCTTTCGGCTTTTATTGTTGGTAATAACAGTCGTCTGTCTATAAGGAGTAGGTTAGAAGCTAGTCAGGGATGTTAAATGAAACATCTAGGGGGCTATTACATCGATTATATAATTAAGCAGTAATTATACATTGTTGCTTGTGCGGAGCCTAGCCGCCGCGAGAGCGGGCAGGCGCGGGTGGCGCGAGACGAGTACATGTCGCAGCCAAAAATAACATTGCACTTTAATACACAATGCCCAGAGATTTGGTTAAACTATGACTGACTGAAACTGTTGGCCCTGTGAGTAGACGTAACGTCAATATCTTTGAGATCTTAGGTTCAATTACCATCTTGGACTCTGTTTAGCAAAGTCCAAAACAAAAAAACTTCGTTTTTTTACAACATTTTAGGAGGTGTCATAAATTGGACATTGCCTCTTATCAAGTTGCCTATACACTGAAAGTGAAGGTCATTGTAAGGACAAAATCAAACAGGACAAAGCATTGTGTCTGTATTAACAGTATTTCTTTTTCTTATAAAGTATCTGAAATTCACAATCTCACCGTACTCACAATGTAACTTAATCAGCGGTGCTTTGCGAAATGGGTAGTTGTTACGTAATGCCACGAATTGTGAGTCTCGCTGCGACATCGACGCTGGGTGCGTTTTCCCAAGTCCCGCATTAATGAGCTTCGTTATAAAGTAAGTTGAGGGTTCTTAGCTGCCATCCGGCGAGATTGCTTTTCGCGGCCGGCGTCTATTAATAGTTATTTATAGGTAAAACAGAAAGAATAGCTCCTCACGAGTGTAGCTGGAGCTTAGGGTTGCACTTGTGAATTGAAATTTAAGGTAATTTTGAAGCGAGTCTAGCAACTGGGCACAAGTGGTTTGGTGTTTTTTTATGTAGGAGGTAAGCAAACCATTGATGTCGGTTCATTGAAATAAAGAAAGATCTTCGGTAATTATTGTGACAGTAGAGACTACTGCAGCCTTATTACAATCTTTACTCTCTACGAAAGAGAGTAATCTCTTCTGTTTATTTTATCATCAATTTTGGATATTTTTACAATCATAATCGATAGTATTTATAAGCCTTGTTTGGGTTGACTTTGGAATCAAAGCTTCACAAAACTTCGTCAGTATTGCACTCCTGCACCAGGCTATCATCAGGGCTGTGTTTTCACTGTCAAGTGAAAACTTTTTTCACTGTTGCAGTAATTTGGTTTGCTTTAAAGTTTTACCTCTTGTAGTTTGTTGGTGATTAAATCTCAGCTGAATACTGCAGGTATATTTTGCCAACCCTGGCTGGCGCAGCTCGCTACATCGCCGACAATGCGTCACAGGCGGTCATCATCCACGTAACAATTACATCCTCACTCACGGCACTAAACTCGCTTACATTACCTTCCGATCTACCAAAACATCGCTGGTATTTACAAAAACCCCCAACAATGACGCAAACCATATTCACGGAAAATTATAGCCCAACTGAATTAAACTACGTAACGATTATAATGTATTTTGCACAGCTAGGCAGCAATAAAGTATGTATCATAAATATTTGTGGCCGCTGTTACACTCCAGTACGCTGGGAAGTCGAAGAAAGCTTTCCCAGCTCTTTTATTATTCAGAAAGGCGGGAAGTACGAACATGTATTGCCATTCTATATTATTTAACTTGTTTAGGCGTTTATGAATAAAATATCACAAGCCTCGCCTTTAGGAATCGTCAATGCCTGTTTGTATATTTTTTATTTTTCTTAATTATCACCGACCACAGGCATCGGGTGATACAAAAATTGGACCTATGAAAAGCATTTGATTTGCATAATGTTACCATTTGTGTAATTTTGAATTTTATGGATAATCAAAGAAGACTTAGCCATCGCTTTTTGTAAATAAATTAATTGATTGATAAAAAAAGGATGATTTACAAAATCGTTTGTTTCTAGAATAGTGTGAGATGAGCATTTATTTTTACCCGAGAGTTACATAAGATTAACCGACGTGTAGATTGAACATGCTTTGATAAGAATTTCCGGTTAATTTTTTTAACATAATTGGCTTTTAAAATTCTTTAATTTTTTGATTACATTATAGTTTTTCTTAAAGAATTTACAAACAATAGTTATTTTGGGCTATGATGAAATGAATTTTATATGTTGTTCAAGAAGACATCAAATATTTTAATTACAACATAAATGCTTGAATGGGTTAAACAACGTCTCACGTGTGTCTCGTACTTATAAGAACAAAGCTGCTAATTTTAATAACGTGGTAAACCATTTCCCACATAAAAAACTGTCCTCCAAAATTAATAGTATGAATATTACACCTCATATGCGTAGTTGAATTAAATGCAATATTTTAATGATCACGGAAAAGATTTCTTTAGTTTTAATAACATTATTATTGCAAATATTTACATAGTCAAACATGCTAAGTTATAAAGATCGTGGAAAAATTAAAGACGAAAATGAACATTACTTTAACTCTTATGTAAATATGAAGGTACGTAGCTTTTATCAACTTATGTTAATGTATTTGAAATAAACAAATATAGCCTATAAGGTAATGATGTAAAAACGATTAGCTAGTTTCTGAGTGCACCTACTCGGCACGATGACAAATTAGCCAATGCACTAGACGTGAGAGCTCGCTAATGACAGAGAACTGTGATAACGCGGTTGGGTTACATGCTGCTGCCAAGAAACCTCTTGATTCACCGCTGATAAAACTATTTATTCTCAATACAAAGGGTTCAGAAAAATGCTTCATTTTAAACTGTATGAATGTAAAGATAGTTAATATTGGTGTAAAATAAGGTGTAGAATCAAGGTTTAGTATCGATTTCTAGTCAAAAACCTGCTCATATGCGCGTTTTTTCAGGTGTTAAACGTTGTTCTAATATATTTTTTTCTAATCAAAATAAAAGAAAAAAAAATCAAAAGCCGGATAATGTAAGTAGAAATCGTTTGAGCTGAAATGAAGCGCAACTCCGCTGCATCTACGCATGCAAGCAAGCACTTTTGTATGCGTAGATGCGGTGGAGGGGCGCGTCATTACAGACTAGACGATCTCTACTAGGTGATTAGTCAACTGGGGTGGAATTTTAAACCAAATCAGAGAAAGGTAGTAAATGCATTATTAGGGTTTTCTTGCCTTGGTTTCAAAATATAAATCATGAGCAGACTAGTTAATTGTATGTTTTGTCGCACTGCAACTCTATCTCGTAGCATGCTACGTGCTACGAGGCACAGCGGAAGTGAAACAATTCTAATTTTGCTGGTTGTCTAATGGTTTCGAGTGCAGTAATCAGCACTCTTTGCAAAATGACGTCATGTGAGCCCACCCGGCATACCCTTGAACCTAAGTGGCAGCTTGCGGCCGCGTTGCCAATGACCCCGCACGCAGCCGCCGCCGCCCGCGCTGCGCCCGCGCACCCCGCACTCTAATTGTTATGTAACACGGCGAACTTACGCGCAACGCACCCAAATATCCGATACATGCCAATTTCACCTTACAGTACCCATAAGTACATTTAATTTGCCATCGAAATCTCCTCTCCCGCAATATTGGGATGCGCAAACAGGTTCCGAGAACGCGAATGCAGCTTCTTGCAACACCGAAGGGAAGTTAAAGTCACTGAACTTGCACTTCGCAAGCCATATCTCGTTCCTTACCTCATAGTTCTTGTGATTGTAAAATTACTCTTTGTGAGATGCTGTTATTATAAAGTCGGGTTTTATGAAGTAATAGCGTTTGAAAAAGTGCTTTTTCGTTATTTATACAGTTATTAAAGTACTTATATTCTGCTTAAGTTAATAGTACATTTTTATTCGGCTTTGTTTATTTAGTTGTTACCTACATTATCTTTTCTCGCTAATGTTGTTATTCAAGTCCGTGAACATTTCAAATGTTTATTTTAGTTATTTATACCGTGGCCAACCAATGAAAATAGTATCTTGGCATATTAAAAGACCGTATTTTACATACCGCTACTGTTTTTTTGCCCTTAAATATTAGCTAAGAGACCTGTTTTGTTATCATTTCCGTACTTTGGTAAGTTGATTCTGCCTTCTTATGCAATAAAAACATAAATACTCTGTGTGCCTACTTATATTTATCAAGTATCAGTAAATTATGACGTATAAGAGCTATACGAACGTAGCTGCTGTAATGAGTGTTGAACCATTGACACGACCTATTTCTCCATGCAAAAAGGATAAATATTCATTGCATTCCAGCATCAGTCGTTTGCTGCACAAACTTCGCTAAGCTTTGTGGTACAAAGAGATATTTCAGTTAAAAACCTCTATTTATGGATACATACCAACTGAATATGCGTTGTAAAGCTGATGTAGTAGTTAATTCTTCAGCTTGCGAAGCGGACTGCTATCCTATCATCTATCGAGCTTCCGGATATACGGAACACTTTAAGAAAAAGTGTACTCATGCTTCCTTGAGTGATTGATTGTTTTACCTCAATAATAACACTCATAACAGCTTTAATAGACCTATTATTTTATTATTATTTTTCCTATGTAGATAATTGTAAGGCTTTGCAGATTAATTGATTGTCTTGTTGTAACATGTTCCTGTCTCTTTACAGTCCACATGTCGTCCGGATGAGCTATAACATTTTTATTATGTCTGCGTGATGATAAATTATTGTTTTATTTGATAAATATATTAACGTTATCAACAATGTAGGTATAGTTGATTTCACGCCATCTTCTCAATTTATATTTGTGCACCTTTTTGAATTTATACAATACAACAAATAGAATGAGTGCTGCGAAACGTTTAAAGGTCTATTTTTCCTAACAGTGGCTGTACTGTAACTGTGAATTACGTGACATTCAGTACATTTTCAGATATCTTAGATTAAATCTAAAAAAACTTTTTGTCATTTCAAATCTGGATTTCAGGATTTACTTAATATAGTATCATATCATACAACATGCGAGAAAGATTTTTGGAATGAGGAAAATTCATTGTACCCTAACTGCTTAAAATCATCCAAAATTTTCCCTGCAGTGTTTATTTAACTCTAAATTTGATGGTTACTTTGCGGCTTCCGAGAATTTTTAGCATCAGAAGTAAACGCAAGGTAAAAAGCTTTGACCCATAACTGTTGTTGAATACATTCCACTCAACTCCTTCGTTTTTTGTGTAGTTACGATACGTTTTTCGCCATCAATGGGTGCTTGTACTTTGATCACGATCTGTCCCAATAAGAAGGAAGTAGTTTATTTAGAAGATTCACAGTTCAAATATTTCAATAAAATATACTTACTAACATTTTATTTACAAATAGTCTGATAATGACGTCGAATCTGAATGTGAATCATAATTAATAGACCTACAGTCTAGGTAATGTCCGAATAATATCTCAAGCATGCGTGTACTCAAAGTGCTATTAATGTAAGATAGAAATGTATGCATTACAGTCACGCGACCCAGCAAAAACACGTGTGTAACATAAATCCAAATAAAACCCACAATTTGTAGTGATCACGGCATGTCTTATAATGTAAAAGCGACGCAGTTATATGTTCTTCTCATTTATCTGTTGAGCAAGAGACAGCACCGATGCCGCGGGCTCTTGTGCTAGAATTTTGATTGATATTTTTTGTCAGTTAACTCGGCCACAATAAGATGACAGCGGCAACAAGAGGAGTGCAAAATAGTCGTAACTGAAAGTATCAAGGTTAGCCGCTGGCGGGGCGGCCGAAACTCGGCTAACAGTAACAGTACACCCACAGCGACACAAAAACCGCGCACCCAAACCGACTGCCACCGCGATGCCACCTTTGTGCCTCGTCCATTCAAATTAATTACATCAAACTCTGAATGTAGTGCGAATACATGACGCGCCCCTTAAATAAGCCACGATAAGGATTCAATTAGCTATATCGCTCAACATTCGCAGACAGAAGTGATTTTGCATTTTTTTTCTGAAATACGATCGGAGAAAGTTCTACCAGTTGATGAGATTGAATATGAATGATAAAACTTCACTTGATTAACGAGCTAGTCGTCTGTTTGACAATGTTTTTTGAGCGAGTTGATAGTGTGGCAGATTCGAATTTCTTTTAATCATTCAAATGATTAGAGGCAATTTTGTTTCTGGTGCCCGGGACTGCCTCGGCTGTCAAGTGGTTAGGCTGATACCGCTTTCTCGCCCTCATTCTGGACGGTGAGTCGGAAGGCGCCGTGTTCTCATAGTCGACAAACCGATGTATCTATGTCGATTGCTTGTAGGCGGCCTTGAGCGGCAACTATTAATTTGTGTGCAGAGCCGACAACGAGGTCCCGTTACGGCCAGCGCCTGAATCTTGGGCCAACTCACCGATATCAACAGAGATATCTCGTGACCGATGTCACATTGAGTACATTCTGCAATTTACACTACTACTACTGCTGATGTTGATACTAGTGCATGGATATTGACTGTGTTGAATTAATACGATAAATGATAGAATTTGAGTTCCAGTAATTAGGCAGATGAACAATGCATTGCCGGGTGTCAAGTTCACACGCATTATGCGTATGAGATGATTTCATCTCGAGCGTAGCGGTGCTTCTCGGGCGAAGGCGCCTGCGCGATGTGACGCGATGCTGCGCCCGCGCCGGTGATAACGCGCGGCCGTTAAGACGTGTATATTACTCGTATAGTTAATATCTTCACTTGAGTCGAGTTAATAAGTTTTTTGCGGCATGACGCCATGTAATGTTTACGGATACAAATAAACGTAATTATTCACTGATATCATTGGATCTATAACCTGAATTGAATGAAAATGAGTTGAACATTGGTTTAACATTAGCAAACTTGCCACCGAGTATGACTATAAAAAAAATGTCACGTTTATCAAAAGCTTCGGGTATCTCGAAGCGTCTAGTGTGAAATTGACTCGTTTATTTTATGTGAGCATGTCCAATTTTGTGTAAGAGCGTGAGAGTGACGCAAGAGTAGTTTTCCACACTGGTGAGATTACCGGCGCTTGATAGCTCATACCTTGAGTAATTTGGGTCTTCTTAGTTAATGTGGCTCATAAATGAAGTTGTACACTTACCAGTGCACGAATAAATCTTTTAATATTGATAAACCTATCATATTGCCTTTGTAAATGTCGGAAGCGAGTATTCGTGTTAATTGTCGGCTTTGGGAAAGGCCTAATTGCACCGGTGTTGGACTAAAACTAGTCGATCATAATAATATGTTATGAGTATGTGGCTTACTGACCTACTCCAGTGCCGAATTGTGGGATTTTTTATAAAAATATGAGCGAACACACAATTTCAGTGTTCACAAAGACTTGATGTTAGATCTTGGTCGAGTTAGGCGGCGGACGGTTAGGAGGCAGTATAAACCATACAGTAGAACATCTACATACAAACGTGCCACTCTCGGTTTGAATGTGTGCGTGCGCGTCGCGCGCCGTGTCGCGATATCACGCACACGCGGTTTCGAGCACACGCTAGCATAAAATAGGGAGGCATAGGGAGGCGGCAGTACGGACGGGCTGTGCCGCGTGTCTGTGTGCACGCTAGGCTAAGGCGGGCGGCCTTAGATAGCCTACTGTAGGGTTTATACTGTGGTTAGGAGGCCTGCGCAGGCGCCGCGCCCGCGTTTTGTGATCAGAATTTGTTTATGTAGCCTGGGAATAGCTCCACTCAGACAGTGCTCTCATTTTGCGGGAAAACCTTAACATTTTTACGCGTAACGCTTTGCAACTACAAATAGAGTCATGCATTCTTAAAACATGCAAACGCCGATTAACATAGATAGGAATTAAATTAGTCTACATAAGATCTTACTTTTTTTGCAAATAGAAACAGAGTAACGGATCTTATGTTAGGTCCATTGTTGCGATGGATGGCAAATTTAGTTTTTATTATAATTTTATTCAAATTATTAAAGTCATCTTTATAAATTTGAAGTTTTTGTAATATTGAAGTTTACTTTTAAGGCCCATCCATTGGCGATTTTTCCACGTGACAAACTTGCATTCAAATACCAGCCACAGCGATCACGCCGCGCGAACGCAACGTGAACACAACGTTCACGTTCTTCAAATGACCGGGGAACGCAGACGCCTGGAATACGCTAAAGCGCCGGGTTTCGAAATAAATAACTAAAATGTATTATGTCATCTTACAAAACGACCAAATAATAGACTAGTTAAGTGAAGGATTTGATCATGTCAATGCAAACACTGAAGTTTCTTAATAAATATGAATAATAGTACTAAATATCTGCTCACACTTAAATAACAAAATCAATTTATTTAACCTAAAAATTTTTAGTAGAACAGTTCGAAATTTAAAAGAAGGCCTTAAATGAATGTGAATTCATGTTTATAACATGAAACAACAACCACTAATTTGAGCTGTACACAAAATCCATCACTGAAAAATGACTTATCACTTAACCTCAGAATAACAGGGAAATCAAAGGTCGAAGAGGGAAATACAATTATCAATTTATTTATTTAACATTCCTCTGCCTCTCTGGTTCAAATCAAGTTTCCTCTGATGGCAAAATATAAAGAATACCTATATAAATGAATATAAAAAGTGAAACCAAGTACCTACCTATCTACTTATCTTTGATTGTTTACCCCCATATACCTACCAAGAGTTGCGCTGAATTAACCCCTATCCATCAAGAAGTGACGTCTAATATGATTTTGATTGATATTGTTTGTAGCTACTGGCGACGTGTGACAAATAGCCAACTGACATCTATTGTGCTCGTAAGCATTGATGTGCCACTTTGTAAGTATGTTCTTATATTGTCATATAGTTAAAACAAATTAAATAAATATTTCTGAACATTTTCCTACTAGCGATTGGACCTCAAACAGCTATAAAGCTTGTATTTTGATGGTATTTCAGGAGAGAAATCTCACTCTTAAATATATTTTAAATTATAAACCGAAAGACAGGTTCATCTTCAAATAAATGCTCTTCACATGTTTGTCTTGCAAGCCAAATGATACAGCCAAATAATTAAAGTAATTGAAAAAACGAATAACTAAAAGTCGTTTTAAGGTAAAAGTATGTGATCGTCAGCGTGTATAAGTCATCGACGAGGTAGCGGGCGCAGAAGCGGAAGCGACACGATACAGCGATGCGATAGAGCAGCGGATTGGTGCGTGCGACACGACGTGACCGCGCGCGCCACCGACGACGTGAGACCATTGTTGCCTCTAATAGATAATTAGCTGGGTGCCGTTACCCAACACGATGCGATCGCCACCGGCTCCGGCCCACATCGCAACCAACATCACAGCTGCACTACTCTTTGCGGACAATTTAAAACGATACCCGAAAACTAGCACACATCACTTAATACCCGTCAGAGGAGTTTTAATTTCGAATGAATGACAATGATATACGGGCAGACTGCAGCGCTAATACAAACCTGAAAGCAAAAACAATAGTCATTGTTTAGATATTAAGAGTACATTGAAAAGGTGTAGAAGATCTAATGGAACCTGCTGTTATGAGTTAAGTGTGCTAAACAATGCCAATAGAGACCGATGGCTTTGAGAGCATATACCGCACTAAGTTAGCACTACATCCATATTTGGTCGAAAAGAACATGTTGAATTATAGGATTAGAATCCTACTGATGGATCGCCAAATTCAGAACGTACAAAGTTTAATATACTTAGGTAGTTTTAAAACGGTTGAAGTCTCTATTAAAGAACAATGCAGACACTTGAAATGTTATATAGCGCTCTACTTCTATTTCGACAAGTTATAGCTCCACAAATTACCTAAATGTAGTGCACTCTTTCACCGTGTGTCCGTCTGGCAAATTACTAAATAAATCTCCATTCTCACGTGAGAATGGCTTTAAACGATAACGGTACAGATTGTTGAGGCACTATAACATCATGAGTAAAAACAAAAGGCGGAAATACATGCTTTAGAAATGAGTCTTTAAATAGGGATGATCTTATATTTAAGGATGAATGACGTTTGCACTATATGACCATGCGTCTTGCCATTTATATGTATTACAATAAGCAATTACTTGGCAAAAAAACCGTCTTTGCAGAATGGAAACGACGACATTGCTCGGAGCGTGTGCATCACCGTGGCTTAACTTGTTTGTGTTCATAGGATTTGTTTTTTACAAGCGGTTATTACTGGAGATGACTCAATTTTTAACTACGTAGTGTAATATTTTTTTTCTACTGCAGGCCTGTAGAATAAAATCGATTTTAAATCTTGCTGGCCTATGTGTGATTCAGCAAAGTTATTTCAAAGACGCACTCAAATTCACTTATCTGAAAATTGACTACGTGGGTTTTTTGTATACTTACCTGCAGACTGCAAAGTGATTCTGTAATAAAATTGTGATTTGCGATAACGGAATACCCTGAACCCCGAATGTATGAATGTCAATCAAAGTTCAGCACGACAACGTACTCGAGCTACTCCGGTAAATTTCTATAGGACTGAAAGTGACATCTTTACTTAAAGGCTGATCAATAACTTAAGTTAAGCTATAGGTACCTATATATAACCGTTAGGGTGTAGCATCTGACACCCTAACGGTTGACACTCTATAACTCAGTCAAGTTATTTTACACACGAATTGAATGGCTCCCTGTTATCTGAAACAAGATAAATATCATAATAAATAAAACGAGTACAAGTTCTGCGTATTTGTTTACAGCCAAAAATCGCTTGATAAGTTCCTCTACGTAACCACTTCTGAGTAACAAACATGTGTTAAAATGAAATATTATTTATAACATATAGGTATGATGAACGTGTTGAAAAATGTGTTAGGATGTTCCAAGCCGGATCTTGCTGCATTATTTGCGTTGTGTATGACTAAGTGGGATCATAGTTAGACGCGTGAGCCGATCGAACCGATAAACGTTAAGAAGATACGCACAAAAAAGGATTCGATACGGTGACTTAAAATAAACGACTATAAAGGCGAGATCGGAACTTGGGCAAAAAGTGAAATATGTAGTTATTAATCCAGTAATTACACGTGTTTATTTCTTATATTAATATATGCCTTATTTTCTGGCAGATAATTAATTTTAGTTATAACCTTGCCCAAAAAAAACAATGCGCGGTATGAAGATACAAATCCTCAATCATAAAAATGTACAATGCTCTAACTTAAAATGATAACTACGTTTCTACCCTTCATCAGTATTTTAAGTCTGTTAATCATAATGTTTACAATCAACATATAATTGATGATGTGGGAAGGTGTCCTAATGGCCATAAAAGAACACGACTATTATGTGCATTACCAGTTCAATTAAAGATTAAGAATCATTTTTAACGTAAAACTGATTACTAATACGTGATTAATGTTAAATCATTGTGAAGGTAAGCACAAAATCCGCGCTTGGGTCACGAGCGCGGTGCGGATGAGTCAGCTACGAGGAAGATCTAGGAGCAATGGCGTCACCGCCGAGCGGCCGCACGCGCACCCTCCCTCGCACGACGCCCCGGCGGAAGCTGCCGAGATCATGGACCGTATTAGGGTCAAATCATGTTTTTATTCTTCATTGCACAAAATGTACAATTGGATGTAATTTCGAGATTTTTCCCTACCAGTCAACAAAGGGATCAACAGATAAATTTAGACTGAGTGAATATCTCTTTTTTAAACAACGACTGTGGTAAGCAAGTATACGCCTGATGGTAAGCGGTAATTTGTCACACCAACAGAGATAGAACTCGCGTGAAATCATTTAAGGACTATTCTCCTCTGGTTGAAAACAGGCCTTTTTCAGACTATGTAGTGTGGCTTCTGCTGGTTTCAGGTCGCTTCGGGTTCATATACGAGTATTCAACGCGCGCTTATCTGGAAGGGAAAAGTTCATAATACGTTTTCGGGCTTAAAAATAACCGACCTTTTAATAATATAATTAAAGTCATAATAAAGCGACCACCAAGGCCAACCTTTCTTTAAGACAAATACAATGCCATGACAATAATAAACATGTTAGATGATATCACAATGAACTCGACATCTACTCGTACTCCTTGCGTTGACATTAACACAGCAAGAAAATTCTTACACAATAGGAGTTACTGCGTTGACTTAGTCGAAGTAAATATTGAATGACGGATACATACATACGTATTGCCTATTAAAATGCGTATTGAATGGTTAGTAGGGCAAAAAGGTTCACAATACACACTTGATTCATTAATAATCCTCTTGTCGATACATCGAGAAAGCATGCTGGGTCATCCGATTGCCTACTTTTTCACTTTCAATCAATCATTATTTAGTTATTCTATCTTCTTCCACTTTTACTTTTTCAAGATGTATGTCGTTACTTGCTCACGTTATTGTAGTGTGTGACCGTAATAAATCAAATCAAAATGCGAATTATCTCCGTTAACTTTACAGCAACGCCAATATTTTTAATTAAAAAGCTTGTGCTCAGTTTAAGCTACTTAGGTAATAATATTTACCGTTTTTTGTAGATAGTGTTATGGGGGGTTTTTGAATAATATTTTATGGCAAGTAAAGGAATCTTCCTATTGCCCAGTTTTGATCGTCTGCTAACCAGATATTTGCTTACCAGTCACTCAGCTGGTCTACTTGTTGTTCTACAAGTGTTTTACAGCATTGTTCTAGGTTCTCAGTACCCAAATTTATAAGTTAACTAGCGGTCGCTCGCTACTTCGTCCGCGTAGACTAAGGTTAAAAAAATGGAATATACCTTTATAAATTGTAGCCTATGTCCTATTCCGATGCATAAGCTATATTATTGTAAAGTTTCATTAAAGTCCATCCAGTAGTTTTTACGTGAAAGAGCAACACGGCACATACATCCATTCACACGTACAAACTTTCGCATTTTTAATATTAGTTCCTACTAGTATACAGGGTCGAACAGGATCGAAATCAGATCGATACAGTAGGATAATAATTATATTAACAATATAAATATCTAGGAGGAGAAATATCTTCTTTAGGTATGAAAGACTGGCTGACAAACTTAAATATCTGTAAATACATATTTAAATAGATACTTAATAGCGCCCAGACACAAAATAAACACTAAACGAATGATCCATACGTTCGTCTCGCTGATCAATGAGAAGAAACTTTCTTTTTGCTGATGATGTATTGGAGCGAAATATGATAGAATAATATCGATGAATAACCAATTACCTATTCGTTGACCGCATGAGATCGCTAGCGAATGTATTTCTGATTGAGAAACCACAGACGGGTTCGATTCCAGCTACGGTCTTGCGTCTGGTAACTCCTGGAAACGGTTAACTAAATCGCATGCTTTGTAATAACGTTGTTTTTTCAACTGCTGTGTGTTGATGAAACACTTCCTGCACCTAGCCCCGAAGGCAGTCAATTAGTGTTTTTTGTTTGTTAGGTCGTAGTTTTGTTAGTAGCGTCTCACGAAGAGGTGCAACGTGATAATTTGAGAAACAGATTGTTACCGGTTCTCTGTAGGTGGAAGTTAGGACGGTAATGAAGCAAGCAACATTTGGACAATTCTCTCTGTTCCGTCGCTGCCTGATTTACTGTGCTCTTCATAATTTACACTTGTTTGCGGAGCCTACGCTTGTTGCACTGACTTATGGTTTCGTTTTGTTGTCTGCTTTGAGGAAAAACAGACACCAAAACTTTAAGCTAACAAAATTTGACATCGAAGTTGCTGTTTCCATACTGATGATTCAGGGAAATAAAAACTTTCACACGCTTATATAGCTCATCTATATAGATTCACATTGTACGTAACATAATTATAATGTTGATGATGTAATGTGTATGTGACCTAGACAAACATACCTTGGACAAGTTCAAGGTGTACTCAGAAAAGATCAGCTGAAGATTACACATAAAAGATGAGAATATCACTATGTAAGGATTATCGAGAGTGCACTTCTGAACTCTTAGTTTCATAGAGAGTGGAAAGAAGGAACGTATGTACATCTATGATTGGGCTGGCCTTTACTATACGTCTTTAAACCGAGTTGCTAAGACTTACTTCGGTTTTAACATAAGCCCATCACAAGAAAGACCCAACCTGAAGGTCTTGTGGGAGTCACCGGCACCGGGCACGGGGTGGACGACATGATAATGATGATGATGATGTATGTATGTATTTGTTTATGTGCACATCCCAGACTATTTTAAGCACACACCGAAATGAACCCTCTAGAAACAAGTTAACTTCGTAAGTACGTATGCTTTCTTAACTAAAGTATGCTTTTAAGTCATCCTAAATTATTCGAACTCTTTTTGGTCTAGTTTGAGATGTTCCCATTTAATTTCAGGTATTTACATCCGTATCATGTGAAAACGCTCATAGCGTACTCGACCTAGACATTGATTCCAAAAATATATTATCATCCTACATTATTGTGTCCATTATAAACTCATTAGTGTAGCGGGCAACGGCACTCGGGCGGCGCCAAATTACCAGCATTATCAATTTATGCTCGCCGGTGCACAAACAAAAAAGTCGAATGTAGATGGCCGGTTCCCGTTAACAAATTCGTATTGTGCAATGTAGGAGAAAAATTGTAACGCATGTTTCGGACGCACTCATTTGTGGGTTGTGGGTAGGGTTTGATACCGCTACGGGCGGAGATGTGAGTATCCACTTAAATGCTTTCACTGCGTGCTCTGGGCCGCATCAATCATCTGAGCGAGGTACGCGCATGCGCACTTTGGGTTTACAAGCTGAATTTTTCTACTGAGTGTTGTAGGCCAAATTCTATGATGGGGAAAAATGCCCAGTGATCTACATTCGATTTCAACAAAAACTAAAATTATTCTAAATGTTCCCTATATCATTTACAAAGAAAAACCATTTTCCATACTCAGAAATCGAATCACTGGATTTTGAATAAAAACTCTTTCAGAATAATTGTGCAATCACAAATGTGTCTAAAAGATCAAATCCCAGAAAGTAAAGGTCTTCATTTCATGGAAATTGAAGTAACAGTTAAGTGTCCATAGTCCGGTCGATGTCAATTAGTCTGTTTGTTTTGTGTCTAGGTGTTGTATTAACTCAAGTATTATAGAGAAATCTCTCTAATCTATCAGTCAGTAGTGTTTTTTGACACTGTTATGCAAGGATTGTTTCTCAATATACCACACACCAAAACGTGCTTTCCCATCAAAATATTTTAGTCTAGGATTTAGTCTCAACGTACTAATTGGTTCTAGACCAATCTAAAAAGATAACAATCAATATTCAAGTTAATATCTAAACGTTTTTTCCTCAAGCCGATTATTGTGGCGCTCCAGGTAGAAGGAGTTAGGTACCTTTACTAAGATCCATATTTCTAGTTTCTGCTCAGATGGAAGATTTAGTAATATTGCACCATTGTTTAAAAATAGCACAAAGTCTAACCTTGTAGAAATATAGTTGACTAAATGATCAAGTTCAATAACAAGACAACATTTCAATTGATGGGTAAAGTACGTTGCACAACCCGTCGAAGCTGACATTTGGCGATAATATAGTATTTGAAAGCTTTAAATCAAGTCACATGAAAGCTTACTATAAGGCTTGATTGTGTTTCTGTGTGTTGATTGAGTACATTCATAAAATGTTATCGTGTATTCCCCCTACCTCGATCAGTGAAGTTAGCGTGCTCACACTCTACACATACGAGTATGTACAAATTATATCTTTCTTATATTGCCGGGGAAACTAACAAGCATAAAAGAACAGTTTTCATTACCTTCATGTACTTACATGTAGTTATTTTTGAATGCTAATGCTTAGCATTCTATTCTTCATCCAGGGTTCTAACAACTGGTCCATATCCATATGTTTAACGACTATAATGTAGCCTTATTGATATCTTGATGTATTTTTGCCAGTATTTTAATTTCATTTACTTTGTAGCAAACATGTGTTTTAAAACACGGTCTCAAACAAAAATACAAAATTTGATACCTTAGTATAAACCATCTCTGAATATGTTACAATTACAGCCAGCTTCCTGTGACGAGAAAGAAATTAATTTTACCTATACATTGTTCACTCAGAAGTAGTTGGCTGTTTAAGGTGCTGTTCCACAAGAGATGGAGGACGAGGAAAACTGGAAACAGAATACCTCTTAATTTTCCTAGAATCGCTCAACACTGGTGGAAAAGGGCTAGGAGAACGAGGCATTTGCAAATATTAAAAGAGCAATAAAGGAATAAATGCGAAGGAAAGTAGAGGTACGAGAGCACGAGGTGTTAGGCACCAGGCCCGCGTTTCACACTGCTTTAGGACTTTCTACTCATTCTTCTACTACTCAGCTTCTTCTTACATTTCCGAAGGATCAAACCACACCGTTTTAAAGTTCACTATGCATCTTAGCCTACAGTAACTAAAACAGTGTTCCACAGCTTAACTATATACATGCTTGTACCGCGTAGCTCCTTTTAAAGTCTTCAAGACTCTACAAAAGGTTGGTAACACCGTCTCGCAGCTTCACAAAGCATCATCGTCCCGCTCTCAGATTCTTCTTATGCCCTTATTCGAGAGCGAAACACAACGTTTCACAGCTTTACTAAGCATTCTCTTGCTGCTCCTCTCCGATCTCTTGTGGAAACGCATCCTTAACTGCG
Organism: Udea ferrugalis; assembly: GCA_950022985.1. Taxonomy (NCBI): domain Eukaryota; kingdom Metazoa; phylum Arthropoda; class Insecta; order Lepidoptera; family Crambidae; genus Udea; species Udea ferrugalis. The sequence goes on from OX465520.1 coordinate 9,211,188, forward strand.
GCAGCCGAGCTGCGGTGCGAGGTCGGCGAGACACGGGCACGGTGCCACTGACACGACCCTCATTAAGCCCATCGTTTGTTACCTACAGGACGTGCCATTCATTAATGTAGATAGATGCATTGCTTTCATACTGCATGTGTCATGATTTAATTAATTTAAAATTAGCAAAGGTTATCGTCCTAGGTGAACGTTTAGCGTTCACTTTTCGAACGCTCATAAGCTTTGCTGAGTTTAAGACTCCATTTTTGTTATGTAATAGATTTGAATAATGCAAAAGGATTTACTGCGTTTTATAATTTGATAGCCAGATTTTGTTTTTATTTTACCCTGTCTGCACGCCTTAGGTGTGGTCAGATTCTTAATTTACCGCATTTTCGGGTTATAATCACGCATCAAATACCAAAAGTTTGTTAATTTAATAAAATCGTGCATGTCTAATAATGTAATTTTATACGAATAATGTTTGTTTGAAGAGTGTCCGATGTTAAAGGTTACTTCCTTATACTTCGTGCTACGGGTTTGCGTAATGAAGACTCGTCACGTATCATGTATCCACGGTTTAGAATTTACACGGCGATCATCACTTACCTACCTACTATTAGTTATACGCAAACGGTCGGCCTTCACAAGGACGCGGTACTAAAAGGTCGTAACATCGTCTTCAATTCGATCATAATCCGATGCGTAAATTGTTACTCTTCAGAAAATAATGTTGATTAAAGTAATTCGCGACAGAATTAGGTAAATAAAGGTCTTGTTAAAAAAAGCAATTTGTGGTGGCATTGCGGGGGCGGGCGGCCTATTTCATTTCCTACCCTTCCGCTTTATGTCCGCCCTCGCCCGAACTTTCCCACCTGGATCCTATTTCTTTCGAGTGCTCGTTTAGTGACTCGATCACGGCCCTGTGATCATTTTTTGAAGTTTACGTGCGCCTTATGGGGATTTTCCATCGAATCCACTTTTTGCGAGGGGAACGACAGAATATTTCCTGGATTCGCTACCTACGCATTAACTACCGTTCGTGTTTATCGTGGTAGGGAATGGTTTGTCGGATCTAATAAACATAACAATGGGAAAAATACTCCGATAATAGGATTCCATTATGTTATGGAGGGTGATTGATCTCGCTTTCCCATATCCGATTGTCGTGACGTAGAGTATATTAGTTCCCGACGTTTCCTTTGTTCCTTCATTTCGCGATATTACCGGTAATCAATATCTTGCTCAACGGTATTATCTCTTTTCTACAAAGTAGCGAGGACGAGAAACAGATATTACAAAACTTTTCAGAACATTTAAGTGCTTGAAAACATTTTCTTCGAAAGCTGTAATTGGACATAACAGTAACTTACGCAATACCCTCTAAAACTAATTTCGAATAAACAAAGTGCTTCAATAATAGAGTTTTCGGGTCAACAAGGTTTGCCTGTATTGTGCATTAACTGTTTGAGTAGGAACGCATTGTAATTAATCACCCTGCTGTATTGATTTTTCAATCAACAAACCAAAAGCGAATAAATGATTTTCTTTTCTCTAATCATGTAATTCATGCATAAAAATTATGTAGTTAGTAGATATGTATTTCTATAATATGTGCTCATAATTGATTGTTGTATTTATCTTTCTTCAGGTGAATTTTCAATTGAATGAATAAAGCTTTTGTGTTATTAGAATATCTACTCACTCAACATAAGTAAGTACCCGCGATGAAGTAAAAACGTGAGATGGTGCGTCTGCTAACGAGTTTATTTGATTTACCGTTCAATTATGGAGTCATGATGTTGGAAGAGTTGTATTATGTACTTGCTCACTTCCTCCTCAATCAAGGTTCCCGAGCTCGCTACATCCATCACGGACTTCACAAGCACTGAACTGTTTAATCTTCGGTAAAATAGGTAAACAAATCAAATATTAAGGTGCAAAAAATAATGACTTGTAAATATTAAAAAACGTTGATTAAACTTTTGGTAGCTTTTAATAATACCCGTCACTTGAAGTCTGTTTGGCTCGTTGTTTACAATGTCAGTCGTGTTGTAAAGTTTTGACTAAAAGTTGTTTAGCTTCTTTAATTAACTTCAATATTTATCAAATGTGTTGACCTTATGTACATGATTTGCCCGACCATGAAAGTTTATAAAAAATACTAGTGTAATAAAAAGTTTGTATATGGCTAGGTTTGCTAAGCATTTGTTATTGATGTCTACAATCGTCGGGTTCTGTGGCGACACTAAGATTATCTGACGATAAATGAGGCTGAGCCAGTACTATAGTTGTCAAATGCTCATATATACACCCGTAAACTTAGTCTTATTATATTTATATGAATTATAAAAATGTAGCTGTTGTACATCGTTGGTTTCTTCACTGACGGTTGGAACTGGGTATCTTCCTAATGATAGTTACTGAGTAAATCTGATAGGTGCTTCCATTTTAAGTTTGTAGGCGGATAAACATTTTTATAATAAGCCTAATTCAAGAGAGGAAACTTGTAAAAGTAGAAAACATTGAAAGAACCCATATTCAAACATACTCTTGAGAGAATGTGAAAAATTGAATTAGTCAATTGAGTACCAGTATTACTTAGTTTTTTGCAGAGGCGTTTCGTTTACCTCAATAACCACAGATTTAGTTCACAAAAACAGCACAGCAACACTTAAATACAAAACTGTTATCAAGAAGCAAAAGAGAGAGCCAACTAACAACTAAACATGACCGACCTTAACTGTAATGATTTGTAGTTAAGTATAAATAATACTTACTCTTAGATATAATAAATGAAAGTGTACTTAAATACCATTTCGTACATTATATTTTTTGTTGGGTGTATGTGGAGCAGGGCGGTGTTTACGCGGCGCGCTGCAGCAGCCCGCCCCGCCCCGCGCCGCCCGCGCTTGCCGCCCGTCGACGTCGGCGCGCGCGCAGCCATCCGCAGTGAAAGCTGACATGAGCTTCGGCGGAGCCAAACTTCATATCGACGTATGAATCGCCTGCTATAATCTAATATCTATCTTAATGCGTACAGACAGAAACAAATACAAAGTTGATAAATGACCTCGTTATTATAACGGTAAGGAGTGCTGCATGATTTTCGTATTGAGGTTACCGTAACTCTTTGTGAAGCATGTTACATGCTTTATTAGGTAGATCATGATTTGAATATTTTTTGCAAAACGCATTCACGAGAACAAGTAATCGTCAAGAAAGAGAAATCGTGTGCTAAAAGGTTAGAATGACACGATAATATGAATACATGTTAATCATACGGAATTATTAAATAAATAAAAGTCAAGACGAAAAGCGGCGTCAAGGATAGGTTCGAATGGCTGTCAAAGCTTCGACAGCCTTACCGTCGCCGATGCCTTCACCCACATTGCGCTTACAAAGAATGTTTTCACAACAATTTCGCAACGTAGGTATCTTCTAATTAAGGTGATGTTTACGTGCAGATATACGAGCTTCACGCGCCGCCCAACATAAAGTGTTCGCGGGTGACGTGAGTCAGCCGTTGACGTTCCCACAAAGGTATTCACAGGAAAGAGTTATTAAGCCATTATGATAATGTCATCGTGAGAGCTGAAAGACCGTAAATGAGCTCCCGGTGATGGATGCGCTAAATTTGACACGCCATCATTTCTGCAATTGAGTTTTTTCGTTGCGAGCTGTGTGGATTCAATTAGTTGGTTCATTGGAGTTATTTATGTCGACACAGAAACATAACCTACATTAGACATGCGAGAGCACACATAACTGTTAAGTGTATCGGAATAAGTACAGGGTTCCGGGCGCAGGTATGTTGGACGGCGGCGCTGGTTCGCCGAAAGAAGGCCGCGCGGCGACCTTCCGAACGCTGGGCGCGAACGTTGACCGCGCCGAGCGCTCGCTCGCCGACTCCTCATTTGACCAATAATGTGGCGCCAATTAAACTTTTTGCCACTAATCGCAAATATCCGTGTAAAAATTTTCAACAACGCACAAGTTATTTTAGGATCACAAATATTCATGTGCCTTATCGAATGTTTACAGCATTCGGTGTACTCTAATAACATAAAATTTTAACAGTTTTACAATCTTAAGTAGTATGATAATTCAGATATTTTTTACTGTCGGCTTTTTAATACACGCGTTCACTTATTTACATTTCGAAATACTTATGATATAAAAAGATATGAATGTAGAGTGTGAAGTTTTCCACCTAATTGGCCGACACGTGTCGATTTTTTTACTGATGTGGGTTTTATTAGGTACTCCGTATTATATTTGCAAGCATAGCACAGGCCTTTAGAGAAAGTTGGCTGATTTGGTTGGCAGTGTGGGCCTACTACCCTTAGAAAACTGGGTTTGGTGACCTCGAAGTTGAATATTTTTCGCCTCTTTGCATGGTCCTCATTCAAATTAAAGAGAGTGGTGGTTTAATTACATTATCCACTTAGAATACATAAATGTGTCTTATACTGTCTTACTCGTGGATGTAGGGTTACGAGAAACTGCATATCTTAAACGATCACGAAACGTGTTCATGACATTGTATCTAATTCTATACTTATGTAATTAGAAAAATTGTTGAGGCTAGCCACTTAGAATGTCATAATTGGTGATAATTTACCGGTTTATGACCGAGGCATGTAAACAGTTTAGTTTAAACTTTAGCGAACCGAATGATCATTTTACTTTATTATTCATCTATGTAAGTAATTAGAACTGTTTTTATAAGCATCTGCAACCCTTACTTTTGGACTGGGATCAAATAATTTTGGTGTGAGTTATGAAGAAAACAAAGTTTTTTCATCGACGCAGATACGAAAGCTTTATTAGACGTACGAGTAGCTTTAGTGTCTCAATGGTTAATCATACGGAACCTTCTCTGCGTGCACCAAATTCACCTTTGACGGTGGTTTTAAACTTGGTTTGGGATTCACATTTTCTTCTTGTTAACAGTAGTGACTGTTCCACCTCGATACGGCCGAATAAACAAAGGTGTATTTCGGAGAGTGAGTCAGGTTATACTTACGTTTTGTTAAAGTTTTGCCATTTTTTGCTTGGTTCGAACCCGGGTTCAGTGAGGTCGATTTCTTATAAATGAAATTATCTTTTGACAAGACGTGACTCAGCTTTCTGATCTTCCAATGCTCGGAGTGAGTGAATCGATGCTGTAAGCGATATAGCTCTTTATCTTTCAAGAAATAGTCAGTGTATTGTTCATTTGAACACTTTGGTAACACTCATTTTATTCAGATAATCAACGTTGCGACGATCGTTATTATTATGTCATATCTATATTAAGAATAATCTATTTGTTTAGATTTCATCTGAATGCTTTTTGTTATAAGCCTTTCGCCCGAATGGAATGTTCATTTATTGGGTAGAAATATCTTCACACCACACCACCATCTACATACACATCTGCATATCTACATATCTGACCACACTCTAAGTTAAGATTTTACTAAGGAGGATAAAGACTACTGAACATCATTCAACGAAAGTTTTGGAGGAATGGGTAAGAAGTTGGCCAGTGCACCAAAGGTCGTGATTTAGATCCACACACAGTACCTATCTACAAACTTTCGTGTGTATGAACCTGTTTGTTTGTATCCGTCTGAGTGTTTTCTGGGTATAATATGTATGAACTAAAGTAACTAGTATAAGCTTCGCTTAGTGCATGGCTGCTAGCTGGCGATGTTCAATGAATGAGTTATTTATTAAATAGATTGAGATCCTAATTAGGTCCAATTCAACCTTACTAAGACCTAAGTGCCGCTGAAAAAATATATGTTTATACACATTTAATAACGAACATACTAGCACCCACCCCCAGAACAAACATACATCTTCGGAAATCAATGTTTGTTGAACTTACGACCTTTAGCCCTTTTTTTTTTTTTTTTTTTTTTTTTTTTTTGACGCGGAGAATGCATTTACGCACTTTCCCGCTCCCAGGGTAGAAGAGCGGGGGAGTGTGGGACTCACCCACCCCAATAGGAAGGAATACCCACTAAACTCCGCGGAGGCCATCTTCTGCGCGTTACTGGAGGTCCCCGAGTACCACCGTGAGTGACTCTACCGGCGGACCCCCGGCGCGCTATGCCGGTTTCCCAGCTCAACTCGAGGGGAGCTATACCTCCCCTCGTACACCCGCCGATGTTAACGGCAGTGCGAGGCCCCCCCGCACCGCCGCCCTCCACGGAGTCACATGTGCAATGGAGGCGCACGGTCCCCACCGTGTGCACTCCTAGCGACCCCGGGGCCCCCCTTTAGTCGCCTCTTACGACAGGCGGGGGGAAACCATGGCAGTATTCTAATGCCCCATACTATAGGGCAAACGACCTTTAGCCCTGCCCACCAGGCCAACGTGACAAATTGCTTATGAATTCTGAATCCCAGACATAAAAAATGGAGGGGATAAAAGTAATTCCTGCCAGATTGATTTCGAGTAAAAAACAAGTCAACAAGCTGTTCTTACTAAGCAAGACAAAAAAGACTGGTTCAGGTCAGGATCAAATTAATCACAGCAACGTGTAAACGCAAAATAGGGAATGCATACAAACCAATCTGGGTGTGTGCACCCACACATTTATAGGCAGTTATTTTCTATAAAATAAGTTTTATGTTTTTTTTCACATGTTTCACTCAGTCGGTGTGATGATGGTATGATAACAGTTATAATAATAATGCAGAATGACCAATCTTCATTAATATTCCTAAGCTGACACTTGATCATTATTTTCATATACGGGCACAGGTAAATTAACATACCATTTACCGCAAAGAAAAATGCTTGCCTTCTAATGATAGTCGAATAGATTTCTTCGTTTTATTGCTGTGAAACACTGGCATTTCATTTAATTGAGCGCACTTTGTGAAGTAAATTAAAAAACGGACTGTTAAACATGTCTGCTTGCGAAGACTGCGCCTAGTTGAAATTACAAAGGGCTAATCACGACTCGCAATATCCTTGGCAATAAATTTGCTATTTTAATGAGTCCGTATAAAATTATGTTAGATAGGTAATACGAATGGTGCACCTGCAAATAGTGTAGTAAAAGGCTCAAATCTACCGGGTCCTTTTTCAGCACTCGAATTATAAGGCTTAATACTCTACAATGAAACTTCAGGGGTATTAGCCGTGATGCAAAAAAAAGTGTGAGCAATTCCATATATTTTAGGCGCCAGGCGACGTGTTGCTCATGGCTAACTTCTGCGCTCGATGAATTTTGCGAGTGAATCTTCAAACATCTAACGGATCTATTTTTTTTAGAATCTGTAGGTCCCATAGTATACGCTCTGCTTAGTTCGGAGCCTGCTTATGTTGGTGTAAAATGTCCCAGATATTTTTTCACTTATTTTTACATCTATACTGAGATGAGACTATCAGCAAATGAGTGATAGGTGCTGACGGTAATATCTGACACTAACTCTACTAATAAGTACGTGTGAAAACTTAGTTCCTTACGTAGTGAGTACCGTTACATTCACTGTTGACTTATGTATATGCTTTCATTAGTGTCATCATTATTAGGACAAGAATGACGCGTGTGTTTGTATAACACTCCAAGCGTGCGCGTGAGTCAGAATTCGCGTTGGAAGAGAAATGCTCGAAATATGATTGCCCAATCAATTTAGTAGTGTTTGTTTTTTTTATTGTCTTTATTAACACCTTTTTCTATTCTTTTGTGAAGGCGAATGGTGATAATTTGATGATCGGCGTGCAGTGGAGCGGCCACGTGTCGCGCTCGGCTGTCGGTCGCGATGTTTGCGCGCGCGCAGAGTGTAACGCCCTTTGTGTTCCTTGTTTTGTTACAAAATATTGAACACCGTTTTATTTAACACTAACTTTCAAATTATATTGACATGTGGTGACAGCGAGCAGTTCAAGTAGAGTTAAAAAGGTTACGAAATCGTTTTAAGCTCTTTGGGAGAAACAATTGCTGTGCGGCCCGAAGTGGCTAACATAAAACAACAGCAGGCGTTAATTTTAACATTCATGTTGAAGTGTTTTAAGTATGAAAATATGCTTTATTTTGTCTACGCTGGGATCGTCCGGATGGTGGGTTAGATTTTCCCCTAGCACTAACATTCTCGTGATGAAAATTTGCATGGGCGTTCATAACTATAATATAAGAATTTAGGAATGTTTATGTGTGTTTCTCATAGATAAGCGTTTGTTATCGAAACTGTCCAATTAGCAAAAAAACATTTTCACGTTTTCAAAAACGATTGTATATTTTATTAAACCTTCTCAACATGCTGCTTCACATTTATTGGCTCTAATCTTGGCAAAAAAATCTTACGATTAAGTTACACTACAAATAATAAGGTACTTACCTACTAAATTTATAAATTTGACCTGAATTTCAATGTAATATTAGAAGCTTTTACCTACTTGTACAATGTATATCAAACCAAAAAATGTCAGAGGAAGGTTTATTTTATTAAGATAATATTATTTACCATTCAATAGGTCTCTGGCAATATACAAACAGACTTGCAAGTGTAACGTGTGACAAACCACACTGAAAATTGGACGTAGGTGTAGGTCTCTTAGCGGCGCAGCGAGCGTGAGTACTCAGCTCGTTAATGGGAAGGAAGCAAAATAACCAAAGGGATATACCATTAGAATGTTTAGTGTTGCCAAACAAAACTCCCTGCGGGTTTACGATATTTGCCAATGTAATGATATCATGAATCGTGGAAGCTGCTTCGAGTCTAAATTAAACGTTTAACTAACTTAAACGTTGTAAAGCTCTTGTTAAGCACAATTATTTAATATTTAACCTGTCAACAGACTAATGGCATACCAAAGATCATGTTACGAGGCTGGCAGTACCAGTTGGGCGGGTACTTGGTGCACGAGCGGTGGTGCGCGTAAGCACTGCACAGATCTAGCGTTGGATGCGCCAGAGCTGGAGTGCCAATGAACTTGGGATAGCTATTGACAGGTATTGTGTTAAGACAAATATACGCTGCGGCGGCTGAGGCAGAGACAAACCTCCGTTCACTGCCTACATGTGTAGGTACATACCCATACACTCGCACTCCTGACGAAGACATCTTTACGCAAATAGTAATTGAGGGTAAATAGGAATTCATGTAAGTGCCTAATTCTTTAACTGTAGTTTTAGTCGCGAGTTCTTCCAATGTTGGAACATAATAAGGAAGTGAAACAGGTCTTGTAGCGTTGTGCAGTAACTCTAGATATGTACGGTTACCTACGTAAATGATTATGACAAATATTTGGTAAACGTCACACAGGTGATGTTAATTTGTGGCTTTTTGTTATAAATTAATGAAGGCTTTTGTTTTCAGCAGATAAATTCATTAACACGTATATAATGGGACTGTGTGTGCAGTGGTAATTGTCGCCATATTTTAACAGAACCTTGAACCAAATTCAACACGTCTCTTTTTGTTGTTACCCTTTAGAATAATAATATCTGACATGATAGGTACAGTATAGCCAGAAACGTTAATTATTATAAAATAAGTATAGACCACTCGTAAGTAGGTAGTCGATGAATCTCTCCTGTACTTACTTTTAGTTTTAAAATTAAGTAAACAAAAAATAAACATTATTATGACAAATTAGTTATGATCTTTGCAAATTATTTAAAGAAAATTAAAGGCAACTTTAGCTAAAATGTATGAAATGTAACAGTCAATAAGGTACGTACCTAGTAGCAGCCAGGCGTATAACAAAATGTTAGTCACATGAATGTATGTCCTGGGTGGGATTGGTTCTCAGGGCCAGCCCAACCGACCGAGCCAACCAGCCGTTCATTTGCTGAACACCAGTGCTTAGTCATTCCAGCTGATTATTTGTTTTTTTACTTTTTAGTGTCGCGTACAACTTCCGACTCATCTCTGATGATGGAAAACACCGATCCAAAACCCAAGCAATGGTTACGGAATGTTAACCCTTTTTCACATTGGGTTTCAATTCGTTTGACGAAGGTGGACTTCTGAATGCTTCGTTCCCATGATAGAAAAAGTCGGTTTTTTATTTTTTGATTTTTATTTTATTAAAACAGCCTGTGTCTCATTTTAAGTATGTGATTATAATTAATTAATTTTAAGGATACTCTTTTAACCATAAGTATTGCTGCGTTATGTCCCTATAGAATGATATATTTTGTAAAATAAGTATAAAGCAGTCTGCGCCTAGGAGCGAAGTACACTTAATTGTAAGTTAGGCGCTAGTTGGTCGATAATATGCACCTAAGTATGTAAGTACGTACTTACAAACTACATGTACCGTTGGTGTTAGAGTGGATGCCGTCTTTCTGTCGCCTAAGTTTGTTTACCCTACCGGGTAGACAACATAGGATGAAATATTTGCATGTCATTAGCATATTTTTTGCTACGAAATAAGTATAGGTGAATAAACATTGCATAGTTTGACTAGCTGCCAGCAAAAAGATGACTGACCAGTGGCCTAGGCCCATGGGAACTCGAGGGGCGTTGTGTAGGCAACAGAAGAATTGCGCGTATTATAAAGTCGGAACGTCGGATAAGGATCGACGTATTTTATCATCTGGCGAAATCGATAGATCTATCTGTCTATGTTGAGGGATACGCGATTCGCTAGACACGTTGCGGATGAGATTTCCTTGTCGGTTACTTGTTATAGGTTGTAATTCTATTAGACTTGATAAACACAGGATTTCTTAACTCATTCGTATCTTCTGCATTTGATTTGACTGACTGTACGTGGATGATCCGTTTTTACCACAAAACTCTGTGCGTGGGGTGATAAGTGACGCCCGCACGCAGTCTCCATCGTGAGACGGGGTTTAATTTTTGTCTAAAATACTAAGGTATAAGAAAAATCAAGTTTACCAATTGTACTCGACTACCGTAATTTACTCTTAAATAATGTTTTCTGATAGCAAAAAACAAATCGACTTAAGGAAACTTTCCCGAGAAGATTATTGGATATCCGAATAAATAAAATAAAATAAAATAAAATAAGATTAAGTAAAGTAAATCTAGCGTAAGTAAAGCCTAAGTAAAGCTTGTTTTAACTACATAAAAGTAATATCTGTTGGACTAGAGCACCAAGTTCTATATCTCGACACGTTTGTTTTCCTTATTTTATGCTAACTTCTTTTACACCGTGCAACTCAGGAGAGTAATTTTAATTATCCCGTAGTATTTCTTGCTTACTCGTGTAAACCACCTCTAGCTCTAATTATACTTCGTAGCTCTATTATACAGATCTATTTATACTTACCAAGTAGTTGACTTCATTTGTTAGGTAAATTCACACTGGTAGTTGAAAATCTTTTTCGAATGGAGCCAGTAAAAGTGATTGAAGTTAGTGATGTTGGTTTTGTAGTTTCTTGTTAATTGGGGGTTGCTTCGTTGATTTCGATAACAAAAGCCAAAAATGCGGCAAACAAGGAAATGTTAACCGGATTCAGAATCTGCTAACTTAGTTTTTTGTCTTAATTTGCAAACATCGAAATTGCTAAAATACGCGAGACTGCCGATGAAAAGTCAAAGTGACAACGTCACACCACAACGCTGGCTTTTCATCAGCCAAGCACCACAGGCACAACACTTGGCCGAAATATTTAGTAGTCTTTTCATCGTTGCATCTAAAATAGCATCTAAAGTTCTTTTTAAGTCCAGTCGCTATGTAAGTAGTCGTCGTAAAATGCACGTTTGGTTTTCCCGCACAAGGTGGTAAACCACGACATCAAGTGTCCGTATATTCTTCAGCACGTACTTATTACCACGTTAAGCTACAAATAAATTATTTGCGACCCTATTCGCGAAAATTAATATTTGATGTAAAATTTCCTTCATCTGAAGTATCCATTGAGTATAATCTGAACAACCGTAGGGTAGATCTGCATACATATATTCCATAATTTTTGCTCTCCTTTAAAAAAAAGTGTTGGAACCACTTCCGTCCGTGTCCCGTTTTCTTTAATCTTCAAGTTATATTTGGTCTAATTTGTAAATGATACGTACCAGTAACAGGTGGTCTTACATATCAGTAGGTAAAGTGTTTCAATTTGGTGGTATGTTTAGACATAAATAAATCAAATCAAATAAAAAACATACCCGGCAGGCGAGTAAAAATCAGAGAATAACTTACTCTTTAAAACTGGAAAGCTAGCCTTATAACCATTTACCTGAAAAACAAAAAAATACATACAATTTACACCACGCCTGACGTTAACTACGAAACCTTCTCATAGAGTAGGATAAAATGCGACTATTACAGTTCATCATTCTTTGTTAGAAGATGGGATGGCCGCGAATGGCTGCGTAGAATAATATTTCGCGCGTCTGTTTTAATAATGGCGTACATTCCAGGGCTGGTGATGGCGGGGCCAGGAATAAGCAGAATTCATCAGTCCGCCGGCGGTGCGCGCGGTTATTGATTGTGACGCGGTAATAGGTCGGCTCTTGCGCAGCGATAAATCACCTCCGAGGTCCGAGCGCAAGGATTACTGGGGACTTGGAGGAGCGGCATTAGCGTTAGTGAATATCATTATCGAATAGAATGTTATCATTAGCTGAAACTCATCAGCCCACATAGGGCGTCCCATTTTCTTAACCTTAGTCCCAAGCTCCTCTTAGTTACTCTTGCACATAGGAATGAATAAAAAGAAAACAAACGTCATGCTCAGCGAAGATTTAGGAAAGAAAACAATTTTTGTGTCTTCGTAGTGAGTTGTGAATACTACCCAGTAGATAAAAGCTAGTGGTAGGTAGCGTAAAGAACCTGCGATGCGAAGCGGTATTTTTGACAAACACGCTTGGGAGACGGGAAGGTAGTTTGTTCACCTATTTAATATCTCTATTGATTTCGACGAAAATTGTTCGGTGTGTTTGCGTATTTTTCTCAAAATATTACGTAACGTATATGTACTTTTGATTTTAAACAGCTTTAAAATGAATTTATTTTGCGCGCCTGAGTATCTACGAATAGGAAATACGAATCGTATTCCTACTTTAAATGCATGACCTCAAATACTTCAAAGTTTTCATTAGCAGGACTGGAATGGGTAGGAAGAGTTTGCATTGAACACGACGTGTTCTTTTGATTACTACTAAAAGTGTCTGGCATTGAAATGGTGGAGATATTTACGACGTAGTATGGGGAGGTCCGTTTGCAGCGTATTGCGGTACTCCGACATTGTCCGGGCGCGTTGGTGCTGGTTGCTGCCGAGTGCAGTAACAAATAACACACTGCCACACTCGCCACTAAACAACATTTTGATTATTTTTAACGTTGAATAATATCCAATATTGCCTCAGATTTGTCAAAATTAATGGTGTCCCAATATAAATTATTTATTTATTTATTCTTTATTGCACAAATTACAATAATAGTACAATTGGCGGACCTAATGCCTTTTTTTTTTTTTTTTGACCCGGAGGAAATGACGTTACGCATACCCGTTCGCCCCGGGGCGAACGGGTTATGTGGGACTCACCACTGGACACCCAGTGGCATACCCACTAAAAACTCCGGGACTCCCTCTCATCGTCCATGTTGGGGGAAACAGCGGTGACTGGCTAAGAAGCCTTCTACGCACTCCCCCGGACGGAGCCCGCCTTACATGGCGGGCCGGAAGCGACCCCTACCTCGTGGGGAGGGGCCAGTAAGGACAGCTGAGGGCGTCAGGCCGTCCCTACCAGGCAGTGGAGCAGGCCTGTGCAATGCCAGCGCGGGTACCCCCGTACCACGCGCCGGCTGACCTCCTCCACGGAGAGTTTGGAGACGACGGGCAACTGTTCGCCGTCTCCCCCCCCTCCTCGCCCTGCGAAGCGCATCAGCGCTGGGATCTTGCTCCCGCGCGCGCTCCGCGGCTTCCTTCTCATTCACCACTACCTCACAGTAGGTGGCGAATGCTTGCCAGGCCTCTTTGTCTGCCAGCAGTGCAAGAACTATGCTGGGCAGAGTGAGGTCCTGGCCCACCTTGGGGACCTAATGCCTAGAGACATTCTCTACGAGTCAGGAGTCAACCGCAAGGTATAACAGTAAATTTAGGGAGTTTGGGCTGTGCAACTTGCTAGATTAACAAATTTTAATTAATGACAGAAAAACGTACAGTAAAATAATATATAAGATAAACCTAAAATTAAATAAACGAGTATGGAATATTTAAATACAAGAATGGAATATATAATTATGTATTCGTACTTAGCTTTTATAAGTCTTATTGCAATCTGTATATGAACCTGAAGTGGGCTTAGCACATAATGTTAGCAATGTTTTTTTTTGTTTAGCGATAAATAGTTTCTTAGAAGTCTTACCAGCCATTTTTTTTAAAACTTACCGAAGTGAAAATTCTAAAGAAACAACAATCTTAATGTTTTAACATTCATCATCATAAACTCTTCTCTTTCTTATATAGCTAGGTTCATTCATGTTTATATCATTACTTATACCTGGACAAAATATTCATAATAAATAAATAAACGGAAAAAAATACACGTCTTAGAACTTCCACCATTTTTGAAGTCGGTTTAGTGAAAATATTATTAAAACCGCAAAAATGCTCTACACTTCTCTGTCCATCAGATGCATGGTTTAGCGGTTATGTTAAAATTTCAATTTCCCGTGGGCTCACCCCGATGAGATTCGTCGTGCGTTAAATTACTTTGTTAATCATTTTAAAATCAATTTGTTTAACTCACTAGCCGGTAGCGCGGTTACCAATACAACGAGCTATGTATGTAGGTAAGTAGCAATCTTCTTAGGCTTCTCATGTTTGGAGTGATCAAAGTATGGTAGTTGGTAGTTGATTAACTACCGTTAATTATAAACAGTGACCTACGAATTCACAGATGTTACTCAAAGTTAAGCAGCCCTTCTAAGTATAGACGTCTCTTTTAGTTTTATTTCAATTTCACGGGATACTATGAGTTTGAACGGGTTCTTTCATGTCTGTGAATTCGGAAATTATGCATTACGTCAATTTTCGATCACCCATCCGACAACCCGTCTTGACGTACGTAGCACACATTGCATTGGTAATAGTTTCCGATTAGCTATCGCCTCCAAGCGACGGGTACTTCGTCATGATTCGTAAACAAACAATAAAATATTATAATGAACTTGTTTGTACTGACTAAAAGTAAGACCAGTAATTGTTGTGGTTTAGCTAAGCATTGTTTACGTGCATCGCCAACTACGGAATGGCCGACTCCAAGGAC
This sequence comes from Udea ferrugalis, assembly GCA_950022985.1. Lineage (NCBI taxonomy): Eukaryota > Metazoa > Arthropoda > Insecta > Lepidoptera > Crambidae > Udea > Udea ferrugalis. The sequence continues at coordinate 9,226,362 of OX465520.1, forward strand.
AAAGTGTGACCAAAATGATTTGCTCACTGACGGACGATCACCCGAGTGCCGGAATCCGTGGACAATGACCCTTCAAGATCCTTTTGTGGATTTTTACCTCAATTTGGAATGTGTCTTACTAGATATTAAACTAACAATGAAGATTATTCAAGACGATTACGATCGTTGGATGTTTTTTCGTTTTATTCAGAATAGAGCAAAGTAGGTAGACTTTTTGGTGAATCATTAGATTTGATTACACCACACACGTCAGACACCTTTAGGTACGAGTAATAAAATGTAAAATACGTGTTTTAGTAAAGTATTGTCCAAATAATATTACGATTCTTAGCAAGTTTAGGAAATGAGAGGTACCATTGATATTGAATATTTTACTACCCCGTTTGGGATTAAATAGTGGTGAGGGTATGACATTAAGAATAAATCATCTCTGTGTAAATAAATCAATGGGAGATTTTTGCTAAAAGTGGCCACTTTTAGCCAATCTCCGTTTTCGCAGATACAATTTATACTGTTAACATCTTAAAATAAAGAACATGTCCCATTTTAGGATCTTAATTAGACAGTTTTTGTTTAAATATCTTAAATAAACCCCAATTAATGAAAAACGATTGGTGGCGCTAGGGGGCAGTTAGCGGCCCCTTTAATAAAATTCATCCTGAACCCGAGAAACCATTATTGGTTTGTGTGTTTGTTTCATATATTTTTCTTTAACTGTGTTGTCTTATTTCTGCTGTCTCTTTGTTTAAGATTTCGCCTGAGTTTTTTAAATAATTGCACTCTGTTAAATAACAATTACATACCGTGTGATGACTAGGAACTACGTGATACTGGCAGAATTGTGGTTAGCACAGATATTGCCATCAAACCAAACTAAATTTCAATATTGTTAATAAATAGAGCCAATTGCTCGATTCTTATTGCTTCTCGTCACAGACTCCCGCGCAGTCCCCGACACTGTTAGACACCAACTTTGCAACCGGCATGCAAATGCTTGCTTATAAGTAATAATGCGATTCGGTGTCAACCTAATTTATATTCATCAGTTCAACTTATTCAGAAGATTTGAATCCTAACCTTGCCTATGTAAATCTGCTTAGAGCCCTGGGAATCATGAGTTGGCAAAGTTTAATTGAATATAACTAGGAGTGTTTCGTACCTTTTGCTTTTAATTTCCTTCAAACCAAAAATTCAATGCTGGTTCATGCTATCAGAAAATACTTTAATCAGTTTCTAAATAAGTACAAAATAATTTGCTAATTTAAGTTACCAATGTCTTTAAATACTTACATCGATGATTTTCCGAATTTCAGCGGCTTATGAAATCCGTTGATCATAAGATCCCTCCGACATTTATTCGTTAATAAGTCAGTTGCATGTACCTTAGTTCATGAATCTTATCAGCATAAGTCCAGTGGTTACCTATTTGTAGTCAAGACTAGCATTAATTTATTCGCTCTCCTGGCTGCGGAAACGAGCAGGAACGTTCGTCACTCTGATGCTCCACTGGTGTGGTGCTCTGGTCTTTGATCGTTGCAGCAACTGAGCCAGATGCCCTCGTCACATTTAATAATCTGTTGACTCTTTTGTCTCTGTTTATTTTTGTGATTATCTATCTGGCCCAATAAATGGTTTCTTTCTTTCTGACGCCATGGGCGATCTCTGCACACTACTACCTGTTTTTTACCATGCAGTTGATGAATGTACTATGACCTTACGGAAAAGATCAGGGGTCTTCTTGTTCATAAGGTAGATACTGTCCCTTGAAGTGCCAAAGCACTATGTTGTTCATAACTCAGCTCTGGGTTTACAGGGGGTTACTCGGTTGTTTTTCTAGTTACGCTTGAGTTCTGACTTCTGATCAAGTTGTACCTTTTTGTGAAAAATTTGATACTTATTCATTTTAAGTTCTAATCTTATTACAGTTCTTTAAGCCAGTGAAAAACGAAGCTCTATGATTTAGAAGGTTTCATAGCTTTCAGTGATATTTAAGAGCCACTCTTCTCCCTTGGACATAATATCCTCTATCTTAAGAGGTATTAATACCTCGTTACTGTAAAATACTATCGTATTACAAGGTAAACTTAATTATAAATAATAAAGTGATCCCTAAAACCAGTCATGTTTCAATAGTTGCTAACTAAAACTGTGATGTCATCTCGTATATTATTAAGAACATGGATATTGACGAGAGCAAAATGTCTTTAAATTATACGGGGACTTCATCATATTTAAGAATGCTTTGCCTAAGAGACTACAATATTTGAAAGAGCAGATGTGTAATATTAGGCAATGAAACATTGAAATCATTGAACTACTTACACATGTAAGTAGTTTCATATCTTTTGTAAGCCAAGTTTTTAGGCTTTTCATTAAATAACTTTTCAGTTTTAGCTAATACGCGGTAAATTTATGCTTAGTAAAGCATCTACCTAACAGCATTGGTATGCTCAGTATAGCCCTGTGAAATTAGCTTCAAAATAGGGGTAAGGTTACATTAACTCGCACATAGCTGAAAATTGCTACGATTTCCTAACAATGTAACACTGTATAGTGTTCCCAACTATCTGTCGAAAGTCCCCATCCATTGGAGCGGTCCAAAAAAAATTACAAGGTCGTACATCAAAAGAAACGGTTTTCAGATTTTTTCAGCTAAACGTTTTTTCAGCAAGTTTTATCATATTAAAAACAGCTTTTAAACTTTTTTCGTAAGTACACTACTTATTGCAAGTTTAAAAAGCATTACCACGGAATACATACTTAGGAAATATTATTGCAAGAAGTATCAATCAAGTAAGATGTACAAGTAAAGTAAATGATTAGTCGCCTCACTAGCGGTGTTGTGGCGCCATCCATTTTATAACTCCCTTAACCATCCTTTATGCGCACCGTATTATGAACAGGGTTATTAATCCACTCGATACAGGTTACTTGATTACTTCTTCTTTTACATTTTAAAGTAATTGTCTCGATCTTATTAATTACGAACTGGTTGTACTCTTAAATGAAAAGTCATAAACCTAAGTATAATTGTCTCATAAGTTATGGTTACATGTGCACCAATCTTTAGGAATGCAGGGGTGTATTCTTATTAGTCTTATTTTCAAACTTAGTATTCTAGTATTTTAATTAGTTTTAACGATAAGGTTTGCCATTTTTGTTTTAGAAAACATCATTAATTAATTAAGAAGTGTTAATTTGAGAGTAGGTCCGGGCAACACTTTAGGGTGAAACTCATTCTGTGTATTATTGTAATCTAAATCTAAGTCAGACCGTTTCATCCCACTGCATGCCAAAGGCCTCATTCTGAAATATTGTGTATACCGCGTCTAAAATAAACTATAAATAATACCTACCTGCCCTTTTTGAAAATATGTACTAAAATTTTCTCGCGACGACTAACGATTCTTTCAGCTCTCCTAATCGAAAACGAGTCCGTCATCCATAATTCGAGAATCATTTAATCCTAAGGCAGGTGGCGTGACCGCGTCCGTTCCCAGGCAGTGCTGTATAAATATGTCGATAGACATTAACAGGCTGTCGATGCTCTGAAATAAAATGTTGCTTTACCTACCTAATTATCATAGATAAAAAGCATAGTATTCATGTTTTCAACATACCTAACATAACATACCCTCACGACCATATCCCTAATGGGTTAGTCAGAGGCACACTGATTGTTGCCGTCATGGTGAACGGAACATTGAGAACCCGCATTTCACCGAGGGAATCTGAACCCAACCTGGGAAGGGGCGAGCCTGCCGCCGTTATCCGGGTTGCTTGAATTTTATATCGGTGTTTTCCATCACCGGAGAGTTAGCCGCAAATAGTACAATGACCACAAAGAAGGTGTGTTCCGGCAGGATTTGTTCTCGGGACCATCGGGTTCCAAGCCATAGTGTTTAACCACTGGGCCACGACGCTCTCTGTTTAACCACTGGGCTACGACGCTCTCATCATGTTTTTAAACCCTAATAATTACAACACTTGTCTAGACCAATGTATGGAAATTATAATGTTTCTTAAATATTACTAGGTTTAATTACTAGCCTTACATATAGATACACCATCTTCTTGTAAATAAATCGCACTAAGCTCTCGTGTATGCCTCGTGCCCCTCTTTCTAGTCGTAGACTTGTGCCAAGCAGTGAGACGAAAAAGCTGCAGTTTAGTAACTATCTACTGAATTGTGTATTTTCAATTGTTCAATTTACAGTCTGTTCCTATGTTATTCGGGAAGGAGAAATATGGCTATCCGAAAACTCATAACGATATAATGGATGAAAAACATTACAGTGTATAATAACAGAATTAAGTGAACAGTTGATGTTTAATTCGACTAATATTCTTAAATTCTAACAATTATGAAATCACAATCTCTGATTTTTGCGCTAGATAGGTAAAAGTTACTTGTATTTCAAATAACATTCTAACAGATCCTCAACTCATAATTTTAATGAAATTGTGGTTAGACAAACAAAAAGTTGCCCACAAAGATAAAAACTATCGATAAACCAACAACACTATTTCAAGACGCGGGCAATATCACAATACTACCTCCATAAATTGCATGACAAATGCTATATTCTTGTAATTAATGCTTCGGAGTTCGTATCCTTCCTAATGAGACGCGGTCGTTGTGCGAACGGTAGCGTTTTCATTAGCCAAATTAATTCGTTGAACTCCGCTCATTGCGCTCGGGCCGGGCGGGGAGTGTGCAGGCGGAAGTCCAAACCATTACCAAATGTGTGGTCCATGTGGTGGTTCGCAGAATCATCCGCCGCTCGTCTCTCAACTAATCCGACCTAGCCTAATAAATCTAGGTCAATTATTTAAATATTGAGCACGGAGCTGCGGATATAGACTAGCATATTTTAAAAATCGAATAGTCTCTAGTTGATTATCTAATAATGAGTATTTTTATCAAATCAAGTTGTATGTTTTCATATAGGTGACCTAACTCCGGTGAGAAAGTAAGACTATTAGAGGGATGACATTTTATGATTCCAATTTTCGAAGCCAAAAGATGGGTAGGTAGATAGCTGTTCTTTACTGTAAAAAACCATTAGCTCAGATATGGGGTTGACAAGCACAGAAATGGAGACCTACTTTGCAGGTCAACCTTATTTTAATTCGAACTATGAATAGACTAGCGACCCGACCCCGCTTCGCACGGGTGCAATAGTGTGTTATAATACATATAAACCTTACTCTTTAATCACTCTATCTATTAAAAAAAACTTCACCAAAATCCGGTGCGTAGTTTCAAAGATTTGAGCAAACAAAGGGACATAGGTACAGAGAAAGCGACTTTGTTTTATACTATGTAGTGAAGACACAATTTTTTTACTGTGTTGTAAACGAACCAGCGACCTCTGTTTACTCACTATACTCAGTCGTTCGTCAATCGAATCCTTTAACCTCTGCACACAGGACAGTTTCTAAACAAACTCATTTCAAACAAAATCAAGCTCATTTCAAGAGTAAGTACTATGGCTACGAATGAATAACTAAAGAAGTACGTATATAACTGTGTAGCAAAATGGTAAAGATTTTTGGAATACTAATGAGATTCTATTTGAAACTTGGAAAGCCTAGATGAAATAAACAATGCCAAAAGAAAGCCTTCGCAACAAGGAGTGACGTGAAACAATTAAACTTATTAAAACTAAGCAGCCCCGCCTCGACTTCAAAGGATCCCGAGTAACGTTCCTTGTGAAACCCAAAACATTCGGGAGTAATAATTAGAATTAACGAGAAACGGGCAGAAAGGCGTTCGTTGACACCAGGAAACATGATACCACGGCGTCCAAGCGATTCGAACATTTTGCTCCTTTTTTATCGTTCATTAACACTGACTCAGAATATTGTCGAATATTGCGTTGAAAGTTGAAAGCGTCTTAAGTTCTTGGCAAATAGCTCTTAATTAATTTAACTTTCAGGAGTATTTTTTATGTTGGGCAGATAAAAACCGTATTAAGTAACGGATGCAACAAATAAAATATAGTGCATTGTTAAATCTTATATTAAAACGGTTCTATCCATCGGTTTGTTGTCATCAAGGTTTCGAGATGTGCATCTCAATCATCATCGGTAGTTACCTTGTTTTCGCATCAATATGAGTAAATCAATCCGTGTGAACCGTTGAATATGCACTGAAAACTGCTTATTACTTTTGGCAATTTCAGTGTCTTGGAATGTAAAATGTTATTAATAAGGAACCATAAACTTCGTCACCAAAATGAGACTTGAAAATCATATTTGATTAAATTAACTGATGCATCAAGCAAGGCGTTTGAAAAATTTCATTCCTTTTTTACCGTTCATTAACGCGCAGTCAGCAGAGACTCGCGTTATTGTTTGCTTTGAAAGTTGGAACGTTTTAAGTTCTTCTTTGTAAATAGTCCTTAATACAGTTCGCAGAACGTAAACCTTTTGCGAGGATCCATAAAGCCGGGATTAAAAAACTCCTCGCATCGAGATAACTTTACGAGCCCACCTGGATTGAAAGTACTTATGAAGTTGTGAAAATCGCTCGTAATTCATTCGTAGTTCACAAACAAACGTGTAGGATGCAAATCCGAGCGGAGCGGTGGCGTTCTCAATAAGAGAACGCAGACCAGCGTAGCTCCAGCTTCCGTCTAGACGGAGATTATGTAAAATGGAATATAAGCTTATTCGTTTTTCGCGTCCTTTTATCGCTCTAGCAAATTTGCGTTGCGCGTTTTGAAAGCTCTCGTTTTATTTTATTACGTGATTTCCTCAGAGATTTATACGGGTTATCTCACTCGCGCTCTTGTTTGCTCCCTGACGTTTAGGGCCGGACCCTGGACGCAGCGGGTTACCAAACCGGCCGCTACATTACAAGTATCTGAATCCGCAACTGATGGGATAGGTCATTAATTAAATAAACAAGAGTGTTCAATAACAGCGATTGATCATGTCAAAGGTAATAAAAACAAAGTCTCTTGTTGGTTCTCCTTAGTAGCCGAAATAAACATCTCTCTGACACCGGTGGTAACATTATATTGTTATTGTAGGTGCTGTATACTTAATTTAACATTACATTTACATTCAAGTATGTGCCTGCTGCCAATTATTATACACGCTTTCTTACTTTTCAAACAAATATATTTAATAAATACTAACTGAACATTGGCAAACAATTTGCAGAACATGCAACAGATGGTACATTCAGTTCAAAAACTAATAATGCTCTGTATAATTAATGACGGTCACCCTGTGACAAGCCCCCACAAATATTGACAAAAGAAGAGCTCACCTACTACATTCGAATCTCTCTAAATGGAAATTGCGGAAACTTAATATAAATCGAATAATCCATTCTTGTGTGGGGGACGTTTTGGGAGGATAAATCTCAATCGGGGGTGAGGAGCGGCCGGCGGTGCAGCGCGGGAGGGTCGCAGACGGCGGACTCGGCCTCCGGAGCCGTAGCCGGCCATCTGCCGCGCCATAAAATCAATATTATTTAGCAACCGTGTGATATAACTCACGTGTCCCGCGACGGCCCGCCGAGCGCCGCCATCGCCGCTCGCGCCTCCGCTCCCGCGCCCGCTCCGCCCCTGCACTCGCCTCAGACTCCGCCACGGGTCACAGGACTTGTAGCTCGAGTCCGCTGATGACGCTGCGAAACTTACTTAGGCACTGCTATAATGCAAACCACTTATATACGTTCCTATTCATTAGACAGGAAAGAATAGGAATAATATTTAGGGGAATGTTTTATGCTCACATACGTTGCTTTGGCATATTTAACTATGGATGTATGGATTGTGTATGCTATTTGAAATATGTATTGGCAAAGATCCTCAGATATGGATTACTGATATTGAGAGGTAGGTACTGATAGATAGAGACTATCAACAGATGTGAATGTTTTAATCTTATGTTCCAACTTTTGCATTTCGAGTCAATAGTTTAATTTAACTTCTTCAGTCTTCGCTTATTTTCTACATCCTGTATGAATATGTAGAAAATTTAGTATGAATAGAAATGAATATTAGATTGTGATCTAACTAACTACCTATCTAACAATATTTTTTCATGCCATCTATCATAAATAATGAATGGAAATTACAAATAAATCGGTAGTTATTGCTTGTTTTTTGGCTTTCTAGGTCAAAGACGATTTTGGATACGAAAATTCAAGGAATTCACATTTCTATATAGGTAATATATAAATATCGCGTAGTACCTAGGTAGCAGATTTTCAAGTACGCTTATATTCATATTCATATTCATATTCATTTATTCATTATAACATGTGGTGTATAAAGGTCTTAAATACTAAAATAAGTCGCACATGGACCCTGCATAATAATAATGTGTTCAAGGTATATAATGGGTAATTGTATAAACTTAAACTTCTTCAGGAAATTTATTCATCCAGTTAAATAAGAAAAGATTAGAGGAAAAGTCTGATACAACGTAATACTCAAGTTTCTCATTTTCTTATCATGTAGTAGCGTAAGGAAGTCAAGCAAATAGTGTACGATTTATTCGCGTAGAGACTGGAGTAACAGCAAAAATAATGAGAGAGCATATAAAACATTTATGAAATAGGGGCTAGTTTCCAGGGCACGAGTCCGGAATACATATCAGATCGCTCCAAAGATAGAGAGAGCCAGTGCCAGTGCGGGTAAACAAGCATTTTTGTGAATGAAGCACTCTGGCGCCACAGTATAACCATACAGTAGGCTATCTAAGGCCGCCCGCCGAGTTAGTAGCCTAGCGTGCACACAGACACGCGGCACAGCCCGTCCGTACTGCCAGCGCCTTATCGCGCCCTATTTTATGCTAGCGTGTGCGTGAAATTGCGTGTGCGTGATATCGCGACACGGCGCGCGACGCGCTCGCGCACATTCAAACCGAGAGTGGCACGTTTGTATGAAGATAGCTTACTGTAAGATTATACTGTGCTGGCGCGTTAGTAATTCGCCTAGCGTCTACCGTTTTTTTTTTTTTTTTTTTTTTTTTTTTTTTTCGTGGGGAAATCCTCATGGATACCTCGCTGCCCGGGGGGACGACGAGGTTATGTCGGACTCCTACCGACTAAAACCCCACGGCACTCGACCGTGGCACTTTGGCGGCGAAGCTGGATCCTACCGTAAGTAATGCCGCACTGCTCCGCCGCCAGTGCTAGCCCCTAATGGGGCCCCCTCCAACCGACCCCCCAACGAAGGGGGGAGGCTACGAAAGCGCCTGGAGTACACAGGCACTTTCGCCGTCTCGGTGGACGCCGTGCAATGCAAGCCAGAGCACCCCCGCACTCCGGCCCGCTGGCACCCACTGTTCGCAGACCCTACTGGGCCCGCAACCACGAGCCACCCGAAGGGCGGCTCCGCTGCCGTAACCGGCGGTACGGCCCCGCCGGGCCGCGATGCACAGGGGGGATCAGCCTCGGATTACTGGCCCCCACCAACCGGTTGTGCGCCGCGGCCCCAACCACGCGCCCCAAGGCGCCTGCAGGCCCCACTGGCCCCGCAGCCCCACGTCGCCCTTGCGGGCCGCAGCGGGTGGGTTCCCAGTCCACCACACTGCCACGCCTGGGTTCTCTTCGCTTCCCGGTGGTTCCCCTATCACCGGTACTAGGCCCCCTCGCCACGCCGAGGCGAGAACCCATGAGGGGGGCCTAGCGTCTACCGTATCGTAACATTATTAACTGCACTGCTTCTAAATAATTCCGATCACTTTGGTTCGCCGACTTGGACTTGCAACTAACTTCGCAGAGAGTTGAAGCCACTCGTGACGTGTTAGCGAACTAAGCAGACCTCCCTCCGTTTAATGCGCTCTACATTAACTATGAATAGAATGTTATCATTTTCTATCGGCAATATTGTGTAGGAGGGTCAGGAAATATTTATGAAGGTGACTCAATTTAAGATAGGGAAATACGGGTCACACACATGTGTTTAATAAAGAGGTTTGTTTTCGTTTAGGTAAATAAATAATTTTGTTTTCAGGTGAGCAGCCGTGCGGCAATGACATTTAATAATTGTAAGGACGACAGTATTATGCTATTTAGTTGCCCTTTTTCTGAGAACATTCCCGGGTATATTAAGGTACATATACCATTCACAAGGGCTTCAAGATAATCCAATTTAGACCGGACTGACTCCTTTGTAGGCCAGGTTTCTGAATAGGAATGCATTTCTTGCGTGTGGGAGATAAAATTACAGGATTAAGGTTTATTGCTGACACTGTTCTGCTGACAGATGAAGGAAAAAATTTAATTGATACCCATTATGTATTGCTCATCTTTAAATAAAACTTATGCTGGGAATGCCTCGTTTAGTCATGACAACTTTTAGGTAAATAACATCTTCTACTAGTCATAAATAAACAGTTATCTATATAGTCAAACCCACTCCTCATTTTCACCATAATCTGTCATCTTCACTTTCCCATCACATTATTCGCAGACAACTGGCTTATTCACAGGTACAACTTCTATTTATAAAGATTTATTAATAGACAACATTAAAACAACTCGTGGTTAGGTACAATTCATATTTAAGCGCACGAGAAGATAACTAACAGTGCAAATTATATTATAATAGCGTTGATTGATTTAGCAGATAACTTTATTCAGTTTAGTCATTACCATCATTGATGGATAATAACACCTAGTCGTACGTGACTCGTCACTCGTTCATTTTTTGAGTTGGTTATAATAGGTACCTACTTTTTTGGTAACCTTTCTAAAAAAGACCGCTTACGCATACTTTATAAGGATGTTGTAGGTCTAAGAAGTCAGCGTCTGAACGTAAGTTATGTGACGTCAAAGGTTAGTTGCAAGAATTGATCGGACCTCAATTAGGAACGTACTTCCCCAAGTAGCGCGCGGCGAGATGTCCGAGCGGTGAGTCACGGGAGGCAGCGTGAGCGGGCTGCGTGTGCGCCGGTAGGTTCGCCAGACGTCGGAACCTTTCAGGAAAATTTCACAACAATTTATTAATTTATTTAATTTCTATGTCACGAAGCAAGATAGAAACACTCACATAGGTGAGTCTAATACCATCATCGATACCATATAATTTGACGTGATCTAAAAACAAATTCGAAAGACTATTTAGTTGGGTGTAGCACAAATGTAGCTCGATAAAAAAAGGCTATATAACACGATGAGTAAGTCAAATTATGGCTTTAGCGTTTTAAATGAAACTAAAATACTCAAATGAATTCACTGCATTTGTATATTTGGGTAAGGTTATACGAAAAATATGATTATTTTATAAGCATATCCCTGATTTGCGATTAGTATTTGGCAACCTCAAGCGCGGGCGGGCGCGCGGCCTGCGCCGGCGCACCGCGGGCCAACATTCCACGCGTACGTTGCCTCCCTGCGATCGCAACCACTCTGATGCAATATTCAACTTTACTGCGTCCTTGCAATGCCGTAATTCATTATAACAAGTTTAATAGCTGTGAAGTCATTTTTATCATTTTCTTCTGCCTGGACCCTATCGAGTCCTATTTGCGCGCCCAAGGCCACGTAGGCGTCCTTAATTACGGTAAGTCTGGACTCAACGTCGGACGGGGACACGATTAAATAGGTTGACAATGTTATGTATATATGTAGGCTCTAGGCAAGTATACATGACCTGGTATTAAAGTATCCGAAAGAAACTGACAGTGCAAAGAAAGACCGTTTATGCGTATTGAGAACAGAAACAAATATAGATTTAGTGGATCATGTTAGCGTTATACAAATAAGGTGGCAAGTGTTTGTCACGTTGAGTGGCAAATTGGCGACGTCTCCGCATTTGTTCCAGGCGGGCGCCCAGCGGCGGCCATCATTCTTGAATACAATCTTCTTTGTTGAGTTAAAATTTCAGAGTAGGCCTGTGAATTTAGGAAAAAAACACCTAATGCATCCACTGAATAATATAAAAAGTAGGTAATCATGTAATTCCCACACAGGTTGAGTTTTATTACTTTAGCACTTTTAAATAAAACTTTTCCTAATGGTAATCTCATTCTTAAGTCATTACAAAAACATTAATCTCTCGATCTGCGGTCGTGAAACAACTTCGAGTGTTTCAATAATTGGCCGCTGGTCGTCAGCCGCGGTCGCGCCACATTCAGCCTTGTGCCTACTAACCAATGTCTATGTCATTGCCATTTGTTTCGCGGTAATCGTTTGATTCAGAAATAAAACAAATAAACTTAACCTTGCCTTTTTTGGAGACTTGTTCTAGACAACGATTAAAGTGTTGTTGACGTGAAAATTATACGATTAGTCGTTTTGTTCCATAACCATGCACATGTTAACTACATCTATGGAGAGCAAAAAAGGCAGACGCTTCTTCATTCATCGTATATTAATAAATAGTCTAGTGATCCAAAATAACCATAAATATTTTATACAGAGCATTAAGCTGAACTTTTTCCTCTTCATAATAGCTTTTGCCTTTCGCCTATAATAATGCTGATGTGTATTACTTATTTATTCAAATGAAATGTTGAGAATGGCGGTGTTGGAAGACCTACATACATGGTGTGTACGGAGCGCAGGCACAAATTCTGTAGACGGCTCGATAGCCGATAACCCCGGCACCACCTTGCTCGATAGCTTCGGTTGGAACTGCCGTTACCTGTAAAATCACACGCACAATCATCTTCACATTGTTTTGCTGCGTATCTACTTAAATGCCTGCCGAAGCAATTCCTTTAAGAAATTATTTTAGGTAACGCTCTGATGCAGCTGAAACGAATGATGTATGAAAATAGTTTTGAAAACATTTTATACCAACAAAGATTCCTTTGTGGGTAATTTTGCAAAAAACGACAGGATGCAGAGTCGGAGGCGTGTCGAGTAGCCTGGCGACGGCGGCGATGCCGAGGGCGAGAAGATCTGCGAGGACGGCATGTGAGGGAGGGGGCGGGGGAGGGCTGGGAGGAGTGGAGGACGGGAGGCAAGCGAGGCTGCTGCGAGTGTCCGCGGCTGTCAGGCCGGACTAACCCGTCGCTCCAGGTCAGCGCTCCAGCCGGCTATTTATAGAAGTGCCCCTTAAACAGAGTAATTATTCATTGATTAGCACTGCGAGGAATAGGGGCTTGCGCTTCTGATAGCTATCGCACAAACAAGAATCGTCGCCGGCGCCGCGCCGTGTCGCGCCCCGCCCGTTAAGCCGCATTCGATATCATCCGCTATAAATACTCAACGCAGGCGCGTTAGGACACCTAGCTGATGCAAAATGGCCTTCATAACTCTGCAGAGGCAAAGTTTGGGGTACTATTTTCGTCCGTAAATCATATGGCTTTCAAATTTATGCGAGGGAGCACACAGTCACGTAGGTCTTTCTACACATTGCAGAGGTCACGAGGTCTGCATGAAGATTTTCACGGAATTTTTATTTCAGGCACTAGGTACATTACTCATAATTGAGCTTAAAATAATGCTTTCACATTTTCTGCAGAAATATGGGTCTGCCTGCTTCAAGTTATAACAAAATATGTACGTCATAATTTGTGGAATTAATCTCATTGTTTACTGCCGTTAATAACAATGAGCGCAATGACGTTATAGAATTAATCAGAACTCTTTTTGGTTGAAAATTTATTGGTTTTCAGAACCTTGCCGAGAGCTGTTATACAAGCATGTTCGTATATGCAGTTGAGTTTGTATAGATTTTATAGGGTTCTATTACCTTAATATCTATAAGTTGCCTGGTCACTCGGCTTTAGAATTTCATGTTCGGGCTGTATTTTTATGTTGTTCATAAAACTGCATTTAAAGACTACTTAGCAATCGCAACATATCTGCAATATCACTTCCGTATGGACAACTAAACGCGATTGATTAAATACCATGCTAAAGCATGTGTTCATCCTCAACGTCCATTCAAAATTTTAGTGTCAATGTTTGTCATGGGATTGCCCCAGGGATCGATATTGAGATCGATGCTTTTCTTGGTTTATGCAAATTGTCCCTTTTATTTTATTAAATATTTACCTGATAACGTGTTATAGCCTGATGGATGACACATCGTCAATTTAAAGCATTCATTACTCAATGGCAAAAACCAGAGGCATACAATTTTCTATTCCTGATGAGAACTTTTAGTTATGCTACTTTTATAAATACGAATGATGAGCTTTAAGAAATTAATAATTAATTCCATTATAATTCTAGGAATGACTATAGATTATGAGATACGGTGGAGCATGCACATTATGACCCTGACAGGAAGACTTAGCATAAACAGTTAGAAAATAGGGCTTTGGACTGGTGTAGTAACAACAAAAAAACAAAATGAATATTTTTTCTGACTTTTGAGCTTAAAAAACTTAAAAAGCGTATTTGTGGTTGAAAGCAAAGTTGGATATTATTCTTAATTGCGTTATATTTTTACTGTTTCGGATAACTTGCCGAAAAAGGTTGTGACAGTTTACACCATTATCCTTATTCATCCTTTGTTACCTACTAGGTACTACTGTGTTTTCAATTTCGTGTATTTGACCCCAACGGTTCATGATATTCATCTTAATACTTACGTACATAGATTTGAATGTAATTATTGAGTAATTATTGGAAACACGGGTAAGTATGTAAGTGGTAAATGATTAGCCTGATGATCACAAATAAACCAAAACTTGCTATGCAAAAATGCTGCACTTCTTTACTTGATTTTAGTACAACATTAAATAGACCACGAAAACAAAAAAAAAATTTTTCCTGCCCTACATTCATAGGGTAAATAGGGCGTTCTTATTTTCCCCGAGTGCAGCGCCTCCGACTGCGAAGTAGGTAAATAATTTATTAAAAACTCACACGTCACAGCAAAAGGAAGGCAGTGTTGCGTGACTCATCAAAAAATAATCCAGTTTTGCGAGATACGCGCTGTGACATACGAAGTGTGAGACACTGAAATTAACAAAGTTGAAGTGAATAATAAATAAGGTCTGTTTCGGAAGCAAAGAAACCCGTTATGGAAACCCATTTAAATGGGCATATGCAGGTACGCCGAAACGTGTTACAATAAATATCAAGATCTGTAACAATTAACAGGTTTTTGAGATTCCGTAATAAAATGCAAAATACGATTGAGATACCGTAAATCTAACTGTCAATCAAGTTTAATTTCATTTAATTAATAGTCGGATTTGATTTTTACGTGCCGCGAGACATATATAACACGTCCAAACACGTCGGGAAAAAAAGTGACGAAGGTGTCAAAAATTTGATTATTTATTTGATTTGATCTGTATCAAATATGGGATACAGTTTGCTTTTATATCTGGATTATTAAATTAATGATATGGTAACCTCCTCTGGTGTAAACGCGACTTATGCGGTGTCAGTCAATAGTCTTGGTAACGCAGATGCATGTGCAGTACCGAAGGCATTTAAAACTTGTGGTGTGTGTAAGTTACTAAATCTCCTTTCATTAGAATTGACCGTAAATCACAACTTAAACAATGTGAACATCACAATGTTCACGTCGAGTCACTTAGAACGGGACAAGCTACAGTAAAACACTGTTTTAGCAAACAAACACTATTGTTGTGCAGTTTTTAATTGTCTAATATGTCTTGTTTGTGTCTAATATGTCTTTTTTCTAAAAAATAATATTTCTATGTCACTTCATTCGACTTGAGCTCATATAGAAGCTCGTTAAGATCAATATTTTAAAATGTATTGGAAATGTAAACAAAATGTAACTACTGAAGTACGAAAATACAAATGGATGCAGTAAAACGGGCATTCTACAGTTCGGTAGCATTAGGGTCAGACTGGTTTTCTTAACTTTTATTTTACGAACTCGAACGGAATAATGAGAGGACATTTACTTTTAATGAGTGCTTGCTAAAAATTAAATGGGCTTTTACAGCCTGTATAAAAATGTCGCAGATAGGTACAGTTTCAAGATAATTTGAATTTCAAGTGTTGTAAGACACAGCCTTTATAATAGCAATTAAGAAAAGTACATAGATCAATTTAAATAGTTTTTACATTTTAAAATGTATCATCATAATAAATTCTGTTTGTGGGAAATTCCGTTTTTACTAGATGAGAAATAGCTAGTGTTATCCTAGGAATATTTCTACAATAAATCGTAGTTCCATAAAGTGAATCACCTCGGGTTTGCCTTTTGCATGTATGTAAATCTTTCCTACGAGGAATTCTTCAAATGCAATATCAGACTGTTTCTAATACTTTTCATTAATTCAAAGCCAGCGTGTGACTAATTGGGAATGAATCAATAGGTGATATCAAACTGAAAACTGAAAAGAGGATTTTATACTTAATGGCACAAAAGTAAAGTACGAATAGCGGACTCAATGCCTAGAGGCATCCTCTACCAGACAACCAAACGATTGCGATTGATCGAGAAGATTGGATGTTTTTTATTATTAACCTATTTTGTCCTACTGCTGAGCAAAGGTCTCTCCTAATTTCTTCCACAGGTCTCTATCCCGTGTCAAGCTAAGCCAGTCCGAATGTTCTATACATTACTTAACTCATAAGTCAAAGTGTTTATACTCAGCATCAAAAACTGTTTAAAGCAATGACCATTAACTCTAATGGTATAATGAAATGTATCTAGAATTGTAGACTGAAACTTGGCAACCTCCATCGCGTTCTTCATTGTGCAGTTAGCAGGGCACGGGGCAATCGAGAGATCAGGTGATCGTTGCATTGTCTGCCTGCCCTGGCGCATTATAACAGTCGGTTCACTCTCCACTAGGTACAGCGCACCCACCAGTCAGTTATATTATTAGTGTTAAAATAGGTACGTTCGAAATGTTGTCACCTAAATCTACACACATCAAAACTGTCTAGGGATATCATAGGGATATCATTTTTCAAATATTTCATAAAGTTAAGTTAGTTTACAAGTTGAGCATTATCTTAGAATAACGCGAGGACAGAGGCATAAGATAAAGGTTAAGAATATTACAAAAAAAACGTTTGATTTTGCTAAAATTTTGACACCTTTTAAAAGAAAAATCTGTATTTTTTTATCGTCCTTACGATTGTACAATAATGCTACTACAATGAATTTCTTTATACAATCTGAAAGGGCAGATATAGCAGTTTCTGTGTTCTAAAAATTTCTAGGTTGGTATCAATATTTTAATTTTTAGACCCTCCCAAATAGCTATACTTTGTATGAAAATGCTTGAGATATCCCTAGACACTTTTGAGCAGTGTAATTAACTGTAGCTTTTAACAATACTCTTGAGAAAACCTTCACCAAGTTACACTACGCTACACAGATAGTAAAATATAGTGTTTCTCATGTTGCCCTACCATTAACTTTAAAATTTCTAATAGACAGTTTTCAGGCAGGATTTACTTCAATATTTATACATAACATAACATAAACGGCCTATATACGTCCCACTGCTGGGCACAGGCCTCACCTCAACTATGAGGTGGAACAAGCCATACTCCAACACACGGGCTCAGTGCGGGTTGTTGGAGGGGTGTAAGGTTAGTGAGCAACCTTAATGTCAGATTTTATCAAGCCGCCCTAAGGCCTCTGACTAGGCTTAACGACTGACGTCTAGCGACGTCAACCGGGACCAACAGCTTAACGTGCCTTCCGAAGCACGGAGATGCCCGAAATACACATCACTAAATTTCGGTCGGGGTGGTCACCCATCCCATTTCCAACCCGGCGTTGTGTTGCTTTACAACAGCAATCGTCACCGATCACTGTCGCAACTGCGCCACGGGCACCTCTCAATATTTATAAAAGAGTAAAAACATCACACGCAATATCCTCGTTCCATCCAAAAAACGTATCAATGGAGATTCGAGTTCCTTAATAGTTGACAGTATTAGATACTTAATATATTTTAAACCAGTTCCGTTTAAGATAAATAAAACTAATTGCTTACGTATTTATGTAATTACCGTTTCATAATGCGAACTCTATACATAAAAGTGTCTTGAACTTGCAAAAGTATGTATACTATCAGTATGGCCATACTAATTAAAGCCTGTAGAATAAGTTCTATGAACCCTCACTTCCGCTTAGCTCGAATAGTGGGAATCATTTTATAATCCGCTCAGTAATGTATGATCAGAATAAACATGCCAGGCAAATTGATAATTAAGTCACAAGGAACTGAATTGTACCAATTCCGTTAACTTTAGATTGATTCAATTCAAATTTCTTTAGCTCTCTTAAGGTTTTTTATTTTTATTTTAACCTATCTTTAGCACCGATTAGTACAAGTACACCATTTTGTGCAGTCAACATTAGTAGCATGATATTTACATAAACGTTGCACTTTTAGATTACACTGGTGTTTCACATACGAGAAGGTACCTAAAAGTCGCAGCTAAAAGCTGAGAATGGTTTAGAAAGCGTACGTAAAAAAATACGTTATTAGAGTAAACTCAGTAAATAAAGTTATGACGTTATAAAAAAATAAGTAGGAAGTGATAATTTTAAAGATTTAAACTTACGAGTATGATACGGGTTTTTAAATCACCAACGGAAATTCGTCTATTCAGGAGAATTATAGGGACTCGCGTGTTTTTTTAGAGTCGTTGCATCACTGCAAACAAGAGTTTGTGTGAATGTTTTTTTGAGAAACGAAGTTCGAATACCCATCACGTTTAATCGTGGAATCAGTGTGTGATTCCCAGGCTTCACTCGTTTAGTAATCTGGAAATTCGTGGAAGGTCCCGCAAACCGCACGTCGTTCTTCGCACCCGCCGAATATCGTACCTTTTTATTCGCGCTGTGAGGAAAACAGCATGTTAATAATCGGTAATAACTAAGTGCCCATGCATCGATATTTTTCAAAATAACCGCTGATCTTTTCGTAACGATAAGAAAATCGGAAAATGAAGGCGCTTTAAGTTGCTTTTTTTATACGTATTACAGTAGGTAGGTACAACCCGCGCATTACAATAGCTAATCCTCTGGTTATCTAGATGCCATTTATGTAAAAAAACTTGTTAACAACATGACGTCTCACATGCAGGTTCATTGGAAACAGTTGACAGTTCTGTCACTGGCCCAGCTTACGGGCTGCATGTTTACAGTTTAAACTCATGTTTGATTTGAAAATATTGTCAATTTAAACGATTCATGTTTCTTCAACAGAATTTTTCAGGTATTTACACTCATTAGGTACCTAGAGTGCAATAAAAACGAATTGTTGTATGTTATTTGTTATTTGTTTACCTATTATGTATCTTCCAGCTACTATGTTACACTTAGTTTGCGAATAAATGCTTTGACTTTGACTACTTAATCAGGGACTTAATAACCAAAAAATATATAGGTCAGACTACACCTTTTGCGACAAATTTTGCCAACCATTTTAAATCAATATAGTTTCAAAGTCTCTAGAGGGGGAAAATTTTAAAACTGAAAATGTGTATGTGGAGTTATATTATATGCATTTTCTTAGGTTTAGTAATTTGAAACATCCTCAAAGTAGTATGTTACCAATAAATAATGTGTTCTCCTCGGCATGATGAACTCAGCAAATAGTTCAATCGAAATCTTCCATAACAGTTTGCCGAATCAGAGTCCGCATATTTGGGGCGCAGTCAATAAATTGATAATAATAGACCGGTAATAAGTTTAGTGTTAGGCGGCGGAGCCGATGCATTTGGGTCTGCGCCCCGGGGTGGACAAAATCAATAGTCGCTACTTGGAGCACCACTACACTCGCGATCTGCACACATTGTGATTCTTTATACCGCTTATATCCGCCCGCCTACACCCGAATTATTGTCTCTGGAGCAGGTGGCGCCAACATCAACTTCGTAACAATATTGAGAGCGGGACACTTCCCTTGTGGACTCCCCCTAAAGCGCCGCCACTGGTCCTCTGGAGTGTTTTAAGAATTAGTAGCAAGTGTTTGCAGTTGATCTGGCTTTAGCAAATGTATACTTTTTTGTGACCCGACTTTTATTGTTCCTTTGGTAGCGGTCGGCTTCCAAAAATAATGGCAATACTTAGAAACGTAAGAAGACAAATACTTACTGCTGGAATATCTCTCAAGTCGACCCCATAACCTAAGCTGTGACATTGCTCTTGTTCGGGTCGAAGTGAGTACTACATTTATCAAACACTTGTGATTGAGCACACAGATCGAGATCTGCACAGAAAAATAACCAGTATTAGTGTTTGTAATACGAACAACAGCTGAAGCATACTTAAACGGTCGACATCAATCATATTTCCGCTACAGTTAAGCCTTAAAAAAATGTATGTCACATTGCGGATGCCAAGAAAATACCCTAATAATAAATTTGCATAGTAATGTTGCCTGCCGTTAGTTTAGGATTGAGTTCGCCTTAATTAATCTAAGACGCGGCGCCTGCACGTGTCACTGGCCTCTGACCACTGAACATCATAAACACCTAATTAAAATCCTTATTATGCACATGGCAAACTGATTCTGAAACAATCACAATATGACTAGACTTAAACCTAGTATGGCAGCCATGTATTGAATTTTAATTATTTATTATAGTGCATCTAGGAAGCCCGGACCATAACAAGTGCAAGTCAAGTCCATAAGTAACTCGTACTTTCTGAGAAAAAGTAGGTAAATCCTTTTAAGTCATAAATATGTAGTATAAAAATGAATATTCATTCATTTTTGTAAACCTGTTTCAGGACAATAAATGTGAAAAACCCAAAAAAATTAGATAACCCGTCACCAATAATCGTATCAAATTAAAAAAGGCTTCATACAATAAAACTATGTTTTAATGTACTAGTGACTAAAGTAATATTCTATTTATATAAAACACCTACACGATTCCACTAGCCATGGTTAATTAAGAGCGTTTTGTACTTTACAAGCGGAAACTATTTTTGAATTTATTAGTATTGGACCAGTTATAAAACGAGAATTGTTACTAGAGTTTAAGACCTTTTTTACACTTGACTGAGTTTAAATTTGCAGAAAAAGTGATTACAAAAAACATCAAACGCATCACCTGTAAAACCGAATATCAGTATGTTTTAGGCGAAAAATATTTGGTAATCCATATTTTATTAGGTACATTATGTAATGACAATATGAAAGTAACTTTAGAAAACTAAATAAGCTGATGCATTATCATTCAATTGTTTGTCCTTAGTCTTTTTGAGATCAGGATTATCAGTTCTTCTTGAAGGAGTCGACAGGTGAAGATTGTGCTTAAGTTAAAATCGCAAAAACACAGCACAGTACATACAATAGACAATCGAACTGAGTTAATTAAGCTAAGTCTTTATGCATTCATAAATCGTTTAAAGGGCTTGAGTTAAGTTCACCAGCTTGAAACCCGCGCTATCTTGGTTCTCGAAAATCTCTGTGGTGGCAGAAAATAGGGACAAAAGAGTCCAGTGTTTGTCACAACTTTGAACACTAAGTAATAAAGTGTAGCTTTGTCAAATGAAGGAAAAAACTGTTTTCTTTGCAAGCCTCAGAAATCGGCATCGCTCTGGCGTAGAATCGCAACACCTACGAAGTGTTAACGTAAGTGATAGAACAGTGTGAAGACGTCTAAAAGAACGTGATTTAAAACTGTAAAGACCCGCAACAGGTCCCAAACTTACCACAGGTCACAAGGCAGCACGATCAAATTTTGTCAAAGAACACTGTGATTGGACTTGGCACAATGTGGAAAGTACTCTTTTATGACGAGTCCCGAATGTGTCTTTATGGTGCTGGCGGTCGCAAAAGAGTAAAAGACAGGGGGAACGATATGCACAATGCGCCATATCCGAAAGGGTAAGCTTTGGAGGAGCCGCCCAGCAGCCAAATTAGTAGGTGGCCTAATTTTTTATCTCCAGCTAGCAAGATACGGACAACCTACAACACACAAACACAAAGACCTACTTATTTGGAGTAGCAATTTGCAATTGCAGAAGAGATTAGAAAATCGACAATGCGCTTGAAAACCTGAATATTTAGCTCATGTCTGCTGTCAAACTTCAGTGCATCTGGGCTAGACAAGTGTACCACATACATACGGTATGAAAACGAATGAATAGATCCTTTAGAACGAAAAGGACAGTGAACACACCCAGCATGAGATAGCTGGTTTATATGAACTGTCTGAACCTTAATTTTTTTTCGGCTTTCAAATACTGATGCTTCGTATATAAAGCACATAAC
This sequence comes from Udea ferrugalis, assembly GCA_950022985.1. Taxonomy (NCBI): domain Eukaryota; kingdom Metazoa; phylum Arthropoda; class Insecta; order Lepidoptera; family Crambidae; genus Udea; species Udea ferrugalis. Next base: position 9,248,478 of record OX465520.1, read on the forward strand.
CAGGATTCAGGTGGTGCAAACTATTAAGTGTACAAAAATAGGTACGGACAACTTGTTTAGTCTTTTTAGAAAAAAAAAAATAATAATTTCAAAATACTATTTAAAACCTAGATTTTAACTTTGTAACCATTCAATAATTTAATGAAATTCGTACCTTTACATAATAACATTAATGCATGCAATCCCCACGATGATGTGACATTTTTAATTTTGCCGTCCGAGTTACGTGTTGTGAGCCACCTAGTCAAGTTTGTAAAGTGGTCGTTAACATCCGATGGACATTAAGAATATATTAATATGCATAAAGAGATGCATCAATTACAAGGACGCTTTTAGCGACTGTCGTAAAATATTGTTATCTTGGCTGACCGTTCAGCCTAATCCCTAGCTAACGGAGTAAATCTCGTCTTAATATGTCAGTTGCGAAAACTTATCAGTTAAATAAAGAAAAACGGGAAATAAGTATCTAGTTTAGGCACGTTTGTTTCCGACAGAGAAACATTATCATAAATTAAGTTGTAATCTAATTCAAGTTGCCGCTTTTGCCGTGCCATACTTGTTAGGTAATTTTACCGAGGTAAATTTGTGAATATTGCTTAATTTTAGCGTTGATAGGATAAAGAACAACTGCAGGAATATTTTACGGATGGATTATAATACCTACGTGTTATAATGATCAGTTTGTCGGATTACCATTGATGTAACAGAATATTATGTATTTTTCTATAAGCCCAGTTTGATAAACTGCCTGGGTATGTTAATTTGAAAGCTGCTTAAGCGTTCGATAGCAGTTTGTGATTAATTAATTATTTATAATGTCCTTCCGGAAAAACTAAAAGGCAACTCAATCGAATCTTTCTTCGAATAACAGTATAGCATTGATTAATTAATTAAGCGTCGTAAAATAAATAAGAGGCATAACCGTACAAATGATTTTTGAATACTTTTATTTATGACCTAGGATAGGAATTATTTTAGCTAACGGTGCACGTTATGCGGGGTCGAGCTCGTAGGCGGACTCGCTAAAATTTAATAGGAAGAGAGGTAATTAGATTGGTTTCCTCGAAGGGGGGAGGTTCAGAGTAACTGCACCGCCGGCATCTGTTCTTTCTCATTGGGAAATTATCTATATTACCTGACATGCAGACACTATTGCTATTACACATTTTGCTGGAAAAGTTTGTTGTTACCGTTTATTCAATGACGAGTTTTCCCAAAATTTTCAGTTAAATGTATAACTTTGCGTTGTACGAGTAAATGTGAGTGACCTCCCATAGAAACGCGGATTTTGAAAACAACAGCCTCTACTTTGAAACCAAGAGAGGCAAGATGTGGCATTAATATTGTTAACTCTTGTGTTGTCAGGAAAGTTACTGTGCGTCTCTTAATGAAGAAGCTTCATTAGTAAAGTTTACGTGAGATACCTTACCTATTATAATTTGTTGTCACCACCGTAATTTCAGATGGAAGCATTTTCCTTTGGAATATGAATTCAAAAACAAAAGTAAATAATCTTAATAATTAATATGAAATGTCTTTGAGTTTGCGCTGACAGTACACCAATACAGTGAACCCTAGTAAAACTCATATAGAGCCACACATTTATTTGAAGCTACTTAAAAACTGCTGCAGGCTGATTTATTATTCTTCTTTAAAGCACAAAGAAAAGTTCAATTTTAAATATTAAATTAAATTAACCATCAGTGATGGCCCAGAAGTGTGATTGATTGAATAATTTGTTATCAACACCAAATATACCGTTATAAATGCTTCCATTGGTGATGTTTATTCGTAATAAGTAGGTACTTACACGATCGTCTTGGTGTAATTGTTGAGAAGTCGGCTACTACACGAAAGGTCGCGGGTAAGATCCCCAAAGCACAATACAAACATTTGTGTGCATGAACATGTCCGTTTGTATTGGTGTTTCCTATGTATATTAAGTATGTACATAATTACAACAAAAAAAGTATTTAAGTATGTTTATCCGTTGTCTAGTATCCCATAAAAACGGACTTTAATTAGCTCACTTGGGGCTAGATGGCGCTGTGTGGAATAATGTCCAGAGATGTCCAGGCATATAAAGTGACTATAACATTTTCTTGAAAGGTAACATAGTCTGGACTAATTAGCTTTCGTAACTGCAAGAATTGGTAAAGAAACGTTTTCTTTGCCACCACTTTGCCTTTCTTCACCTGTCAATCAAGGTTGAGCACGCCTTCAAACTCATGCCGTCCCGTGAATTGTCCTTAAAACTGAAAGTGACAGCTTCACTTGCAAGAGCTGCTCAACTTCGTTTGCGTTTGCGAATTTGGCGGTCAGTTTTTAACTCAACACATTACTTACTTGACAAAAATTGGAAATCAAAATAAAAAAGTAAACAGCACATTAAAACTATTTTATTAAAAAAAGCGTATTACTCACACTACAGCTGACTCACTCAAGAATAGGACCACCTGGGAATAAACTCTGCTTGATGCGAACTCTGATTAAACATTGTAATTATTTTAATGTAATCATCTTTGAATTATACAATTACTGAAGTTCCATTATCTGTTATGTAAAGTCACATTACTTTTGTATTTTATTAAAGTGTTTATGTCGATGATCTTTAGTTTTTTAATAATTTCTGATGATTTAAGAGTTACGCGTACAATGTCTATTTGAATAAAGATGTTTTTACACAAAATGAGGACTACTTACAGAAGAAAGAATAATACAAAAACAGTAAGTTTAGAAAAAAAAGGGTAAGCTAAGGTTAGGCAAGAAGAGATTTCTTCCAGCAGACTACGTTGAATGGAAATTACAAAATATAATTACATGGATGAACGGCCGGTGTATAGTTTAACAACTGCCCTAATATTTAAGATCAGCGAAATTCTGCGCCATCCAAATCTGTCACACCGTCAAATTTTGAAAGCTCAAACTTTATTTTTGATTCAGCCAAACAGCCAACTTAATTTCTGGGAGGCATGTAGAACTTTCAATGTTAAAAGACCTCTTACGAAAAATATAGGGTTGACAATTTAACATTGTATAGCCTGTTATAAAGGTAAGTTGACTTCGGAACGGAAAGAAAACAATAATTAAAGTTATGTAACGATCGAAAACTATGTTTTACAGTCGTGACTTCGATTTCCACCCTCAGTAAATATTTAAATCCCCAGCACATGTGTTTATGTTATGTGAGGGTATCAATATTCAATTCAGTATGCCTTTGAAATATCTTAGTGAGTTTATCTGTCATTGACATCCGTACTATAAGCTCAGGGTTGGTACAGAGGCGTTCACAACAGCCTTTACACACGAGCACCTTATGTTGCTGAAATAAGGCCCATTTTGATTGATTTTGTAAAGGTTGATGTGAACGCCTATCTACTTTGACATCAGATGGTTGTACGTGAAATGATTTCTGTCGTGTGAAAGATTGCTAGTAATTGCTATTGCTGTAATAATTTTCAATTTGAAAGTATTCTCGACACAAAAAGTTTCACACAGATGTACTTTGTACTTAATTTTGACTAATTATTTTGTACAGACAGGCGTTCACACCAACCTCTACAAAACTATTTTAAAATGGGTCTAATGTCAGCATTTTAAGGTGCCCGCCCTTATGTAAAAGTTAATTTGAACGCGACCGAAACGTGACCGAAACAATTAGGGAGCTGAGCGCGCGAAGCGAGCGTCTTTCGCTGTCTCAAGATTTTCACAATTATTTGAATTAATAATTATAACCACAATATTATAATTTATTCTCAAACTATTTAAATTAAGTGTTTAAAATTTGTGTGTTTAAGAGTGTTAAGAGATAATTTTGTCGAAGTAAAAATTGTTTTTTAAGAAGAAACTTGCAGATGTGTAGTGGTGCGCAGTAATTGTCTGACGTTGTTTTATTGTTATTTTCTAATTAATAATGCTATATTTACGAGTATTTCTAAATACACAAATACTAGAAGAAATACCTTTCTTTAAAACCTGTACTGTGTTAGGGAATGCTTTGACCAAGTGGCCTCATTCTAGCAGTAGTATTTCAAAGTAATAACTAAATTTAAAAAAAAGCTTTATTAATGAATTCGTGAACCGTAAGGGCTCCATGTATAACATTGTTGTAATGTTTCGTAATTGTACATAAGTAACCGAGCTTTAGTTAGACGGAAACGGGCCCGCTCGTGACATCGTGTGTCGCCGGGGGTTTTGCTAATTGTCGCGACTGATAGACAACTAATAAAATCAACGGGGAGGACACCGGCTGCATCTTCAATTTATGCCGATGTGGATTCGCGATGCGTCGCGGTCAGACGCCAGCCCCCGCCACCGGGCTTCATATTTATACGCTAAGGCGGGCACTGCGAAGAGTTCAAACGTGCGTCGGGCGCTCGGAACATTAGACGATCGAGAGAATCGCAACGCGTGGGTAGACAGGGGCGAGTGCAGTGTGCAGTGCGTGCCGGTTGTGTAGCTGAAAGCTCGCGCCGCGAAGCCTCCGAGCGCCGAGCGTGAGCGACTAGCGGGGATCGCGCGAGCCCGCCTCGCGTCAGTGCCGGCCCGGCCGCGCCGCAAACACCACGCTCCGGTGATATTTACTGATTGCCGACTGGACAGTGAACAATAACAACAGCCCTCTCCCGCCGATCACCACGGGTGCACTAGAGTATTCTTTAAAACTGAAAGAGGTAAGTTTCCTGATTAAAAAAAATTTTTTTTGGTATTAAATAACAAAAAAAGTAATGAAAAATTCAACATTTTTTTCTTAAGTTTTACAAAACAGGGAGGAATTAAATAATCAAATGTGGTTAAGTTAGTTAAATACTAAGTAGGCCGGCGAAGTACTACAGGCGCATATAAGCGAGCGTCTGAAAAAGCCGGTCGGCGAGCTTTCCGCCGTTACAGTTGCAGCCCCGGCCGGCGCTTCCGATGCCCGCCTTCGAATTGTTTCCTTTATTGCGCTCTCAAATACATGCTATTTACATAATTTACAAAACTATGCATTTAAAAAACATTCAGTTCACTGAAATCTTACTAGCAATTCTGAACCATTTTCCTATTTTAACTAATTACTTCTACCTTCGGATATTAAAATGATCGTTATGTAACATTTTTGTCGTAATTTAAAACTAGCAACTAAATACAGGTTATCATATTATTTGAAAATTATACGAATTGTATCAGTTTATAATAAATTAATTAAAATGAAGTTTAAAAATAGATTTATCTGCTGTAAAATGGCTTGTGATAAATGCGCCGTAGACTGGCCGTACTCTTTATGAACTGCCTAAAAAGTTATTTTTTGTATTTCATCTAGTTAATCGCATTCATAACTTTTCATAAATAGGCAGTTTAATAAAAGTTGCTGTTATAATCGACGAAGGCAAAATTGAATATTTTGAAATAACTTTCTGAAACTAAATTAACAAAGAACACTGCCTGATTTTTAACTTTACTTTGTAATAATGTATCAAGTCTATGGCTGGATATTTTTAGACTTGAAAATGTTTTTATTTTCATTTCTGGGTAAAGCTATTTCCGTCTTATAATAATGAAATAGTAATCAACTTGCAGTTAGCAGTACTTAATAAAAAAATAACATTTACATAAGCCTTAATTTTAACGTATTCGTGACATTTACAATTTATTATAATCTACAAACAGTTCAGAGTTGCTTTATCTTCCTTACATCTTTATCTTGTAGTCTTGTAGTCTGTAAAGCACTACCATACGCGGTAAAATTAAGCATGTGCCGAGCCGCCCTCAGCATTTCTATGGGGCATATCGAATCGGCGATTTTAAAATTCTAAAATATGTTTAAAGACTGCGGTTTCATTTATTTTTTGAAGTGACAATCATTCGCTAGAAAAATGAAATCACCAAAAAATAACACTGTTCTATCTCATGGGTCATCTATTATTTCTACCAAATTTATTTTCTAGCGATTCACACCCTCTACTTAAAACACTGTCAAAGTTTTAATTATGCTGAGATTCTGATTAAGTATACCAAATAATTACATATGTGTTTTCAACATAATTTGGAATACATTATCATAATAGCTAAATGGTTACTTAACGTTACGTTGAATTCAAAATGCGGTTTTTGTAAAAAATACGAATGAAATTAATTAATTTTAGTTTCATAATTCGTAATTCCGATCTTTTTGAGCTGATGCGTTATAAAGATGTCCAGAAAAAGTATAAAAAGATATTTTCGAAGAAATAGAACTTTTTTAAATAGTCTAATAAGGCCATGAGACAAGAAGAAGAACCGGCATTATTCGTTCTTAAACCACAAGGCACACTAACGTAATTTACAAATGTTAGTTACAAATCCATTGCGTTAGATAAGTTCCTGTTTGTTGGACATAGTTTACAAGGCCTCAATCCATGGACATATTTTATTCATAAAGTATGCAATATTCTATAGTCAGTGGAATATAATATGATTTCCGATTCATTCATTTGTTAATTTCAGAATTAAAGTTATTAAGTCCTTAAAACTCGTTTATTTCTTACTAGAGATTTTTGTTGAAATTCCAGTGCAACAAAATTATTAAGCACATAGAAGTATGTTGTGTGGATAGACACTGCTATTTTTTATAAAATAATTATTTTTATTCGAAATAAAAAAATAAAGTAAGCAGCAATATATTCAGTTGTAAGTTTCCTTTGTACGCTCGGTAGCGTCTTTAGTGACGATAAGCAAATCTGCGTTAACGGCAACAGCAGGGATGATCGCGTGAGCCGCGTGCGCGCGCGCCGCCGACCGTGCCGGATCCGATGCGTCACACCTACCACAAATAATCACCACCGATTGTACTTACAAAGTAGATTGAAATCGAATTGAACACCCGATATCGACGACATTACTCACCAATAAAGTTTCATTATTTTATGCATGCTGATAAAATAGGTGTTTGTCGCAAATTTTTCAAAACATATCGTCTCGTATGTTTCGTAGCAGATTAGAAATTCAAATATCTTATTACTAACAACTTGTTCGAGCTAGGAGAATTATTAAATCCATTTGCAGTTCTATTAATTTAGTTTTTATTTCAATGCAATTTAAATTTGGAACCAAGTTCAAAAAATTTACCTATTTTCCTGAAACTTTCCATCACATATTTTTTTTGTAAGTGCAATTCTGAAACATTTGAAGGTTTGGGAGTTTTCGCAAGCACAGTCTGCTGAAACAATAATTGTAAAGACACACCAGAGATCCATAGATCGCTTGAGCAATTCTATTACATGAAATCGACACATTTCGTGCGATATTTATGTATCCGACAAACATTAATCAACAATCATCGGCTAATGATTACTGTTCTGTAAGTTGTGTGACAAATTAGTGCAGAAGTAAAAAATACTTGATGATTGTCAGTTTCTGAAACAGCTAAGAACAATACAACCCAAACTTGATGATAATGTTGGCAATTTTACACTAGACTGCGTATCGAATGCCATCCTGACAAAGTAATTTTTCCTTGTATTCGTTTTATTTCGTAAATAACACGCGAATTTGCGTAATAAACGCGATGAACGTTCTCAGTGGTTTATCTGAATAAGCGGAGTAAAACAATTTTAATCGCCGCTTAGTTGCACATAAAACAAATCCGAATGCCGTTTAAATGCATGGTTGTTCAATAAATTTCCCTACATTTATTCATATTTACTCCTTTAATATTAGTCATAGGCATTTATGTATGACTTAAATAAATTATGAATGCATTCTTACACACATGAATGCTCACTCCTTATCCATCCTTAATGAAACATCCTTACGTGATCTAATAGTCCGTACGGCAACATGCTAATCCAAATAAAAGGGGATTTAAGTATTAGACGATTAAGTTTTCAAATAATAGTTCTGCTTAAGAACTCAGTGCCGTAGGGATGTAGAGTGCGGGCATCGTAACATTCTGATGTTAAATGAAGCAAGTGATGAGATATATTGGCTATTTGAAAAACGATTCGATGTATGCATGCATACAAGCGGCTACTCCAGAAACCGCTTCTAATCTCACTGTAAAAATTATGATATAAAGTAACCCGTCTACAACGTTAAACGAAACATTTAGCTTATTAATAAATTTAAAAACGAAATAAAACGCTACGATATCATAAAATTATTTCCAAGCTATAAAATGTAACGCATAAAGTTGCTGCGACATAACCGGGTGTAGCTTTAATCCCATGTTTGTATCGTGAGAAAAGTTCGCGTAACCGCGCGTAATGCTTGACAGTGAGGCGAGCGCAAATGATCGGTCTGGGCCCTATTCAATAAAGCTGACAATCCGACAATTATGTCAAAAAGTGACATAATTGTAGAATTGTCGCGCTTAGGCTGTTCAATAAAATTGACAAATATGTCGAAAAACGACAGGTGAAATCCTGACAAATTTGTCAGGAAAAATAGCGTTCAATAAAACTCGACATATGTCAAAAACCCACAGTAATTATTACTACAATTGTCGGTGACAATTGTCAGTGACAATTGTCGGATTGTCGTGACAAATATGTCGACTTTTGAACTGTTTGCAAACAGGTAATTTTGATTGTTGAAGCTAATTAGGGATAAGTAGTAATTTAGTTTCGCCACAATGATAATTAATCAATCTCTAGTGCAACTCGTATGTAAAATAGAAATGAACAAAAAATACCTATTTTAGGACTAATTTACCAAAATAAAAATATACTCTTTGGTAAGTTTAATTAGGTTTAGTTTTTTTAACTACTTTATCTGTCAGTCAGGAATTCTTATTTTATTTATTTACAACATTTACACCTAACAACTTCAAAAAAGATCTCGCGACAGAGGGTCAAGGCACCTGTCAGAATTATCTGACAATTGTACAAATATGTCGGATTGTCGCGACAATTTTGTGTTTAATAAAGCAGATTTGACAAGTTTTTCACGACAAATTGTCACCTGTCACCTGTCGCGTAAAAAGTTTTATTGAACGCGAATATGTCGAATTGTCGCGACAATCCGACATATTTGTCAATTTTCCGCCATGACAATTATATCGCCTGTCGGTTTTATTGAACAGAAAAATTGTAGAATTGTCACTTCTCGACATATGTCGAATTGTCGGATTGTCAGCTTTATTGAATAGGGGCCTGGTCGCTGATTGCGCGACGCCCGAGCCCCGAGGCTGCGTTGCGTCGCGCTGCGCACGAGTTCAAGTGCAGGGTGAAGGTTCCGCGAGCCTTACCATTGACACTCACACTCGCATCCGTTCTTTTATTATTTAACTATAAGATATCGAACACTAATTTATTTCAATCTAATATAGTTTGTAGAAATGATTGCCATCAGTGTAAAGTGTATGCTAAAATAAAAATGTTATGCTAAATTCATTTAAAAAATATATATTTGCGAGTATAGTGTAATATAGTTCGCTGTTCCTAAACATACCGCCTAATAATACCAAAGTCATTGATGGCAGACAGGCAAGGTCAATGAGCGTCCGATTCTTTTGTTATAAGTGTTCACACTTAGTCTACGGAAATACGCCTAGTTGACGGGGGCTAAATGAGTGGAATACGTGCGTTTTTCCTTCGAGTTACTTAGCGTCTCTGATTGTACTATACATTTTTTAAGCAACTCAGAACAATACAAAGTCAGCCTTAAAGCTAATGGATTTAGCAAAAAATGTCGGTGCACTCTGGCGAACACGACATCGCTGTCCCAATTCCAATATGAGTCAGTAGAATAAAACAGTTACGGTAATTCTTTTCATACATGCTACAACATAGCCAACGTGTAAATGGCAGCAGTAAAACTAAGCGTCCCTAAAACTTAGAAACTCTCACACTGACTCCGCATTAATGTAAGCGCGTTTCAATATGCGCGAGCGCAGCCTCGGCGTGACAGAATGCGATCCAGCCCGGCGTCCCGGCCAGCTGTCGCGTCGCCGTCGCCGTCATCGCCGACGCCGATGTTGCCGCACCAGCGTCACTGCCGCGCCGCCACGCCGCGATCCGCCCGCCGTCCGCTTCCTGAGAAAATGGCAACTTAAGGGGAACTGAATCTGGGCCTCGCAGGTGCCATTGACCCCTGCTACCTGCCACACTTCACGCACATGTGTTGCCATTCAAGTTTAATATTTACCCACATTCTTCCATTCTATATGGGTTTATGGACTTGTAAATGTAGGAACCCACAATGGGGTGAAATGCGCAGTTGTTTTACCGATAAAATCTGCGAAATATCGAACCTCTAATAATCAATAAAGGTATTTTCGTTGGAAGGCGCAATGCATTGGCGTGCGCTGACTCCGGTGTCTATCCTACAGTCAATTTAATGGGTTTAGTTGTAAATTATATGCCAGATAAGCGATAATGAACAATGATCCGTGTAATTGACGGGGCAGCCAGGTGACTCGAGACGACGCGAGTGCATTGCGTGGCGGACGCGGCGCGCGGTAGAAGTTGAAACCGTTATTATCGGACCACAAAAATGTCGCAAAAAACCTCGTAAACCGTTTCTGTTTCACTTGCTATATCATCATTTCGTGATGTGACTTTGAATTCATGCTATATTGAAGTCTTATCAACAATAGACAGTTTTCGCGCACCACAATTATGTAACATTATAGCGTGTCGTCGTGATAATGTAATAAAATGAAAATATCGTGACAGCCATTTTATCCGGTAACCTGAAATTCCGTAAATATTTTAGGCATCCCAAGTGTCTCAGTGGCGGAAGGACTGAGTTTCTCAGTTTATTGCTGTGCAGATTTGGTCCACATTGTTAGTCGGTTCCCAGCAGAACAGTCAGTGCGATATTCACATACACTTGTCGAAACAATGAATAAATATCGTTTTATGACAGGATGACTGTTGGTCCCCGATGTAATGAACATTGGTTGTGAGTGTGTAAGACCTCGCGACGGTCGCCACTTGAATATCAATATAGGAATATAGCCGCCGGAATATAGGAGTATAGTGATGCCGGCCACAATGACCGATAAAGACGAAGCACACGAATATGGCCCTACGCGGACTCTCTTTAAAATTCACATTCTACAGCAACAGTGCGCTAGGTGCTCGCTTCACCAAATGGAATGTAGGTTACGATGTTATTTAGCCCAAGTTTTTTGCCGGTCTAAGTTTTTTATTACAATAGTTATCTCCTTTCATGTCAATCAATTTCGTATAAGGCGTGAAAGTACTGACGTCACTGTGCCAAATCTCACCTTGTTAACTGGATATTATTAACCCTCGTACGGAATTTTAAGAGAATAAATACGTGGGAAAAACATTGCCTACTTTACTTTTGAATACTCTTTTGAAAGTGCTTCAGTATGCATTTTTAATTTTTATAAGTTCGAAGTCATGGGGCGTGACCATTTCTTTTTAAAGCTGGCAGAAGTGAGTGGGTTCACAAGAATTGTTTTGCGTTGAATAATGGCTAGACGGCGCATCTAAATCATCGGTTAGCGGAGATATTAAAATACCTCTAAAAGATCTCATTAGATACTGGCAAAACATGATTTACAGCGACGTAAAGCCCTAGAGCCCTCACCTGAGCTTTGTGCTTGTGCTAAACGCGTACTTGTAACAAAGAACTATGCTCTCATTATTTAAATACTACTTATATTGAAGTCACATTTTCTACTAAAACTTTAAGTCGACATTTATTGCATAAACATTTCAAAAGTTTAATGTAATAACAGAATTTATGTCTGTCTGAACCTTTATCGGGCAGACAGCGCAAGCGCAACGAGGGTACTGATGCTTTCGCCACGTTCCCTAAAGAGCCCACGCTCATAGCACCCACACTCTAAATAAAAGACAAATAGACTTGTCCACTTTACCATTTACCGAGTAAAAATTCTCATGTCTTGTTTGAATAGGTCTTTTACCAATTAGTATTTGTACCGATATATGACGTTAGTTTCGTTTTGGTTTTGTCCGGAGCACTCACTACACACTTTGTTTAGCGGCCGCCACCCTTCCGACACGAATGTGAGGCATGAGAGAATAAAAACTTTGCTTAACTACTAACAATCCATTGTTTGTGTTCAAATACCAGTCGTTTTAAGATTTTATGCACACAATAAACTTTTGATGGATAACGTTAAATGGGGTGTTTGTTGCCTCCTACGTTCGAATAGTACTTGAGAAATTTCGCAAGAAACGAGTAACATTGGGAACCGATAAACATCGTAAAGGAAAAGCGCATGCAGACGATTTGGTCGTCGTTTCACGTACTCAGCGCGTATTAACGGGAGCCTTTACCTCTTTTCGTGACCGACAGACAAATTCCTTTCATCAGGGTTTCACCAACCTTGCCTAATCTTAATATTTGTGCTACATCGTAGTTAGATACCGTAAATCCTGTATCTTCTCACCTGTGCAAATATAACGTTCTTAAATAGTTCACTGTTCGCGAAACAAGCGTGAAAAGCCTTAATGACGCAATTAGAACTTGTGGCTAACAGTTTTTACGTTAATAAAAAGGCTCTGGCAAGACTTCATAATGTCCAGGTTGTTTTATCGTGCGGAACGTGCGATGTCATTGTCCTACGAGCGGGTAAGGCGCATGCACCTCGCGACCGGCGCCCGCGCCGCGCCACCGGCTATCATTATTTTTGCGCTTCGGCCGCTGCTTCCGACACCTCTAACTACCATTATACATACCCACAAACAAGCTTAGAAGGTACATTTCTCAAACAAACATAAAAACTTCTCTTGGAATCCGTAATTTCCGCAAAAACGTTACCTTAAATAATTATCATTAACAACGCCCCGTTAATTACTTGCTCAGAACGTTATAATATTATTTACGAGACCCGAAAGTGTCTTTACAATGAGGAATATTCTTTTAGCTTCTCTTATTTATGATAAAAAGGTAATGCTGGCTTCTATTTCTATATGAATTTTAAATGAGTACCTGCTTGATTTAAATATAGTTAAGTTATTTAGTGTTTACTTTGTGCTTTGAAATGCACCCCATTGAAAACCCATTAGTATAATGAAGTTCACTTTTCCTTTAATCTGAAAATGGTCACAGTAAAAAGTAATGTATTTACGAAAGCCCCACATGAATTATTCAGGTCCTAAGAGAACGCAAAGGAAACGAGCAAGTAAAGAAAATCAATAAGGATTCCATTTAAGATGAAACAACACAATTGAGTATGTTTTCATCTTACCAATTTTAGGTATTGAAGTTTTAATGGTTATTTAGTGTTGATGAGTTTCTTAGACGGAAGTTTTTTGTTCGCTTGAAAGGCATCTTTCCCTTAAAGGAAATGAAGGCTGTAGAATACTATTTGACAAAGCTAAATAACTGTTATCATGACGACTATAAAGCATCATTAAGTTAATAGTATTAATTTGTAATACGAACTTCCTGATTCGTGGTGCTTCCCTGAATTTGCTTTTAAGCACTCGTGCGCCATCTTCACCTTGAGAGAACATAAGATTTTTTCCACGTCTGTTTTTTCTATGCCAATAATGATAATTTTGAGAAGTATTCATTCAATATCTTGATGCCGCGGCTAATCACGACCGTTGGTGTTCTTATAGCGATAGGAAAAAATCTTACTCGTCGACCGCGATGGGGATATGATAACTTGGAGACTGACGTAATCTTCAGCGTTTCCTTGCTTTGGGTTTGTTTTCAACTTAATGACGTTTACATAAGAAAAAAAATGTTTTAACTTTATTTTCTTCAGAACGGTTTTGGAAGTCAGTATCTAATAAAACGTCGAGATGACTTTTTCAGTGTTTTATTGATTTATAATAAGAAATACTCTACTCGGCGTTTATGAAAGGTATTTCAAACCGTACCATTAAGGAGAAATTCAATTCACGCTTTGGTGTTTATCATTTCTCCAAAATAACTTTTGAAAACTCTTTATGCCGATTGGACCTCCAAAACACTGGTTCTCCACACAATTTTTTTTTCGGTTTTACTCAGGCAAGCTTTACTTGAAAAGTATTTCTAGGTTAATTCTGAATTTCAGAAAGTTTTCAAACAACATGTTGTAAATGTGTCATAATAACTCATTTTAAACGATTATCACGAAGAAGAAGTTACTAGCACATAGACCATCGAGAAAGCAATAATTTAAATTCTAAAATGTTACTTTAATGGAATAGATGTAGATCCCATCTGCTCGTGGGTGGCGACTTGGTTTTTCCAAGATATTTTTATCTAAGCATATTACTGTTAAAGCAAAAGTTTGTTGATGTTTTGCTGTTAGCTTCCGGACTGATTACATTGATTGTAAACAGAAATCGTTCCCACAAGTAGCAGTATAAAAAGAGCGGCATTGCTGTAACGGTACGAAATAACCATTAATAAAGCTAGTTGCGTAATGTATAAGTGAAACAGGTCAATTTTCTCTCTTCCTCTTTCCATAACCATTGGACATTAAATTGTGCGTTAGAGCAGCTAGCCGCATGCGAACTGATTTGATGCTACTTTTATTGCATCGTAAAAACTTGTTAGCATTTTGATAAACTTATAGTTTATTGAAATGAAAGAAATTAATTGCATTCAACGCATAGATTTGATTTTACAACGGTTCCGATTGATCTTAATCATCAGTAACTATTTCATTCTAGGTCATGTTTGCAATGAATTAGGAGCTTTTATTTAAAATGATTGAAGTGCAGTTTCGTTAACGTTGAGACTATATATATTGTAAATAGCAGCTTCTTGTACAGTAGCTGCTTTTTTTTGCTAAACTTACATACCTACAGTATGAAAATGTCAAGTTGTGTTTAGGTAGTTGCAAGGCTTTCTAAATGTAAATGAATAAATGATCGGCGGCTGCGCTGGCCCAGTGGCGGTGGTCTGGGTCGCGGTCACTGTACCAATTTTATATTCTTGTTCTTTTGTTATTCGTTCTTTTGTCCAGCTGTCGTACGCGGGAGAAAACGCTTGCAATGCACGTTTACATACAAATATAATGCATACCAAACATTGCCTAAGTTTTGAGACGTGAAAGTGAAATGACTTTTTTATTTTATATTACTTATTAGTTGTTCTTGAATTAGGATAATGTAGAGAAAATGAGATGAGACTTTAATGAGAACACCTGTTAACAGAACTTATTAGTAGTAAACATCCGATTAAAAGGAAATTAGTGTAATTTTACCTCTACAGCTTTACCTCTACATTCAACAGTTAGTGAAACCATTAATGGAGATATGGCAACTTTTTCAGGGTAATTGAAAACGTTATCATTACTACTTTATTTTGCACTAAGTTTAAAAACCCAGACACTGAAAGGTTTTTAAAATATTGTAATGAACCATAACAGTAAAAGTTTAGTAATCTATGCCATGAGCCACACCACTTCCGCGTATTTAACCTCTATCACAAGAAACATGACAATTATAAGTGTCTTAAAGATTTCAAATTAAATTGTAGGGAACAACTTACTCTTGACATAAAAAGTCAGCTTTTAATTTTTTGTATAACTCCATGTATTCCATAATTCATATAGGTACGTAGAACGTTTGAAAGGTTTTTACGGTTGCATTCTTTTGCAGTCGAGTTAAATGAGCCGTTAATTAAAGTTTAAACAACCCAAGCTTGCAGTTATTTAGCCTAAAACATTACCCGTGGGAACATATCCATTGGCATTCTATTTATTTGCTTAACTTTAATCGGCCATCTCGTTTGTGAGAAGCAAAAGAAAGGCGATCTTGACACGGCATCGATGGCCCTCGCCGAGGTGCGCGGGCGCGTCGCGTCGCCGCCATTGTGGCTCCGACTTACTAAATCAATATTTGCGCAGATGTCGGTGTAAGAGCATGCTATGCTTGTAGCGACCTAAAATTCATACAGCATATATGGCAATGTTAGCGGTAAATTTTCTCGGCAGCTACTTGTAATCCTTCAAAAGTGGGTCGGCTCTGTACGCACAAGGCAACCCCGGCCGCGTTGCTGAAGGGTAATTCATTCAAATTGACCGCGACAACCTTAATTGTCACATCCCTTCTTAACGATTTAACGACAACACAAATTTATTTGTATATGGTTACGTTCATTAGAGAAACATCTAGACTTTAGAAAGCTTGAACAACAAACTAAAATAATGTTTGTGGGGCGTCTAGTGCACCAACTATTAAAATTATGAGAAAATTATGCGAATTATGAGCCAAAATCGATAAAAGAGTAATAACTAATTACACACGCAATTTAAATTTTATAGCACAATCTTAACGATGTTACCTGTAATAAGTTGCAGATCTGTAACTTAGCATTAATATCAGGTAATGATGTTCTGAAGATAATGAGTCGTAACTCTCCAGTTTATGAGTCTGAATAGCATATATCATGCGCAATTCGCGCATAATGTTCTATACTACATTACATATTTTATAACTTTATGAAAATAATAGACAGTTGATTAAACCCAAGTTTTTATGGGTTTTACTTTATAACCCAAAATAATAATAAAGTTAGTACTTATCTAGATAATTATGGCTGGGGAGTGCATCGTTAAACCATCACGCCAATAATTACCGGTCTCGATACCAGCCATGTATACCATAATTCAAGTGCAGGATACCGGAGCGAGGATCACGTTCACCCCTGCTTACTTTTTCCATCGTTTACCCACACATTTTTTGTTTCAATGTGGTTACCTAGTGAAAACGAATCGCATAATTTTCTAAGCGATGACCACGATTCTCTTGTATTATGATAATGCGAAGTATAAATATTTCATGTCTGAAGCTCTTTGTGATCGTTTTTGCTTCGGAACCAGTTCCTACAACGCAGTTCCACTGTAAAAACAGAAGCCCTATAGCGATTTTTGCTATTTTACTCTCTAGTCGCACTCGCGGCGCGTCATGGATGGGCTCGAGCGATCCGTTCCCGCCGAGTACCTGCGCGCCGGGAATGTCTCTGCCAGCGTGCGGCCTGAACTGTAATACTATTACTTACTTTCTTTACAATCATACATATTCTCCGTGCTTTAAAGAAGTCACTTATGAAGATGTCTTCTTACGTAAACCGAAAGGATCGCGAGAAAACTTCAGGTTTCCTACATTTACACATACAAGTATAGAGTTAACTTAATATTCGTTTGTACGTCAATCAATAGGAAGTTTAGTGTTCAAAGCTTCAAGTAATGTTTTTCTAGAAAACCCTGCTTTGAGCAGTAAAATAGTTAACGGAAAACTGTAGAAGATTTAACCATACTACGTGCCTTGCCTGGCTCGTTTAGAGCTAGGTTCTGAAGTTCGTTTGTAAGTACTTGCCATTCATTCCTTACATAGAGATATGGCCGGTAATGACTGGCCGGCCAGTTAGCTATCGGTCAGGCGCTCGTAAACACTGTTCGACACGAAGCATTTGAGCATAGCTGCGAATGCAAGTCAATAGACATACACAGACACACACTTCCTGGTGAAGCTAACTGTTAACGCAAATAACAACATCTGGAAAACCTCCAAGCTTTATTAGGTTTCGCACAAAAGGGTGCGAGGCTTAAAGGTCAGCGATTTGGTGCTTAATATATTACACATGATCGCTGGGATGCACGAGGGGTGCATACGTGTCACGGGTCAGTGGTCGCTCTAATAGCTAGTGTCAGAGAGCGGTCAAGTCCCGAGGGCGCGGCGGCAAGCGCGGGGGCGGCTGCGATCGCGGATCGCGCGGATCCAATGCGATCGAGGGGAGAACAGAATCCTTCTCGAAACATCCCTCATTTCGAAGATTCGAAACGCATCGACAGAAACTTGAATCGGTTAGACTAATGACGTATCCTGGGAATTCAAATTAAATCAACTGAGTTAATGCGGTTACGGTAAATCTCTGCACATAATGGGACGCTGCATAATTATATACATTAAACGTCTTAAGCGTTAGTGCAATTACTAAAACAATGTTATTGCATATCGTGAGAGGTGTCAGTAAACGGCAACCTGGATCGTAGGTGCCTGGTTGTATTATGTATGGCGGCGGAGCGGGCGCGGGGGCATTGCTCATCGTGTGAGCGACGCGGCCGCGGCCCAACAATCGCGAATTCAACGTAGGTACGTACGAGCATGCCTAGCAACAGCCACTCACACTAACGGTGGCTTTACTTTCTTCATGCACACGAGCACATAATAGTGCATGCAAGCTTTAAGCTTTGATGGACTTTGTGACATTAAAAGCCTATGGAAACGCAGCTTTTAATGACAAAAGTTGCAAGAGCTTCCCACAGTGAAAGAGGAATTCGCCTATATACCTATCTATTTAACGACGGTACCCAATAGAGTACGTGTGCAGCAGTATTTCTCGCGGACTTTCGTCGATGGAATTTTATCAGGATGCGCTTGAAATTTTAATGTAGTACCTACAGAACGATTGCCTCTGAAATTGGTCTGTCTGGTATAGATAAATCGTATTCACGAAATAGCATGGAAATAAGATAATTCGTGAGAATGTCGCATGGAATGCTAACTCGGTGTAACGGTGATGAGTCGTCTGGAGCGGATTTACCTAAATTATTCGGAATACGTTAGCATTACGTGCGTGCTTCTGTGCACGATCCAATATCGCGCTGCATGATCGCTTTCTTTCAACAATGACCCAGCCAAGCTGTCCTATTTACTAACTAATTATCTAGTATTTACCTATCACATATGATAAAATAAAGCTTCAATATCTGAAATCAACTCTTTCATTGGAATGTCGAAATCTTTTATTAAAAAACAAAGACACGTAGCAATGACCTACTTAGATGAATGTACGATAAAATTTTATGAATCTGAACCTATCTTATGAGGATAAAAGATCTGATATGTTTGACATTAAAAAACAACATTACCTACTCAGCCGGTAAAACATTGAAGAAAGTAGATGCGTTTATTGCGATAACGTATGCAACGTTCTAAAAAAACCCGAGCACTGTTATGTGATGTAGACTAGATAGTTTCTACAAATAAGTATGTTTTGGCACAAATTTGCTCGGGTCAACGAACCGTGAGCACCTCATGAAGGAAACTAATATTTGCCATCTTCCTACCCATTTCCCCGGGGACAGGCTCCGCCGCTGCCGCTCCGGGTTAGTTACGCACGGCTGTTTTCCTCCGATGACGTTACATCTCCTACTCAATTAGGAAAAACAAACCAATTCCGTGATTTGAATCGTACCGATCTCATCTGTTTTCATTTGGCGTTCATCTTTCCCAGATTGATTTCGTGTTTATATACTGTTACAAATGCAAATTACTACCATGTTTGACTAAGCTAAAAAGTCATGCTAGATACGAAAGTAACGGCTGCTTAGTATGTAAGTAGTCGTTGGCGTCTGCCGTTAATCGACCACTACACATCGCTGACAATTATTGCCTAATAACGATGCAGTGTCGCCATGTAGCCGAATCTAATAACAATTCGCCGGTGCCATGTCCACGACTTCAATGCTAATCGCTAGTAATTTACGACGGTCGATAATCGCGACACGCGTACGTGAGCGCATTGTGCGAAGGGCGCGCGGGCGCGGGATAGCTAACGTTGCGAATGTGTTCGTCTGCGCCTCACTAATCGATCCTATTTTGCGCTGAATTTACGTGGACAAGTTTACTGATCGGTATCTCCAGCCGAGACATCAAAACGAGAACATAAAAGTGCTTGTTGTACGCGGGCCGCATTCGCGAAGTTGGCGGGAGCGCCGGCTCGGTGCCCTCCTGTCGAGTGACCCGCCGGTCATCGCATCTCGCATCTAGTGCGCCTCTTAGCATACTTAGCCGAGTCTGGTCGGCTACTTCTGTATGAACACGCAACACGTGAGCGTGACATAGCATTTTTTGCGAACGTGCTACGAACGGCTACGCAAAAAGCTTTGAATAAACTTTAAGTTTTTAGTAACGGAAATACTTATAAACGCATTACGAATGTTTAATAACAATCAATCTGAAGTATTTTGCTCTTTGACTAATAGTGGCCATGTTTTCATTCGATATTGTTTTGTTTTTTGTCAGATTTATTTTGCAATGAGTTTTCTGGCCCAAAAGATTTTGGAAGATGTTAAAACAGATTGAAATCCGCTAAAAGATGTAAGGCTTACCGATATTAGAGCTGTGATCCAATGCTCAAGAAATTGGTGTCAATGTTCGCTGCGGTTGCAGTGTTCCGAAATTATGTGTTGGGCAACGTCGCGGACGCGGCCAGCGACCCGCCGCCCGCAGCCCTTCCGATCTGATGCACTCGCCTCGATACCCGTGTGCTAATTTTGTCACACTCCAAAGTGCTTTAAGCTTTGCCCACGCTTAGCTATAATCTTAAGTTACTACGCTTTATATAGTGTCATTGGGTCGTGAACGAGATTATTAATATTGAACATTTTTGAGGCCTGCCTTTGGTTTATGATTCTATAATATTGGAGATAAAAGAATTGATAGAATTACTTAGATTGGTAGCAACCGCTTAATTCCATCACTTGCTCATCTACTGAAGTAAAATATAATTAAACATTATAAAATATAATGTTTGTCAGTGGTCCACTCTTTGTCAAAGTACTAAAACTTGGTAGGACATCATTACCGACTGAATTTTCTCGTTATCGTAAAGATTTTTTATCGTTGCATACAAATAATATGTGGCACAATACGTCATTTTATTACGACTCAAAAATATTTCATCAAAAATGCAAAAATTCAAGTCATTTACAGCAACACTGCTTCCATAAAAACCCAACATTTCTTTTGAAAAGCGTCTCCCAGTTGAGTTGGCTCAGAATTGGCGGATGGCAGCGGGTCGGAGCTCTCGGCGTCTCGTTGTACTCGAGTACCTTTGATCAGTGACAATGACAGCGCTCTTCTACGGTTACTCGGGGAAACAATTAAAACCCAACACACATTTGTGGTTTTCCATCCGCGTCCGTTTCAAATTTAGGTTTATTTAAATCGGATTAACTGTTACTTTTGACGCCACACCGCTGGAACAAACGGTAAGCCAAATTATGCTTGGGAAGTGGGTTCCCATTGTGTACACATTTAAAAAATTGGTCTTCTTTACTACTTGGACACTTAATCATAATGTTATGAACGGAACCTGGAATGGTTTGTTGTGATTGACGCTATTTGAATTACTCTACATATTTCATCGTGAGAAACAAATCAAAATCATCACAACATTAGTGGACTCGAGCTGTCACTTATCAATTTTGTGTAGCAAAGTGACCAACAATGATGCTCCAAATGTGGCTACACACACGTCAAACACAGTCTAAGTGAAATGTGCGAATTTATCGACGCGATGACGAGAATAGCCCTCCACGTCCGGAACACGTGGTATTTTAGCAAAGCAAATAAATAGATAGTGGTGAATTCCACCCTCACCCTCCCTGCAGAGTGCTGAGGTGACTTGCGGAGAGCGTCTAGACGGAGGGACCCCCGTTGTTACGTCTCTATATATATTTATAATAAACTTTTAACAAGAGAGAATAGAATTTGTAGGGTTTAGATTTTTATAGCTAAAATATTATACGCTGTTTTGATTTGTAGAGAAGACTATATGTAGGTATGTGATTCGAAGTTTGAATTGGGTGGTGTTGACAAGTCAAATGACAATAGATGGGAGGGGACAAAAGAAAAAAAGTAATAGAGAAGTTCCCCAGGGCTGTAGTGGCGAGGGTGGTTGTTGAAAAATGCGTGTAAATTGTACGCGGTGTATAATGAGTAGGTGTAAGTGCAGAGAGGCGTGTGGCTACAGGTAGGCGCGCGAGTGTGCGCGGCGGATGCGTTCCCACGGTAACGCTCGGGTTATGTATACGGAGCCTGAGTTGCAATAATTTGCTCAGTACCTTTGACTGGTTCAGTACAAGCCATAAATACTGTTCGCTGCACACTAACAACGCTCAATCCGGAAGTATTGGAAGCAAGCAACCGTCGATCTAATATGCGACTTCAACTAAGCCTGAAGTCCTAATCACTTTTTAATTGAATTAAATTATGTTTAAAATTAATAACGCAAGCATTGAGATTAATAGCTTTTTATGATAAATGTAGTATTTGACAGTTTAACGGTAACCATTTATTTTGCTATTGATTTACTCGTTCAATTGCCTTAACTATGTGATCCGTAGATCGAAATATTGTAAGATTTTCTTAAACTTGACTGTTACGAGTGTTTCTAACAAGCATAAAAATAGCAAAGTTTCTTCCTGTGTTAAAGTAAGTAACTAATCAGTGAACAGTACACTCATAACGTTGTTAAAATGTGGCCCCTCCTGTCCCTTCGAGCTACGGCTCGTCATAATTCGTAGCGGTTTGCAGAAACATTTAAGATTTGCGGCATTGGAAATCCTTTAAAACTGGCTACATTGTTTTGAATGGTGACCGCGTGCCGGCCGCTGAATGGACGCTTAAGGGCGCTATTCACTCAAAGCTAAATAGGCACATTTTTGCGTTTCCGCGTTCCTCGCTCGCAGGGAACGCGTGAGCACCGGCGTCGCACGCGCAGCCACGCACCTTATGACCTTATTGTGTTACTGGCCATCGGAACTGCCCCCGCAGACCACATAGGTAAACAAACAGTTCTATTGCTATGCTACTATTTATGTTCTTTGCGGTCCTTTCTTATACTAGTGGCAAATACACAGGTTGGTACACAACAAATGATCGGCTGCAGGATATTATTCGCTCATATCCTTTATTTATCATGTAGCTTTGGTACCAATAGCGGTGCTCGGCAAAGATTGACGTGACGTCTTAGCCAATTTCACATTTCTGTTTTTGACAGAAAAATTGACTGAGTCATACGGTACCATCAATCAAATCTTTAACACAGATGACTTTTTCTTGACTACCTATGTTAATATTGGTAAAAGCTTTGTTTTGGCAGTAAAATTGATAAAGAATCGTTAAGTAAGTTGATAAATGACGCGAAGTTACAAACACTGCACAGAACAATATCTTATCGTACATAGCCCGTAAGTCTACGAAGTCACCAACGGGGGAGTACTAAAATACTGTTGCTCATATTTTATTATTCCTTAGGTCCCATAGTCAGTATAAATTTAAGATCTTTTAGTGCAAATATATATTTGCGTTACGGTATAACTTGGCAGTTTGTGTAAGTTATTTAGTTATGTGAGGTAGATATGCAGCGAAGGAACGTTCAATAAATTTGGTGTGTAATAGGTGCTTGGATTGTGTGTGTATTTGTATGCGTATGTCGCGGCAGGGGTGGTTCCACACCACGTTGTCATGGACGTGAAGACGCGTGCCCGAGTGGCGGTTGACACTGGGGACTAATAATATAGTGTGCGTCTCTCCTCGTCGCGTCACCATACACACTTATACCAGTGAGTCCTCCACTGCCGGATACATCAAATTGTGAGGAACCGTCGGTCGCACTTTTATTCTTATTCTGCTGAGTATTATTTCCCTGAGACACTCAATTGAATAAACAGTTTAATTCAATTCTGCAGCAAATCAGTAACAGTTTCAGTAAGATAACATAACTTTACAAGTAGGTGACAAACAACATAGAAATTTTGGAATTCAGTGTATTGTTTCCAATTCTTGTTGCATTTAGGGTTAGACATGCTATAATTATGTTATTTAGAACGAACTTTGAAGATAGACATACTTTAAATCCCAGACAATGATGGAAAAAATTAAGTTTTTTGCAAAATCTAGTTCCTGGTTTACATAAATACTAGTGTCACGAGCAACTTTTTGAAAGCTTTTTAATGTTTGAAACTCTATTTCAATGGAAACCTACCAAAACTTAACAGCATGCAGCCTCGTTATCATGCTGTTATGCCCAGCCCAACCAAGATTCGTTATTACTGAATGTGAATACTTTCGATGTATTTGAAAGTATTCCAATGATTGGGTAAAAGCACTATATTATCAGAATTGAGTTACAAATTTTTAGTTTTATAAAATCTCGTCTTTTGTCAAATGATATTGACTACCATTCCACAAAATCGCGACGTACTAAGTAATTGTTCAATCAATAAAAACAAGTAGCGCGTTGCTACGGTAAAAAAACATGTACATAAAATTCATTTTTATTCTTATTACGAATTGTAAGTTTATCTGGGAATACACGACATTTATAGCCGTTGGTTCACAAACCTTTTAAAATGCCACGTCCAAAACTTTTACTAATTCTGCTTCCGCGGTGTGACAAATGAAAATGGTCCGAATTCAAGCTGGCCAATTAATTCTGTTCGGTTCCCCTAAAATAAACGACATTCGGATTCATTTAACAACTGCTCTGCTGCAGATCTGGTAACTTAACAAGGCTTGAAATTGTCAAAATTATTTAGCCCCTTTTTTGTGAGCACTTTGTAATTGACGTAAGACATCCCTTGCAAAAAATATTAATTTTACATTTGTTGCGTATTTCATAAAAAATCAACATCGCATCGTCCATGTGAAACGTTATACGAATCGTAAATATGTGTAGCCTAAATGTAGAGTTTTATGAAATCCTAGACGGTTACGGCACTAATACCCCAGTTAAGAAAGGCCATGAGCGCAATAATTAGCTAATCAATGTCCAGATGCAAATCAAATGACATGAATAGATATTTTCGTCACCTATCACTCTAGTAACATCTAAAATGTTATTTACATTCTTATTTAGAGACAATGAAAGTTTGTGTTGACTAATGCAAATAAAAGCAATGGCAAAGATTGATTGTTCTCGTTGACAGTGTGGTGTTTGTTTGTTGCAGAGGGGCGGCAGATGGATCAGCGGCGCGCGGCGGGCGCGCTGCTCGCGCTGGCCGTGTGCATCGGGAGCGCGGCTGCGGGTGAGTACACGACACAACATTCAATGATATTATAATACAAATACGTAGATAGGTTACTTTTGCTAAAAAAGCGGCACCCGAAATGAGAACTTTTGCCCATTGACAGTTTGAGACATCATAGTTCCATTTTTTACATTATATTTAACGTGCTATAGGCGGTTTTCACCCAGACCAACGTTATTTTTTTCATTCAATAAGACGCTACTAGCATGAAAAAACATGAGATATAATCTTAGGACATGTTGTGACTCTCTATCAGAGCTTTGTAAAGTTGCTTCCACCGGGAAGACCTGATAAAAAAACTGAGCAGCAAAAATGCAGTAGGTACCTAGACATAGCATAAGCATATTATGGCATAGGATCCTACTGTTTTTTTTAGAATTTGTTAGCTGTTTTAACTCTTTCACGCTGGTATGACAAAA
Organism: Udea ferrugalis; assembly: GCA_950022985.1. NCBI lineage: Eukaryota > Metazoa > Arthropoda > Insecta > Lepidoptera > Crambidae > Udea > Udea ferrugalis. Next base: position 9,273,624 of record OX465520.1, read on the forward strand.
TGCTCTATTTTGGCGGAATCTTGCTTCCGTGTTTGGTACACAGGCCTAATGCTTGCAAATATCAGTAGAACGTACAACTCGGTGATTGTTGGTAAAGTAACAGTCTAGCATTTATCTAAATGCATGACCTATTTTGTATTAGAAAATCGGCTCACAGAAGGATCGATTTTGCGAAGCAAAAGCTTTGCAAAATAATCTTAACGCATTAATATTATGATAATTATTATTATTATCACGATCAGTATGACATTAATTAAAAAACGGTAAATAACACTCTTTTATAAGTAATACTTATAATAGATGACTTAATAAACTATTTTGCAAATAACTGGTAGCTAAAGCAAGCAAGCTATTCACACATAAAACATGTCTTGAATAGCCAATAAGCATAAATTGCATAAGTCTATTAATTAAAGGTGACAATAAAGTGACAAATACACTACAGTTTAATTCAATATGAAAATCGTAAATCCACTAGTTATTATCGATTATGAATAATTCATAAGAATTCCCAAGAAGATTGCCGTCACCGTTAGTGTATTTTTGCGACACGAATAAAAACGCCTTAGCGTAATCTGATTATAACTCTAACAATGTTAAGTCATTCATATAAATTTCTGTATAATTATAATATTTGATGGTGGTTGGAACGAGTATCTACCGTTGTGTTGTCTCGTGACCCGGAATACGTACGCTCGTGAGATGACCGCGCGCGATACTCGTCGTCTGCGCATTACCGCTACCGCTTAAGCTTCCGCTCCCGCTCTCGCTCCTTCAAACGACCAACGCGCAACCAGCTTATCATAATTATGCACTTGTCCTAACATTAAGCTCCAGAGATGTATAGCAATCGATAGCGAAACCAGGTTCGCTAATTATACAACTGACACTCAGATCGAACGGAAGAGTCATCGTCTATCTTGTTGCCGATCGATGAGAACTCAAGATTTAGATCTTGAATAGAATGAGAATACGGTGTTCTCTGTAGAATTGCAAAATTATTTATGATTATTATTGCGATTGCTAACAAAAACTCGCAGGAAAGTTTTAAGGCTTTAAAGAAATATTAGAAGATCTTCACTATCGAAAATGACTAAGCTGTTTAATCGTAGGTGAAATATAGATGACTAATTATGTACCAATCTAGATGCTATATAGCCTTGACAGCTCAAGGTGCAACTAGCTCATTATTGAACTGGTTGAGAGGGTATTGATCTCTCATTGATATATTACGTCGCTAATTCACTGCGCTTGTGCCGTTTTATTTACGAGACCTCTTTATTTTATAACTCATAGTATTTATTACACGGCATAAATCTGTATTAGCGAAATAAACGTAACAACAGGAAACAAGCTAAACGAGCAAGCGACCGCTAATTCCGTTAGATTTTCGCGTGAAATATGTTGTCATATGTCATAATAACAACTATTTTGATTGCCAATTTAAAATAGTGGGAATGATTCTAATCGATGAATAATGTTCAGTACATTAGCATTATTAAGTACTTATTTATTTCACCGTCACCTTCGTAATTCTTGGACACCCACAGAACCATTTTAAATAGATACATCTCTTTATTGCCATAATTTACTTAATAAAAGTGACAGTTATATGGTTATTGCCATAAACGGCGCCTATAGAAAAAAAATTGATAGGTATCGCTCATTTCAAGAAAAAATATGTTCGATTTATCTTTATTAATCCAATAAATTGTATTCAAAATCAGAGCTATTGACCTAAATTCATTTTGCACGATAGTAGTTACCGGCTGGATGTTATACAATAGTGTGCTTATTACTGAAGGACGTCATTGAATAAAATAATGAAATGCAAAAGTATGAAGTTGGGGTTGGGTATTTAGCACTTGGCCCAGCGTCCCGTGAGAGGGCGAGAGGGCGAGAGGGCGGGCAGGCTGCGCGGGCGCAGGCGGGGCGCGCGGGCTGCGCCGGCGACTCCCTGGTCGTTGTACCGAATAACTGTAAAGGTCCGTGCGTGTCTGTTTCGCAGTGCATGCTGTTAGATGATGCTATTTTGGTCTGCACTCAGATTTAGTATCCGCAGCACGGTTACTTCAAAGAATTCGAATTGAATTTACGCTATACATAGGAAGTATATTTAAATGCGGCCTACAATGTATAGGTCCACCCGTGTGAACTTCATCACGAATGGCGACCACGCCGACATTCATTCATTGAAACAACAATCCATATTAATGTAGTGCAAATTTTGAATTCATGCTGGCTCCTCATTTCGATTGCCTCGGGCCATGTTCCTAAGCGCACGATTTTGCATTAAGTAGTTTTTTGTTCGTGCAAAGCCATTTATAACGTCACACTTATACGTAAAAGCGATTCATTAGGTTTCTTGGGAATTTCAGAGATGGGAACATACGTCACGAATTCGCTTAGGAATTTTTATTCAGTTATAATATGACACGCTTGTAGGCTGTACGGATAGAAATTCACGGTATGGAATTAAGAATCGAAGTTATCGATGATTCAGATTTATGAGCGTTTTTGAAGGAGTGGAAAGCATTAAGGAAATAGCAGTATTTGTGTTGAAATGTTTGCTTTTTGTTTCCCGTTATGGTCATAATTTTGGTTTTATGGGTGATGCCAATCGTGAGAGCGGGGTTTAGTAATTGAAATTACGATTTGCAAAAACTGGATGCTAACGACATTCCTGGCGACCGTTAGATGACGATCTGGCGGAGTGGGAGCTCGGCTGCGCAGGCGCCACTGTGCACGTGCCATATACAGCGCGCGCGAGACAAGAGCTTCGCCCTAACGGTGCCGTCGGTACTCTGATAGCCCAAACACACCGCACTACCAAACGTGATCAATCGCACAAGGCTTTAACCGCAACGCAGACTTGACCACCCTCGCGATCCTACCTAATGCCACGGTAGCTGATACAATACAAATTGGTAATCTTCTGGCCCATTGCCGGTTACATATACAGGTGTGTCATTACTCGTGCGTTGCGTGTGCATCGTATCGTAACAGTGTAATTCAATTGACTGATAAGAAAACCATTTCGATACAGAATTTAGATTACTAACCGTTGACGTCTTGATTTTGGTAGTGAGGCAAGTCCACGACTTTTGCCCTCTTAGGAGGTTTCCCCTCACGTGCACAAAGTACACGTTCGCGTAGACAATCGGAGAGGCGATGGGCGTAGTAACCGCAGGGCGTACGGTATCTTTATGCATCTAGTGGCTTAATATCCGTCAATCGATTACATACTAGACGTTTCCTCCGGCGTTATGACTTTTGCCCTAAGTATCGGATCGCAGTAAAGTCGTGGCTTCGATGTTAACGACGCGCCCCGTTACTTTAATTACAGCTTTGTCGCTTTCGCCGCCCGCTTCAGTAATTATACGCAGTAAAACGGATATGTAAAATGACTTTTAAGACTTTAGACGATGACCGATCACAAGGCGCAGGCGATTTGCAGCTAATATCCTGCACAGCTGTGACGGACTTATTAAGTCCACTCATAAAACAGCAGTAAAAGGTTCTCAGAACACCTCTTTTAAAACCTACATTGATATTTCCCTATACTATTGAGATGTTATTTGTCAATTTAAATAAGAGCATGTATCATCTGATGCAAGTAATTTGATATGATTTCATGCATTGACTTATGCGCATGCATAAAATAAAACACAATATCAATAAAATAAATAAGTCTTAATAATAATACAAAAAACATTAATCCGGAAAATATATTACGATACGGCCTTAAGTTGTTGTAAATATAATGAATGCGCCGTTACAACTTTACAAATACATTTACACTACACGCTATTTTGACAGAGCAAACCGTTATTAAAATAGTATTACGATATGGATATATTTCTAGTCAGATTCTAACGAACCTTGAAAAAAACAATCAAATATCAGCTGTGCCCAGATTCCATATGAATTTTCAATGGTAATACGCAGCGTGACAAATTTCTCTTATGTAGGTAGAGTTCCGATTGCCTCTATGGCGCGCGACTTTGTGGTTGCATTCATGCGTGGCTGATTTATCAGCCTGAAAGCATTGCCGATTCTTTCATTCTTTGAATATACTTCTACCAAACATGATGAGGCCTATAATTGTTATTAAATAATTAAAACCTTTTATGAAAGCTGATAAAACTACAAAATTTAGGCAATGGAGTAGGAAGAAGAAAATTGAAATATCGGACATGGTATTTTTTTATGCAAAAATAAGTTAATGTCCGCCATGCATACATTAAGGTACAATTAGTTAAATCATGGATGATTTCACCCTATAGGTGTGTACTTCCGGAGACAGGCAAATAATATCGAAAGTTTACATAAACAAACAAAGAGTAAGGGTTTTGTTTCACTATCAATGTTGATTATTGTTACTTAAGATACTTATTTTTATCTTTTCAGCTCCAACGGCGAGTAACCAGACAGGACTAGATTTATACGATAGTAAGTACTGCAGTTTTATTCAACTCAACTCATAGTCACTTTTGGCACTCACGTAGGTAGAGATCGTCATAGCTGAAATGACGCGAATGAGATTTGCAAAAAATACCCAATTAGGTTATCCCAGAATTTGGAAAAGTAACAATTTGATCTATAAATGTAAACTTTTCTATTGCATCATTTTAGTTTTCACGGTTAATTACCAAATCTTTCTTCTCTTTACAGTGTAGAAATTGTAATGTAGTGGGTTGATTTAAACACAAAACCCCCTTAAAATCATATTCATTTGAATCTGAAAATACTTCACATCATTCAAGAACTTATGATTCGAGTGTTTTGGCGTTAAATTCGATTCTAATCGCTCCTTAAGTTTGACGAAAAGACTAAAGTGAACACTGACACTTGAAGATGTATAATTAAACATGACTTTAATTAATTATATCATCTCTACATAAAGAGCCATATAAACTACAACTATTAAAACAATGTTCCAGGCTCAACAGAAGGTTGCTACTACAACTTCCAGCACTATGGCGAAGGGGACCGGATAATGACGAACGAGCCATGCCTGAACTGCACCTGCCACAACCGCATGCTGATGTGCTACCTGCGGGTGTGCCCCTTCACCAAGCCCATCGGCCAGGACTGCTCCGTCGAGAAGCGCGCGGATCAGTGCTGTCCCATCGTCACCTGTCCAGATGGTGAGCACTATGATAGCTATTTGAAAGACTGACATTCATATCTTTATAAATATAGCATGTTGCACAGCCCAAACTTCCTAAATTCTCTGTTATGACTTGCGGTTGATTGGTAGAGAATCTCTCCAGACGTTGAGTCCGCCAATTGTACTTTTTTTTTCTTAATTTTGTACAATAAAAAATAAATAAATTAATTCTATTAATAGAAACCGTAGCGTTTTTTTATTTTTGCTATTACATTGTTTAACAGTATATTTTAGGTGCAAAATGATCTTTGAAACAATTCTGATTAGAATAACTATACCTCTACCTGAACATAAACATAAGTCTCATAAAACATTTGTTCGATGCATCGTTAAGAAAATGAAAAAATAATTATGATAATCATACAACCGAAATAGGAATAATCCAGCGCTCTTCTCACCCTGAATATAAAGATTACAATGCTTAGTAATTTAATCTATTAGTTCCAGTTGATCTTCTGACGTCGACGACGACATCGCCAGCTGAGTATGGCGCTACTGGTCTCGGCAAACTGGACAAGTACGGTTGCAGCATCCACGGCAAATACTTCCCCGAAGGCTCGAAAGTGCCTCCAACGCCGAACAAACCTTGCGAACATTGTTACTGCATTCGAAATATGACGACCTGCGTTATGCAAGAATGTACTCTGCACGTAGACGGCTGCACGCCAATTTATCACAAAGATGTCTGCTGTCCTGTTCGGTACTCTTGTGGTAAATATACTTGCTTTTCTTATATTAGCATAACGTTCTTTCAGTTCTTTCAAAAAGTCATTCAATAAGACTTACTTACTTAAACTTAGTTATTTATTTCACTTCATACTTACCAAACTTAGAATACTCTTTGAGGTTATGAAGCAATTTAGTTTGAAAAAAGTTTTGGTAATTTAATGTTATTTACATTTTTCAGATCACCCAGAGGATGAAACACTGCTTTTGGATGATATGACCACTACTGTACGCCCGACGCCTGGATTCTTGTTGACCACTACCACTCTATCGCCAGTAACACAAATGTCACAAGATTGTGTTCACGACGATCAAATCTTCTCGGATGGTGCTTTAATAAAAACAGAAAAAGCATGTGAGCATTGCTACTGTATGAAAGGTGATATTGTATGTGTAGTACAAGAATGTGGAACACCTATGGAGAACGAAGGCAAGAACTGCACTTCTCAACCACCAAGAGAGGGACAGTGTTGTCCAGATACTTATATTTGTGAAGGAGATGAGGTAACTACTGAACCACCTTCTGAATTGACTACAGAACAACAATTAAAGGAAGATTTAACCACTATGAAGCCGCCAAGAAGAGTTAGTGTTGAAGGCAGTGGGTACAGAAACGAAGATGAACCTGTGTATACTGAGATTCCCTCATTGGAAACAGACGCGGAAGGAAGCGGGTACGAGCAGTCCACTGAACCAACTATAGATATTATTACACCCGAAAAGGAAATCCTAGAAATCAGCACCGAACCCATTGATGAATCACTTCATTTTGGTACAACGACATTAAGAACTCCAACACTAGAAGAAATTGAAAAAACGACCGAGCCTGATAAGAGCCTCAATACTGTTCCAAGTGATGAGGAAGGGTACGAACCATCATTAATAGAAAAAACAACTCCACCCGTAGAAGCCATTGCTACAGAAACAACTATAACCAGCGGGTATAAACAAGATGAGGACGAAGAAAAGCTCACTGTTGCCGATGTAACTACTACTCCAGCAGTTACATCTATGATTGGTGAAGTTTCAAGCACCACTGAGTCACCTTTCAGAAAAGAAGATGATATAGGGGAACCCACTGAAACTTATGCTCATAGCAAGGATGAAGCTACCACAGAAGCAGCAGACTTCGAAGATAAAACTACTTTAGCCGAGGATTACGCCACAGTTTCACAAACTAAAGCACCATTTATGGAAGAACTGGAAAAACAAACAACACTCTCAGCACAACTTACGCAAAAAGACATTGACCAATCATTTGACTCAAAACCAACGACGGAATCTATATTAGAATTGTCTTCATCTGCAGCGACAGAACCTTATGATTCCATAGAAACTACAACAGATTATGCTAAGCCTAGCAAAGCTGAAACTGGCGCTACAGTTGCCGACGAAAAAATTGATGTATCTGAAACTACAAGTTCAGATGAAAATGAAGTTGAGGATATATTAACCACACTTCGGCCTGGTCGTATTCCGGGTGAAGGTGATTGCTTACTCAACGATATTACGTACAGAAACAACAGCGAAGTGCCAAGTTCTAATGTTTGTCACACGAGCTGTAGGTGCGTGAGCAGTATTGTCAAATGTGATCCAATAATTTGTAGTCCGCCACCAGAATACATGGATAATTGCCAACCTACTTATGATCCCCCAGGTTCGTGCTGTCCTACGTATGTTTGTCACACTGGAGAAACTATACCGCCCCAACCACACAGTCAGATGTCGGGAACAGAAAGTCCTGTACCATCACCGGCAATCGAATGCGATGGTGATCAATGTGAAGTGAAACCGGCAGTAGATCGATGTGAATCTGCTGAATGTAGCGATCAATCACAATCTCCAACCCCTGAACAGCCGATTGAAAAATGTGAAGACGGTAAATGCTTATCACCTATTCCGCAATGTGCTGATGGTGACTGTCAAGCAACTCCAGTCGAGGAACCTGTTATTGTACCTGTTAAAGATGTACCACTATGTGAAAATGAAGAAGATTGCAAGAGAATTAAACCTGAAGCCCCTATTTGTGAAGGGGAGGCATGTGTCAACTTCGATTGTAGTGGTTCTGATTGCAGTACTGCTCCTGTTAAGCCTCCTGTTAAGCCTGTTGAATCTAGTCCTGTTTGTGAAACTGAAGGAGATTGCAAAGAAAATAAACCAGAAGCTCCTGCATGTGAAGGCGAGGGCTGTGTCAACGTTAACGTGGATTGTAGCGGTTCAGATTGTCACGTTGATGCTATTAAGCCTCCTGTTGAATCTAGTCCAGTTTGTGAAAATGAAGAAGATTGTAAAAAAATTGAGCCAGATTTTACTCCTTGTGATGGTGAAGAATGTACAAACGGTAACGTGGGGTGTGTGGGTTCTGATTGCAGTGCTGACACTAGCAAACCATCTGCTGCGCCAGACCATGAACAGAAGACAGACGAAACCGTTGAACCTTGTACTGAAACTTCTTGTAGAAGAAAAGAACCTGGAGAGGTTCAAAGTCCATTACCTTCAGACTGTGCAGGCTCGGAGTGCGTTCAACCAATGCCAGCTACCGAAGATAACAAGAATGATTTAGGAACTGAATCACCAATTTCAGATGCACAGCCTATAGATGTTACAACTACTAAGCAAGATGTGCAAACAGAAACACCTGAATCACACTTATCAGAAAAAACGACACCTAAACAAGATGAAGAATCGTCGGGAGTCACATCAGAGGCACCAGAATCTGCTGAAGATAAAACACATGAAACTACACCAAGTCTTGAGGCTTTCACCGAATTAGATCGTGTGGCCACTACTGAAGCTTCAATGATTGTTGGTGACGATAAAACAATTACTAAAGTACCTGAAATTTCACCAACAGAAGAGACTAAAATTGGAGATACTGATGTTTCTGGAGAGTCTAGTACAGACACACCAGACATTGAAATGTATACCAAAGAACAAGAACCATCAGTTACGCAGCTACCGGAAACCACTACCAAAACGATACTCGGAGAATCTGTTCAAACTGAAATTTCTGACGATAAGCATACATCAGAGCCGCAAGAATCATCTACAAAGGCAACATTGCCAGAAGAATCTGAAACTAAATTACCAGGACAGCACGTTACAGGCATGACCGATGATGAATTATCCATAACAACCACACAAAGAGATTTAGTAGAAAAAGAAACGGAGCCTTCTACATCACAGGAATCCGACAAAGATGTTACAATTTCCGTAGAGCCTATACCATCAGAATCACCGGCTATAGAAGACAGTAGCAGACTACCAGAACCAACAACTCAAAAAACGGCTGTCTCTGAACCTGGTGCAACAGAGTCGGCATTCCTTGTTCCAGTCACAACAGAATCTATAGCACATGAGTCTGAAATAACGGAAACAGGTGAAGTTATAGACACGACAGCTAAAACACATGAAGTACCTGTGATTTCAGATACTGAAGTTACCACAGAGTTGACAATAGATAGTTTCGAGACTACAACTGAAGATAAACAGGTTTATCAGCCAGATCATACACAATCACCTTCTTACAATCAAGTGGAAGAAGAGACGAGTGCGGTAGACAGAATTACTGAAAAAATGCCTGAAGATGTTTCAGATCATATAACCGAGGCTCCTGCAATGTACGATACTAAAGAACCTGAAGATTTCACGAAGTCACCAGAATATGTTACAGTTTCACACGATTTAGGAAATGAGGAAACCACTTCACCCCAACACGATTTGGTGGCAACTGAATCACCAGTTCCAGTTTCAGACGAAGAAACTAAATCTCCAACTACTGCATTGCCACTTAATGTGGACAAGGAAGATAGTGAAACTAAAGTACCAGAAATGATCGAAAATGCAGTCACAGAAGCACAACCTTCCGTTACACAAAATATTGATGAAGAATCTAGTCCAACATTAGCATCCGTTTCTACGAAGGACGAGGCAGAATCTTCTGAAAAACCAGAGACGGTAGAACAAGGTCAAAAAACGGAACCTTCAACTGAGCACCCAGAGACTAACGAGGTGCAAGAACCCACTGAATATTTAAATACTGTTAAGGAGGATCAACAAACGGAAATACCAGTTCATGGAATAACAGACTCGGAGCAGGCTATTACGGAAAAACTGGATGATTTGACAACTGTTCGAACCCAGGCCGAAGACGATGATAAACCGGAACCAACGAAAACACCCACGAAAACTGATGAAAATGTAACTGAAGAACAAGAGATCAGCACAGAGGAGCCTTCATTAGTTCCCATAGAAGAATCTCCGGGTACTGAAAAGATTCCTTCTGAACCTTATCTACCAGTGCATACAGATACAACCTTGGATTCAATGGTCCCACAACCTGCTGCTACAACAGAAAGTTCTCAAGCAGACACTGAAACTCAAACATCATCGGATGTTGGAGAAGTAGAAACTAAAGAACCAGGTTTTGATGAGAAGACTGAAGCACCTAAACAGACGGATGTGGACGAAACTAAGATACCAGAAGTGATGGAGGGACCATCGACTGTAATATCTGAATATATCACACAGTCTCCTGAAGTAGATACCGAAGTTCCAGTAGAAAAGGAAACTCACAAGGGTGAAGAATTAGAAACAGAAAGTACAAAAACTCCAATTGAACAAGCAGCAACTGAGCTTCCAGATGTATTAAGTACCGAACAACCCAAATATTCGGATGTACCTGCAGAGACAGAGCCAGTTGAGGGGCAGGAATATTCTACGCCTGGAATCGAAAAAGAATCAGGAAGTACAGTGGAGACAGTTACACTGGGTACACGGATACAAGACGAATCGCCTGCGGACACAGAAAAACAAACTGAAAGTCCAGAAAAGATCTTCACGGTTTCAGTGGTTCCAGAAACCACGGCGCCATCGGTGGTATCTGAACAAGAAGGTGACGAACAAACAACAGAGTCGCATGTTACAGACAGCGAAACTTCAATAGGTTCTAGTAGCATACCAGAATCGCATGTGAAAGAACCGGAGCCACAAGGAACTGCAAGTCCCGATACGACTGCAACTGAACCGCATGATTTGGCTACAGGATATCCTGATCTAAAACCAAGTTCCGAAAAACCAGTTTCAGAAATGCAACCCGAAACCCAACCGGATATTTTACAACAAACGCCGACTGAGGCAACATTACAAAAAACCACTCAAGAGGAACACAAAGAAATGCCCGAATCACCAGAAGAAGCTTATACACAAACTGCAGAAACCTCTACCGATAAAATATTGTCAGAGCAACCAGAAATAACACCGCAAGTGCAGAATGAAATCACTGAAAAAATGCAAGACATAACTACGGAAACAGCTTACGAAGTACCTGGAGAACCTAAAGTAACAGTGGCACCAGTGCAGGAAATAACCCAAGAAACTCCTTCTGAAACTGACAGAGATACATCAATGACAGAATCTTCATACGAGAAACCGACTGAGTCATCACAAGGCTTAGTAACAATGCCTAGTTCGACGGAACATGTGGACGAGCAAATGGTGACACTTGTAGAGGATACAGTAACGAACGCACCACAAGAACCTTCTGAAGCATCTACCAAAATGCCTCAAGAAGCGGAATCGGGAGAACCAGTAAAGTATACTGCATCTGTGCCACAAGAAACTACACCTGGTGCACAGGATATTGTGACAGATACTCCCGAAAAAGAAGCAGGAACTTCTACTGAAGCTCAAAAAATGGAAGAAGACAAAGAAAAACCTACTGAAATAACAACAGAAGAGCCCGATGATACAAAACAAGAAAGCAGCACTCAGTTACCCGAATCTCCAATTGATTTACCTGAACAAGAAGGCACAGTGTCTCCCTTCGTTCAAGAGCCAACTACTCCTGATTTAGTCGAACTTGAAGAACACAGTCATAAGCCTTTGGATGAAATGTCAACAATATCACCGATAGAGCAGGAAATAACTACAAAATCACAAGACACACTTGAAAGGGAACCAGAAATGTCTACAGAAAAGGAAAGTGCTTTAGATGATGGCATTAAGTTATCAACACCTTCTGACGAAGTATCGAAGGTTACAGATTCTGCTGAAGTATCTGACATGTCTCCATTACCACCGACTGAGAAAGATGTACAAGAAACACCAACAGAAAAACCTGATAAGAGACTAGGAGAAGATATTTCTGATGAAGACACACAAACTACTCAAACCAGTGCTGAACGCGAGTCATCTCCAGATGTAGAAATTCCAGTACAGACTGCAGTAGAATCAACTACAGAAAAACTGAGTGTATCCGAACCAGCACAACAAACAACAGTCCCAGACGAGTACATCTCAGTAACTAGCGCGTCTTCCGAAAGTTCTGATGATACTAGGCCAACAAAAACTTCCCTGGAAGACAGCTATACCAAAGAGCCCGCAGAAGAAGATAATACTGACAAGCCTGTGGACGAACCGACAGAAAAACCGTCAGAAGAACCTGTAACAAGTTCAGAAGAAAGACCTGCGGAAGAATCTACAGAAAAAATGGAAGAAAAACCTAGTGAAGGACCATTAGAAACTCCAGTAGAGAAACCCACTGACGAACCAGAATCAACAATTAAGCCAATGGAAGCATCCTCAGAGAAACCAGAGGATAAACCGATCGATGATCTTTCAGAAAAACCAGTAGACAAACCAATAGAAGATCCAGGACTGAAACACGAAGAGAAACCTATAGAAGAACCTGAAGAGAAGCCCATAGAAGAACCCACAAAAACTGGTGACGAAATATTAGTAACACCTGTTGAAGAGCCCGTAGGGAAACCTGATGAGGAACCAATTATAGAGCCTTCGGAAAAACCTGTGGAAGAACCTGTCTCTACAGACCAGAAGAAACCCGAAGACAAACTTGAAGAACCTACAGAGGAGCCAGAGAAAACATCCGACGAAACCCCACTAGCAGAAACTCCAGAAGTAACGCCATTTGAACCATCTACAGAAAAAACAGCAGAAAAACCAGACGAAGAGCCATCAGAAAAACCAGACAAAGAACCTTCAGAAAAACCAGCTGAAGAACCATCAGAGGAAACGTCCGAAAAACCAGCCGAAGAACCATCAGAAAAACCAGACGAAGAACCGTCAGAAAAACCAACCGAAGAACCCTCAGAAAAACCAGACGAAGAACCGTCAGAAAAACCAACCGAAGAACCCTCAGAAATACCCGCCGAAGAAACTTCAGAAAAACCAGCTGGAGAACCATCAGAAGAAACAACAGAAATACCAGCCGTAGAACCTTCAGAAAAACCAGCTGGAGAACCAACAGAAGAAACGTCAGAAACACCAGCTGAAGAAACAACAGATAAACCAGCCGAGGAACCAGCTGAAAAACCAGCTGGGGAACCATTAGAAGAAACGTCGGAAACACCAGCCGAGGTACCAACAGAAAAACCAGCTGAAGAACCATCAGAAAAACCAGCTGAAGAACCATCGGAAAAACCAGCTGAAGATCCATCGGAAAAACCAGCTGAAGATCCATCGGAAAAACCAGCTGAAGAACCAGCTGAAGAACCAGCTAAAGAACCATCGTTAACACCAGCTGAAGAACCATCAGAAAAACCGGCCGAAGAACCAACAGAAAAACCAGCAGAGGAAGCGTCAGATAAACCAGCCGAAGAACCGTCAGTGAAACCAGCCGAAGAACCTACTCAAGAAGTAGCAGAAAAACCAGATGAGGAATCTACAGGAAAACCCTCTGACGAACCAGTAGATAAGCCAACAGAAGACTCTAAAGAGAAGCCTGAAGAGAAACCAAGCGAAGAACCGCCAAAAGAAACCGAACTTAAACCTGAAGAGAAACCATCTGAAGGAAGCGAAGAAAGGGTAACAGAAAAACCTGAATTCGTATCTGAAGAGACACCCCAAGAAAAACCGGACGAGAAACCTTCAGAAGTCCCAGAGGAACCAGTTGCGTCTACTCCCGCCATAGAATCTCCCAAACCCGGATTCAATGAAGTGCAACCAACTGATGAAGTGCCGGATGACTTCCCATCTAGCGGAGGAACTAGTGGATATGGAACTGAACCAGATTACGTAGAAGAAGATCAAGCATTTGGCCCGGGAACTTGCCGATACGGCGGGAAAGTATACGTATCCGCGCAACAAATACCGCGAGATGATCCTTGCGACTTCTGTTTCTGCTTCAGAAGTGATATCATTTGCTTACAACAGAGCTGTCCACCGCCTATTCATGGTTGCCACGAAGAGCCCATACAAGGATTCTGTTGTCCTCGATACGAATGCCCCGTGGCGATGGCTACTACACTTAATGTTACTACGACAACGACGACAACGACCACGACATTGCCGCCACACTTCCTTCCCCACGCTTATAAGGGCGCAGCGCAAAGGAGAGGTTGCCAAATAAAGGGCCACACATACAAAGTCGGAGAAGTGGTGCGCGCTTCATCTGGACCATGTTTACATTGCACGTAAGTAACATTTACATTCTGAAATTATAAAGCCAACATGGCTGTCCCAACATTATACCAAAAATCTGCAATGAGACAGCTTATTGAAAATGGCTCATTTTTCACCTTATCGTTGAAATTAAGCCTGTACTCAGGCCTATGGAACGTAAAAGGTGTTGCTTAGTTTAGTGTCATTTTTTAAGGTGTTCTGCTAGGGCACACTTTGATTCATCCTTAATACCATAAGCTACAGCAAGTGTTTTATATATTTCAGATGTGGAGGAGACGGTCAAATGAAATGCGATCCCAAGGCGTGTACCCCAGAGCCAATGTTGCGGCAGATGATCGCGGCGGCCGTGTCCGCCAAGCGGCGGAGGTGAAACGCCACGCAGATCTCGTCGCTTTACTGAACGCCATCACTAGGTTAATGCACCTATGTGATCATCATTTCCATCTACTCTTCTATGCACAAGAATAATGCTCAAATTATCCCGATGGAGTAGTTTAAGATTTCGTGTCATATGTAGTAATCGATATTTTACTTTACTTTACATAAAGTGTCGTGGCACCTCTCAATATTAATGAATCAATCATGACTGTGATTAAAATGTTAAATTTTAAATATAATAATTTTCTAAATCTGAATATATTAATAATAACATTTTGTGAGTCTTCAATTAAGACTAATTTATTATTATTATTTATGTTTTTAACAAAAGTCAGTGCCAAACGATAGTGCTAAGTTGTAAACGACTATGCCTTTATGATAAAGATGTTCAAAACTTTGTTAAATGTCATTCAAAAATATTTTGTATTGACCAAAGCGAAGCTGAAAAATCTCACTATAATTATTATCATATGCACAAATCAAGCTTCGTGGGTCATTAGATCGCCGGAATCTTGACCATTTACATGTAAACTTAATTGTTTTACCGATGATAAGTTTAGTCAATGTCTTTGTTTTTACACGATGTTACAGTTAGCAGTCTAGTATCGTGTAAATATGAAGTATCTTTTAAGAATCCCTGATGTTGTAAATGCCTTACTTAATTTGTAATAATTTATATATTTTAGGTGTATAGTACTTAAGCCATGTTTTGAGACCAGTGACTATTATAATTTTAGAAATAAAACGAATAACGGCGGCAGCACGCCCGAGAAGCGCCGGCCGACGCCTGCCCTCGGCCCGCCTCTCCGGACACGTCTTAGCGAAAACGACCGCCATCCACCTTGTTTTCCCTAATTCGTCGATAGCATACAATTTTCTAGCACTTTTAAGTGCTAGCGGCCGATATTTTTAATCGTTTTGTAAAGACCATTTACAATATGATAAAAACGATAAGAACATATTGTAAGCTCTTTTGTAACTTTTGATATTAAAGTGCTGGTAGACTTAAAAACGTCGATGAAAAGCAGATCTAGATGGGTACGAAAGTCGAGTAGGCTTTTGTGGTCGTTTATAAATATTAAAGCACAAATAAAGCGACTGCATTAATTCGTACCAACCTTTGTCTGTATAATACTGGTTGTAGTTATATGTCTTTTTATTTATTTAAAGTTGTAGCAATAGATATCAAATTATTGGTTTAAAAATTGTGATGAATTCGCTAAAAAACTGTTTCCATGACATATAGATGTCAAATATTACTTTATTTGTTTAATTCTAATAATTTACCGAGACTAGATATTTTCTAGCTATCTGTGCAAATGAGTTTTAAATAAAATATTCCAAATGAACTGTGTAAAGCCATTTTATTTTAACTCCCCTCTTAATTCCATTTTGAAGGAAGCTGAGATAGGGCCTGGCTATTCTTGAGCCATTAAATACGTAACTTACCCCCGAATTCACAAACGTCAATCAACGCTAAGAACGCGCTCAAGCTCATGCTGTCCCGTAAAATGCCAATAGAACTGAAAGGGAAATCTATACTTGTGAAGGATGCTGAACTTGATTTGCTCTTGTGGATTCGGGGTTAGACGTATTAAGGGATGTGACATTGCCGTTTCTCCGCCGTTATCGATAAGGTTATGCCGCTCGATGATGACTAATCCAATTACGTAAATTGTAGGTATTAATAAAAAATTGTTTAATTTGTTATAGGACAATCCTACGCGAATAGTTTTTTTGAGAACTCAATTCGATCCTCAATTCGAATTTACCTGTCAAATAACTAACTCTTTGCATCATTTGCATAGGTCTAAAATTTTGTCCATTAATATTTGAGATATTTATTTATTTGTTATAACAAATCGGCGATCAGAGTGACCATATCCATAAGTTCAATACATACAACATAAGGAAAGATTTGTATGATTGGACCACATAAAGAAGACTAGCGAAGTTCCTTCAGTTTGAGCCCCAACTATAATAGGCATCGTTCGTGAACGAAATTACCAAGTGTTGTACAACAGTGCTATCAAAATGATTCTCAAACTTACCCTCTAAAAGTTAGGAATATAGAGAGAAATTAAAGAGGATACGTTATAATATAAAGAGTTTTTCATTAATTTTTGTATCATGCATCAGAGCACTTCATGGTTTCAATCGTAAGTCCGAGAAACACGCGTAGTCCAAAGATAAATCACTGTAAAAACACGACGAAATCTTTGCAAACGCAAGCAAGCACGAAATCGAAGTCAACAACAACAACAAACAAACAATGCACGCATGTCAGTCTGAGTTTGACGTTTGACACAATTTGACATTTAAACGTTCCGTTACTAGCATTTATTTAATTTCTTTTGCTGTTTGACTTGCCATTGAACCATTTTGTTAAAATTTTGCCACTTGAAACATTGTAATCTAGTTAGAGATGCTTCAATAACAGTAAAATAAGAACAGCAAAACTTGTGAAAACAATACAACCTAGATGAAGGTTCAGTTTAGAAAGGAAGTTAAATAACACTGATGCATGAACAGGAACGTATTACACCAATCCGGTTTTCTGTTTAGTTTCATCATTATTTACGACGTTTTCCCAAATCCCTGTAAACTATAAAATCCTATAAATTATGGATAGAAATCTACTAATACCTTTTTATAAAGTTATTATCAGTCTCAACGTGAACATTCCCAAATAATGATTGGGTCGACATTCGCCATTCTTCTTTATATCATCATATCTTGTCATCATCATCATCTTTTATCATCATAAATTGTAAAGGAACCCACCTCAAATAAATATAATTTAGTTTTCAGTATTTTTTGTTATAGCGGCATCTGCAATACATAATTTGAAAAAAATACAACTTTTTAGTTGGTTGATGAGATACAGCCTGGCGACAGACAGACAGCGGAGGCTCAGTTAGTAATATGAGTAGGACTCCGTTTTACAGAACCCTGATAACCTACTAAGTCGGACACTCTTCGCAAAGTGATCGTGGCTGCTAATGGGCAGGGTAGCACATCACCGTTACCGCACTTTTGTCGACTTGGATCGTTACGAGTGCACTGTATAACTGCGGTCAGCTGTATCGATATTCTAATAAGGTCGATCGAGCGAGTAGAAGACCAGCCTCGTGCTCTTTTCCCCTCAATGTGGCTCTGCACTACAAGTCTCTCCATCGAGTCAACTTTTCTGGAGAAATGGCTAAAGAACTTTAATATTCGTAGCTGCACAATCGACGAACTTGTCTCTTATTGGGTGCCCGTGGCGCAGTTGTGACTGTGATCGGCGACGATCACAGTTGTAAAGCAACACACGCCGATTTAGAAATGAGCTGGGTGATCACCTCGACCGAAGTTTAGTGAAGTGTATTTCGGGCACCTCCGTGCTTCGGAAGACTCGCTAAGCACTTGATCCTGGTTGATGCCGTCAGTCGTAAGCCTAGTAAGAGGCCTTAGGGCGGCTGTGCCCAGCAGTGGGACGTATACCTATAGGCCGTTTATGTTATGTTGTGTGACTCTACCACTGGCCTCTAAAGGCTATTTTTAATCAAGAAACTCAGCAGTTACTCGTTTTTTAAAGGTTTTTCAAATCAAATAACAGTTTGGTAACTCTACTACACAATCCGACAAAGTCAAACAGTTGTAACAGAAATAGCCTTTACCTATAATTAGGTAGTATTACTATAAGAAAAGTGTAACGCTTGCGACTGCGTAAGAAAAAACTCACGACTTACTTCTTTCAAAGTCTCATTTGCAATAATGTAATATTGGGATCAATGAGGTATCCGAGTGCAGCCGATAATACGATGCTGGGAGATGGCAATCGGATGTACTAGTGCATCAAGCGACAATCGGAATATAATATAGGAAATGTATGAAACTCAGGAATTGTACACAATTAGGATATTCATGCTTCTGTGAATGAAATGAATAAACACACACTAATCTGTCTTTGTAATTTAATACAACTGTAATGTTTTTGTGCAATGAAGAATTTATATCTTAGTATCTATCTAATCTGAGTATCTCAAAGTTTTGTTAAGGCTCTACCTCCCACCAGTATTAAGCGTAGCATAGCGAGAACTAACAAACTCTTCAAGCTCTATAGCGAGAACCCATAGGGGGGATGTTCCTAAGGCCTATAAGAACGTCTAATTCCTCCTGGACTGTAGGGTAACATGTGTGTTTCAGTAGTATACGAGTAATAAGTACGCAGACGACATGGGGCGGCCAAAAGCTCGTTCATACGTCATGTAATAAAAATTGTGATTAATCTAAAACTCTACATTGACTTTGATTCTTATTGTAGATATTAGTATTTAAGTCTATTATTAAGTGTGTCTATTTGAGTAAAGATTTTTTTGATTTTGATTGAAATCTTTCCTTAACCTGCAAACTGTTGTTAGCGGCTTCCCATTAAAAACAAAGCTACAGTAAGATTCGAGATTAGAATCAATCTAGAAAGTTATTCAATATCACAGTCATCATCACTTAAAACATCTACTGACATACAGTGTCGTAATAACAAGGGCTGTAAGTGGTCACCGTAAAACAATCATCATGTCCCTTATGCTTAATACACAATACTCATCATCCTCTGGACGATTACTGTTACGTGTATGAAAACACCTTTGCAAATAATGCATCATTTGAGAACTGAGTGTTCATTATAACCATTTATATTGAGTTACAAAAGATGGACAAATTATATTCTGTTGCAGACTTTTGAAACTTTATGACGCAATTATTGATTAAGAAAACATTTCATAGAATAGTATTTTTTTAATAAGGATCAAAGGATCATCACCTTTCAAGTTCAATTGGTCAAAAAGGATTAAGTATATTTCAAAGGACTCTCCATTTTTGTATTGGATAGTTTACCAACCAAAATTGTCTGTTTCATGGGTCTACCCTTTATCGCACAACTTTTTTTGTCATAATTTTATAATGCATAACAACGGATGGCAGAAATTTCATTTTGCAGAAAATCATTTCGCATACATTCAAAAAGCATAATTTTGCATGGCAGAATCATCTTTTGGCATAATTTTAATAACCACAATAATCATAAAGCAGAACCATGCTAACACAGAAAGTAAACATGCAGAAACATCACATAGCAGAAAGTTAATATGCAGAATTATCTTTTGGCATACTTTTTCATATCCATATAAAAAATATTAAATTAAGCAGCAAGCTAATCAGGCAAGTCGTTTTTTGGGTTTAAAAAGAATAACCACGAAGGTTTAAGGTGGTTAAGCTTCGCTCCCACCTATTCTACCTTCTAACCTATTCTATCCGTGTCGGTTTCGCCCCGACTCTAGTGTAGGGCAGACAAGTATCCCAATTTGTTGTTATTACAAATACCACGAAACCACGAGAGAAATGGAATGACAATAGTATGCCAAGTGAATTTCTACCAAATAAGCATTATGCTAATGATTGGGAGAGACCTTTGCTCAGCAGTGGGATGATTCAGGTTAGGAAAAAAAAAAGCATTATGCAAAAAGTAACTATGCATCATGGAATTTTGCCAAATAAAATTCTGCTATCATAAAAGTATGCCATTGAAGATTCGGCCATACAAACTTTCTGCCAAATGATGATTATGCTAAGTATTTTTTCTGCCTTAAACATATTCGGCCAAAGAAGATTATGCCAAGTGTGTTCTGCAAAATGAAATTCTGCGAAAAAAAAATCTGCCAGATAGAGGGAACCCCTGTTTCATGGCCATTCACTGCATGCAGTCGGATTCTAAATACTAAATTCAAATCGTTCTACCCAACGCCATCTACAATATAATTCAAAACTAAAGCTCTTGTTGTCTCTACATGTTCGAGCGAACAAGCCACAACACGCTTAGGGCCGGCGCCCACTATCGGCATCGGCACGCTTCAGGATTTTAAGGTGGCAAATAGCAATATACTTTAACATTATAGCAATAAAGTAGAAATTTCCGTGATGTGTTCTCGTAAAAACAAAATGCATTTGTTCTGTTTCTGTTTCGTCATTTTCTACTTTATTGCAATTATGTTAGAGTATATTACTATTTGCCACCTTAAAAGCCTGAAGCGTGCCGATGCCGATAGTGGGCGCCGGCCCTTAGTAACAAGCAGCGCTTGATCTTAGAGGCTGACAAGAACTGCTTCGAGATTATCATAGATGGCGCCAAACTCCCCCAGTATACTCTTTTTGGACTTTGAATACGAGGGGTACTTTTTGGTATAATGTACTACTTACAACAGTGGCGAACTAGCATGAGAGCCACTTTGAGGTTGTAGGATTTATCAAAACGAACGTTGAGCTTTCAGCTCCCAACTACTACACTTTTTTAAAAACTGATGGATAGGTACTGTAAACCTTTTTAAAACAAGAATAATAATCAGGACAATACTGGCTAACAAGGTAAAGGTTAATAATTCGTTTTGTGTGCATTTTTGTAAAATAGGTACTGATTAGGTCCATATTTCATAGTAATACCTACATCTATAAAATACTATTATATGAGATCAATTTTATACAAAAAATCTGAAACTACCTGCACAACCTACATATTCAAACAGTGTAAATACCTGTTCTTGAAGTTGCTCCTGCAACTCTCTTCAACTTTTCTACTTTTTGTTTCGTTATCATAGCATGGATATGGCTTTCTGATTTTAGAAAATCTTTCAATTCCTTTCACAGGAAATTTAATTTTCAGCTATAACCACTTCATGCTAAGTTTGAAGATGAAGTAGATTCTGCCAAGAAGTATTTTTATTGAATTGATAATATAACACAAGATAAGAAATACTTTATTGCACATAAAACAAATAAAGTTACAGATAATGATACAAATAAATAGAGTAACACGTTGACGTCCAATTTAGGCGGTCTTATCGCTAAAAGAAATCTCTTCCAGACAACCTACAAGCAAAGGAAATTTTAATATGACAGAGCCAGCAAGAAAGTGCACAAATATTAGAGGACAAAAGGTGTATTTACTATTATAAATACCACAAATAAATACCTACTATTAAAATATACGATACTAAACTTAAATTACGCAATAAAAATGTTATAAAATTTCATTAGTGATAAAATGCTTTGTTCGAATTTACATATTTTCTTAATTTAATGTGCACCTAGTTACTCTCACAGTAAATGCAAATGGACAACTCTCAAGCTTAATTCCGTCAAGCCATTCAAGCTGCAGAGCGTGAAAAGATTGAATTTGGCGCCAAAAATACGTCATCTTAGTTTTTTTTTTTTGATATACTCAGTGTCACTATCACACTAAATACAAATCTAAAAACACCTCACAAGCTGAAATTCGTTCACCCAAGAATCGTGGGAAATAATAATTATTTTGTAATTTTAAATTTCATTTCCAATGACATTCCAGTATTATTTTTGTCTGGCCGGCACTTTCATTTTTGGGTACGAAATGCATCATCTCCGTTACACTTGATTTATTGAAAGTTAAACACTTCAAATAAATAGTAAATATCACAGATGCAACCGAGATTCTGATATTACCAAAAACTCTTATCTGAAAGATTTTCTTAAGGACATCCTTTTATAGCAACTTTTTTATATTAACATCAAGACAAAAGAAGACAAACGCTTGAGCTTCTATGTGTTTAGAAACTCAAGTGTTTGTCACGTAATTTTATGTCTTGGGTAACAAGCAACCTCTGGCATCATAAGCAAAACCTCTTCTCATTACGCCGATTGCCCAGTCAACCATCTTTCAAAAAAACATTTTATCACCATTGAAATTATATTAACAATTCAATAAAAATACTTCAAAATGTCATGTCCATACTTTCTCGACTAGCTATTTGTTACCTATGTAGAAATATGTACCCTCAATTTGAATAACTCCTTCTCTGTCGCTCCAATGCACATTCACGTCGCCTATCTCATTCTATCCCATTACTTTTATATTGTTCGCTAACTTTCTTGTTTGTATAAGCAAATACACGTATTTGAAAGTTTGTATATTTGTAGGTTGTATTATACAATAATAAGTAGGCATCTACAGATGTTTTGGTACAGTCTTGAGAGATTCTGGAGTTATATTGGGTTGTTTAGTATTTCAAGAGTGCTTTTGTAAATTTTAAGAGTGCAACGACCTAATTGTTACTTCATTGATAATATAGGTACCTAGTAGTCATTATATCGCTAATTACTGCGATTGGAATGATAAAAATCTTTTTTTAATGGGTATTTTATAGGAATTAAAGGTCAATTCAGAGCTACAGTTGAATCTAACTTCTATTACATTAGCGTTAGGTTCGTAATAGTGCAAACCATTTAACAAGCTAGCAATTTAATGTTATTTCATATTGAATGTGAATTGAATGCGTATATGCATATTACGCGACGAAGAACGAGTTCGAACGTAAACGGTAAATAGAAGCCAAGTTAGTGATCTACTGTAGACTACCTATAATAATATACATTTATTAAAAACAAAAAATATGTGAAAAAATTAAGCACGTTTAGAAAATTGTAGATGTTTTCAAGCCACATCAGTACACGTTAGGTAGTAAGCTTAAGTACCGTAATTACGTTGTTTTAAGCCAAACAAACTTGACATGATTCACATTCCTTTATATAAAAAATCAAAGGATCTACCAGTAAAAATGATCTTTCTATGAAACTAGAAGTAATATTTCTTCCAGGTGGTGAATGGTTTCCTGAACTACAAAACGTGTAGCTGTTATCGAGTAACAAAAAAAAACTAATTTTAGAAAAAATCGCATGAAACATTTTAGTAAAAATAAGTGAAGCTGGCTATCTACTCTGTTTTATTTTCATTTTATAGATTTAAAAATAATCAGCCTATTGGCTGGCAGAAATGCTCAATCTGTTGTTTAAATCCCCTATATCGCTTTAAAAAACGAATTAGAGAACTTTCAGCATCTTTTTAGCTTAAAATTTTTCATTGTAGTTTGTAGCTTTATTATTGTCATAACATTTTTTGCCTTGCCTGTACCATTTGTAAGATAGGTACCTTAGTTTGCTCACTTTTTGTTTATAATTTAAGTGGAAACTTAATTGGTTTAAGCATGTTTTTTTTGTGTTTATTGTGTGATCTATAATAACTGTCTGTTCCCAAATAAATAAAATAAAAATAAAAGAAACATTTCTTACTAGACTGAGCAGTCAAAAGCGTATCCTATACTTATAAGTAGGTACTATTACTTATGATTAGAATTAAAGTTTATTCGTATATTGTACCAAATAAACTATTTCAGTTCATTTATAATTAAATAAAATGGTGAAAACTCAATGGACCTACCTCAGACCAAATACCATTGCAATATAATAAGGGAAATAAGGACACAAAAGAACACGGCTCAGCCTTGGCTCAGCACACTACCGAGCGCAGAGATACATTTACGAGCATTTACGATTCCTACCGATTGGAAATAGACTGTTATTCTGCTGGAAGGGGCGATGCATTGAATAAATTCGCATGTTCTAATATAATATGTATTTGCTTTCAATCCAATTAAATTGCCTTAAATATTTGATAGCCTACTACCAGGTAAAATGAGATAAAGAAAGGTTCCCCTTGTGTTATAAATAGAAACCAGAAAAAACGAAGTTTTCTGGTAGATAATGCCTTTAGGCATTAAGTCCGCCAATTGTTGACTTTGTGCAAATAATAATAAATAAATAAATAAACGAAGGTACCGCAAACACCCACACTTTACTGGTGCGGGAATCGAACCGACCCTTTGAGCCTCAACCGGTCCACTGCGCTAAGCATATTTGTTGAAAAAAAAAAAAGTGCATATTTTATTAAAAAATAGGAATGATAACTCATCAAACTTGTTTGCTTTAATAACAATAAAATACTTTTTTTAAAGCCATTTTTGAGCCATCAAGGAAATAACAAATAATAATTCCAAGCGTATAAATGAACACATAGGTAAGTTTACACACATTCAGTATTTCCTGCATTGACCCTCGAATAGCACCGAATCACATTTTCATCATTTAAACTGACTACCAGTTACTCAATGTGTGGAAACTGAAGATGAAAATCTTCAACTTCATCGTCGCGTCGTATTCAATAAATCAACTAAGAAAAAGTCAAACGTTACAGTATCACAGAAGAAAAACTATGACATCCTTGCTACATAACCATCAGTACTAGATAAGGAAAGGATAGATATAATTAGGGCAACTCAGAACTCGTAGTAAAAATATAACCAAAGCCAAAATATTTGGGGTATATTACAAGTTATTAGACCTGCCAGCTCAACAGGCTACCCATTTCCGTGTTTTAAACATTAAAGTCCCTTGTCCCTTGCCCTGTCTTCAACAGCTATGAATGATCTACCTTCCATCCTTACTTAAGCACAACTAAGGCATCAATTGCAACCTTTTCAAACTAATTTTAAAGAACAGAAAATCTCATCATGAAAAAAAAAAAACTCATCCCACTGTCCACGAACCGATTTACCAAATACCTATTAATTTGATAAAGGCGATAAACACCTAACTCAAAGAGTAACTTTAGACATCTTTGAAGTGAAATGAAGTGACCAGTGAACATTGTTCGGCTGGTAATCATGACAAAAATTAAAACGTAAGATCTCAGTGACCGAGAGTGCAAGAAGACAGACTCACGGAAAGAATCGCCCGTAGCCAGCGGTGTCATCGAAGATTGTCACTACAGAAATCTTACTTGAGACTCACCGCCTTACCTCAAACTTAAACAGAGCCAAAGTGTTTGTCAACATGGATACCTCAACTAGCTTAGCCGCACTGCTTTGAGGTCGAAAAGGGGCCTGACATTCACAGTGCTACCCGTTGGTGGGAGCAGTACATAGTATCAGATTTGCAGTGGGGCAATTTTCTGGACACTAATTTCGCTGTATCACACCAAGCCACTCAGCACTACTCCGTTCTTTCAGCGTTTCGGATTTACATCTATCAGTACAGAAATAAGAAAGTCTGCTGGAAATAAAGAGCTACAACAAAAAGAAACCTAGACAAACGCCTGAAATCCACCAAACAAGCATTGTTAAAATCATGCTAATGTTGACGTATGACATGGTCTTTCACAGTCTTTAAGAGTAGACTTGTTGCTGATTCCCTTGTAAGAAGAAGAAAGTTTGAGACCCTCTTCGATCACGGGCATCTCACTTTAATAGCCGTTGGCTTCTGCCGCGGACTGTTTACATTTTTATTGCTATCTCTTTAGCGGTTGTCATCATCGTAATATTTTTTGTATTGCAATCTTCATCAACAAAAAACGAAATTGATGTAATTTTCTCAAAGATTCAATCTTTAGGAAAGAGATGACATTTATCTCACGCCTACCTACAATTTAAAGAATTTCACAACCATGACCAAGTCTAGTTATTGACGGCACGAAATCTCTTCACCTCTCCGTTCTTGAGAGGTTGGTTCTACAAATTCAGGAAGGCGAAGTATGCACCTACCTACGCTAAACTTTTTTTAAATGGAATACTTAATAAAAAGTAAAAACCTAATCACCAGTCCATTCCGGCTTCTTCGAAACCTAGTCATTGCATTTCAGCGAAGCTATCTTGTTTAGGGAAAAAAAATCTGGTTTTGAAAACTTCGCAACGCGAAAAGCTAATCTTGAAAGTAATATGCGACTCAAGATATTAAAAACAAACAACCAAACAATTCATCCGGACTCCGCGTCATCTTAACCGGCGTATTTTTATAGAGGGATTTGTCCCAAATAAGGCTGTATCTATTTTTTCATTTGGCTCGGGCTCCGCGGAGTCCCGTGCACCGCCATCCGAAGCCGCGGCGCCGCCCCGCTCCGTTCGCGGTCTCCATGGCGACCAGCTCAAATGACGTATCGATCCCGCGTGGGGCCGGGGGGTCGCGGGGTGGCGCCGCTCCACCCGCCGCGCCGACCCCCTGCACCCCCCACCAGTGCCACGCCACCGCCACTCGACCGTTGGCCCATGCAAAATGACGGATGTAAAGTTTGGATATACCTCCTTGGAAGGAAATGATATTTTCATTAAAATGAAAATGAGGTAATGTTTTATGATTTATTCAGTTCAGCAATATATTCGTTTTTCCAAACTCTAGCTTCGGTTTCATTCTATGTTAATGAAGCCATGTTGTTTTTACATTTCTCTGCAGATATGTTGTAACAGCGTATTTTATGCTCATTTTATAGGGACGTAAAACGTATTTGTTGGCAATGTAGCTATTTAATCATTTATTTTACTACCTTATTTCTTGTAGCTACATAATCTTTTTATGTTTAACATGTATTCTTCGATGAAAACGTGAGTTTGTTCAATAGTGTTATTATTAGATAGACTTAACCAACAAGATAAATCAGAAAAGCAATAACTAACGACCCAACTAATAAGAAATACAAAATAGAGAACTTTGAAACACGATAAAACTTGGTGCAGTTCAAGTTATTAATAATACTGCGCCACTATTAAATTAAACCAAATTTAAGTTTTGCAAATGTTTGCAATTGTAAATTCCCTGATCAAGAGATACTAACAGCAAAACTACTTGGTTAAATATTATACTTGAAGATAGATGAAACTACTTTACCTACTCTACGAATTACGAGTATTGTGGGCTTGACACTGTCCAAATAAATTAATCAGAAAACGAACTACTGAAAAGCATAAGCGGGTTACCTATATGTATACGTCCCACAGCTGGGCAAACGCCTCACCTCAACTATGAGGAGGCGCAAGCCATACTCCGCAACACGCGGGCTCAGTGCGGATTGTTGGAGGACCCGAGGGGTGTAAGGTCAGTGAGAAAACTTAATGTCGGATGAATAGACAAATTACAATATTAATTTATAGTACATCATGGTATTACAAAACGATAAAATCAATCGCAAGAACAAATATTTGGAGCATTTTTAAACTGTTTGATTAATTAGTAACAAAAACTCGTTAGCTAATCAACCTTACAATTCATTAAACGATTTTAACTAGCTTATAACACTGTTGTACTATAATCATATTGTATAATATTGACATACAATAATCCAAGATAGTAATAGTGTACCTTACTAGAACCACAATCCACAAATCATGAATTTTAGGTACTTGTGTATACTAATATAACAAACAACACTCAAACATTATAATAAGTTAATAACACATCGCGCACAATAACATTATAATTTAATAGTATTTTCAAATTAAACATTGCTATGTTTAAACGTCTCTTCTGAAATTTTGTTTCAAACATTAACATAATTAAGTGGTTCTCAAAGTTTTCCCATTATAAACTTAGCGAGAAATTTTATTTTTCCCTCAAGTCACGCGTGGCTGTGTGCGCGCGTGTGCACGACACAGCGAATTGGATTTTCCGTAGTGTGGGTAAACCTACTTTTGCTCGGAGAACAGGAAAACCTTGGAGATTCATGAAATATTAATACAAAATGTCTGATAACTTACTTTTATGGTATTACTTATATCATATTTTGTACACCTTACTTTGTACTGTTTCTAATCCTCAGAACACTTTCAAAGTCTAAATTAGTTCCAAAAATAAACCAAGGGCATTAAACCTGAATATTTTGTTTGTTTCATGACGAGAGAGTTTGAAATACTTACTCTACACACTAGGTATGCAGTATACTTGCGTAAATTTTACTTAATAGGACAATAATTAAATCCTCAAATGTAAGTTTTGGCTACCTCTTCTACATGATAAGAGCCTGAAAAACAGCCTTTGAAGGTTCAATTAAAACTAGTTCATGTTCTTCTTGAAAACAATTATTTCGCGGTTCCAACCACCGGGATCTCTTTCTTTCGCATAATTTTGTTTGTCCTATTTTAACTTGGCATAACTGGTCAGGCATAATTGTATTTGGCATACTATTCAGTAAGCATAAATAATGTTTAGTCTTTTTTTTTCACTAATTTTGATTTGCATAAAGTTGGTAAACATATTTATTAGTTGTATAACAGTTTTTGAGGCACCATAGTGTTACAGTAGGTTAGATTGCAGGTTCATTCTTAAATGAAAAGTATTTTGAAGTCATACTAAAATATGATTGCGCGGAAGGATATTTAATCTTAAGAATATTATCTTAACAATAATTTTGCCTGAAGAAGTAATGCCTAAAAATTGATGCCGAATTATTATTATTATGTATGCGGAAGTGGAATAACGTTTCAAATTTTATGCGAAAAAATAGGGAACCCAACCGCCTACTGTTCTTTTCTGCTTAGCCTTATGGTTGACTTATGGATAATGCCTTATCGGCATTAAGCTCGCTTTTTGTTCCACTTCTTGTTATGCATTAAAGGATTAATAAATAAATTCAAGTTTGAACAAATTTTTTTCAACAACTTACTTTGTATTTGGTACGTACTTGATTCTATTTAATAAAGTTATCAAAACATGAGAATTCTACATGAGACCTGACCCGATCTAAGCTGTCAATTCGCTAAGGAATAAGATTTCCATGATATTGTTAAAATTTGTTAATTTTTTTTATCAAAATATTTATTAATAGTTTACAAATCAGTTGATGACGAATTTGAAAAATAACGCCTTAAGTTCGACAACAAACACTTATTAGTAAAACATTACGATAACAATAAAGCAACAGGAAATTTCCATAAATCAAAAAGACAGTAATTTGAAAAAAACGATTTTCCTTAAAATGTTTTGTTGCACGACGATTCTAACGACGTAAGTTTCAGTCATAACGTCTTCCCTCCTCGCGAACTAAGAAATATAGATGCTCGCGAGCAAAACCTGTACTAAATCACTAGCTACATTATTACATACGTATAATTCCACGATCACCAAACAGAAACTTTACGTTGTTAAACTACATGAATTTACGATAAATAACATTAGTTAATTCCGTAGGTTCAGTTATTAATATGAGAAGTAGGTTTTTCCAATACGTTCTGGAATTAAAATTTTGTCGCATGGATACATAGTGCAGTCGCCCGGTTTGCGAAAGATGCGGGTTCGATTCCCGCCCGATGCCAAGATGACCGAATGTCTTTTCCTGGTTTTCAGATCTTTAGTAAAAATACTGCATGAATAAAAAATCTATGTGGCACGGAAATCATTATTGAAGCATTGTGATGTCACACACATTGACATCGCGACATGGGTTCCCAACAATTTCAATTTCTATTTGCACCAAATAACAACTTCTCATGTATTAGGTATTTTCCAATCAACCTGCATTATCCAGATGCTGGGCAAAGGCTTACTATCCCTCGTTCAGTATCTCGGTAGAAGCTAAGATGAACCAATTTCCCAAATCTCGTACTGCCATCGCCCAGTTAGGTCTGCTGCGAAGTCGTTTCCTGCCTTGTGCCTTGTTGGTTGCTCTTCTAGCCCACAGCTCATCCGACACGCAGGAGATGTGTTCAGCCCAGCCCCAGTTTAGCGGCCTTTTTGGAGACGTCGTTACTCGGGTTTGGGAGGGAATGGTCATGTTATAAGATCTGTCAGTTTCATACCAAGCATACTACGATACATAACCCTTTGACAAACCCCGACGGCAGTTCTGACATTCAGTCAAAGACCAAGTCTCATCCCAGTGTATAAATTTTAATGAAACCTTTGACTGCCGTTTTACTTTTTTGGATTTTCTCGCTATATCGAGGACCATACAAGTATTCAATCACATCCTGTCCGCTTGTCTGTTCATGAGTCTGTACTATGCAGACAATTTTCTTGCAAGATTGAATCAGTGATACATAAATACAACGAAATATTTGTAGGGATACAAAGTAGAAGATTGTTTTATTCACACACAGCACTATGAAAGTTATTTTGATTTGAATTTTAAAATAGTTGGGATAGTTGTTTTGCTGAAATTATCATTCCCTTCGGTTATCCTTACCCATGCTGTTACTAAATACGTTATTCTGTAATATTTGTGTTTAGTTACCAAGTCATTAAGTACAGTTAACAATTTCTCTTCCGAACCGGTTCGTACTTTGAACAAACTTACCTATGTACCTACGCGTTATGCCTTGGAACTGGTTGTTTCATAAGTAGATAATAAGGATATTATTATGTTCAATAGCTTACACTTAGCATTTTATAAAGTAAAGAACTTGTCTTTAATAAATTTATTCTGCTTGAGTGGTAATTGAGCGTAATCTATTGGAGCTATCACAATTTAATTACATACAATATTTTTAAACTATACCTGTTACCTGGGCAACTCTTGCTGTGCAAGTGAATTTATGCAAGTCTTGTTTTTTATCTGTCTACTGTTATTTACAATACTTTTGAAATGTCTCATATTTGGAAATTAGATCGGCATAGTATGGCCTGTAACAGCAAGTGGCAATCCCGTTTGGTGTACAGCTTCATATGTTTGAATATAAAGTGTAGAGTCGTTTAATTGTCAAAAAAGAAATATGTACGACAAATACTTACTTTAGAAAAAAAACTCTGGACACCAAAGTAGGTAGCACTTTTCTGAAAATAGCACTTCAACTGGTCATTATTTCCAAGTCGTAAATAACATTTCAGATAGGGTGTTTAATATTGTTTTTGCTTTATATTTAGTAAGCGCTTAAAAGTAGGACAGCGTTTAAAAGGTACACCTGACCTGACCTACATTATGTAATCTGATAATATCAACTGTCTGACATTTCAACGGTAATAAAATCACAAACTAGATAACGAAATGATAGTAGTTGGAAACTTATGGTTTAGCGTATAACGAAATTCAATAAGCTCTACCAAGTTAATCCTAACCTACAATTTGAAGACAGTATAATCATAGTCATACACATAATTTAATTTATTACTTTAATAAAAACAGACATTCAAGTTATCTCTTCTCCATTCTGCATTGCAGAAAAGAGTACCTTTACCTTACTTACCTACCTTACCTTCTAGTTTCGGTTACCTATCATAAGACCGAATTTTCTTTTCCCGAATTTCATTTTCCCGAAAACGTTTCGCTTTTTTTCGTTCGGCATTTTTTCATTTTCCCGAAATCACGTTTGCCACTGTATCAGTTGACCAATTATCAACTGGATTTTTTTCGTTTGCCAGACGTTTTATTAGGCCACAGAACGTTTTACCGAAGTGATGATTGGCCGAAATGACACTTGTCCGAAATATTGTTTTACTGAACAATCATTAGACCACTGTTTTGATTGCCATATTTTTAGTTTACCAAACGATCATAAAAAAGTTACGGGTTAAGCAGACAAGGAATTTTTGGATTTAAAATAAAATAAGAAATTGACAGCATGTACGCAGGCAAACAGCATGCAAGTTTAAGGAAAACACAAGAATTCTGTCACGGCTCCGGCATTACCGGGCTCCGGCGGTTCCTCGCGTGCTAATCGTCGCAGATGGCTTTCGCTCAGCACCGAAGCTTCGGCTTGTTGGCCGGCTTCGCCGGCCAGCCTCAGCCGCGGCGCCTCGCGCTTAGCCACCTGCTCCTCAGCCCGCGGGCCGCCTCGCCCCTCCATGCCTACGCGCTTTTAAATAACACTCTTGGGGTAGGGCAAAACAAGTACCACGTGGTGTCGGGGTTGACTGAGTCGGATTCGCCCTGAAGTTGAAATTACTGAATATCGACGTTAACCAGACGTTGAACGTTATCGTACAGTAGTTGTGGTCTAGTAATATTCGGTAAAATAAGATTTAGGCAAAGTGATCATATGCCAAATGAGGCATCTGGTAAATGAAAAAAGTTGAACAAAGACTTCGGGCAATAGTAAAAAGTTTATTGTGAAATTCGGTTTAACGTACTTCGGTAAAACGACACTTACGTCAAAAGAGACTTCGACGGGTTAAAAATATGTCAAACAATACATCTGGCAAATAAAATGTTGGTCAATAGTTTTCAGTCAAATGAAATTCGGACTAGTAAATTTCGGACAAGTGACGGGTTCCCTCTAGTTTCCTCTGACACTGATGACAAAGTAGAGATCGTCTAAGCTGGAATGACGCGCGAGAGAGAGGCGCGACATTTCAGCTTAGATGATCTCTACCACTGTACAGTTATTACCCCCATAGAAGTTCAAGCAGACTGACAGCATCATTTTAACTACTGTAACATTTTCTCCCTCATTTTTATTGCTATCGACATTTGCGAATAAGTGACAAGACACGTCGATCGCTAAACCAATGCTGTAACGAGTTATGGTAAGGATTGATAATTCCCAATATTAAATTAAAGTATTCATGAAGTCTTCGTTTTACAGGTTTCCAGAGCACAGAGTTAATCTTATTTTGCAGCCAGGGCAATGTATGTTCTAAATGAAATACGTTGCAATGTTGCCTTGTTGAAATGAAATGTCACTATCTGTCAGCGCACCGCTCGTCATCGTCAGAGCTCATCCGAACACTATGTACACACCGCGCCGTCTTTTACAATCGGTTTCTGAGATGTTTCATACCTTGGACACATAGTGAAATGGACCTGCAGAGGTTTGCAAGATGGGCTAGAGCAATCGTGAAGCCTTCTTGAAGAAACTTCCGAAAAGATGGGTCAGCAACTGATACCGTCTGCTGCCACGCATGTCCTTAGGCTGCAGTAACCGGTAACTTTCAGACGGTGTGCATGCTTGATATGCTTGTTTGTGGCCTACGTTTTAAAAAATGTTATTTAGATAATATTTAGAATACCTATTTCAATCTTACAATTTTATTTAAATAAATATAATTGTAATTCGGGATTTTATTGCCATAGGGCTTGATAAAAGACAAAATAAATGTGAAAGTGATATGGCGAAGAATAAAGTAGGTATCAGGAACTTTTTTTTACATTATTGTTTCAATGATGTCATTAGATTACGAATTTTCCTATAATTACAATCTGTCATGTCAAAGATTAAATATTTTGGCTACGTAAGAATTCAAACTTAAATATCAGTTAAATTATAGCAATCGCCATGGCCATGTCGTCATATGAATAAATGCTGTGCGCTCGTATGTGGCCCGGCCTAAATAATAAACGTTATGACAGCAATTTGTCAGACAATGAGTCGCCCGTATGCGTTGCGTCGACTCTTTAAACCGGTTTATTCAGTCTAAATTGACTTACATAACTATTCAATCAAATTGAAACCGTCTACAATTACGATATGCGCTTGTAACTAATTATGAATACAAATAAAATTCTGATATAAACCCTAGAAGCAGTTCACAAGCTTTCTTTTAGTAAAAATTAAAAGTCAGCGATTTCTGACTTATTACTCTATTTTCAACAACACAGCACTCAAACACCACATTCTCACAGCATAGTTAAATTACTTTCAGCTCCTCAGGGATACTTAATAAGTATTCCACATTTAAGACTTTTACTGACGGTTCAAGATCAGGCAGTATGCCCGCTACTAATTTGTCCTCCTAATTAGAGAATGACGGGTTGTGTTTCACAGGTGACAAGTAAGTAATTAACGGAGAAAACGAATTGTTTTATCAGTTTTTATTAAAATTATCGTTCGTTACAAAGCAAAACCTTACTGTACATTTAATTACTTGCTCTTACAATAATTTCCATGCTAAAAACATACTGCTTATTTAAGACACTAATACCTAACAGTACCTTATAAGTACGCACTCAAATTCACTAAAGCGAAACCGCCTGCAAGTTAATGTCTATTACTTAAGTCTTAATTTTAAAAGCGCATTGAATTTAGCATTAAATATTTTCCCTAAGGGCAAACGACCTATTGAACAAGTCACAGCGTTCTTGCAATTGTTGACATTTAACAACCAGTTTGACAACGAACAATCGTCGTGCACTACAGGAAGACTGGCTCGTACAGAATAGACCTCCAACGTGTACACGAACGTTTTGTTTGTGTTTTACGAGTTCTGTGATTGAGTGACAACTATTGACATTTATTAAAATCTGTATAATATTATAAATATCACTGAAGCGCTGAAAATATTATATTTTCCTGTACAAGTTTTTTTTATTTTTACCGAGTCTTCTCAGAAACAACAGCCTGCATGCGACTGTGGTAGAGTCACATATTATGTACAGCCAATGGCACATAAGGCTACCCATTTCCGTTTTTTATCTTGCTCTTGCCAAATGACATTTCCTTGCAGAACAAGGAGGATATGGGTAGAGTCAGTAGAGTAATGTGTCGTTGACTGTACATTGGCTATCGTATTGAGTTGTGATCAATGGAAAGTTTCATTTTAATGATTCTCATTGAAATTTCCTTTTTATTTCATTAAAAAAAACCGCTGTTAATAAGCACAAGTAAGCTACGAGTAGTATACCTTAAGCTATATTCTGCCAAAAAGCATCCAAAGTTATATAGTGACTAATTAAAAAACATAGATTACAACAAACAAAAATTGACAATGTTGAAATGAAATGGAAATAATATAACGTTTCTACCTCTTCTTGTTTGAATCAATGCAAAACCACTACTTTGTGTTCATTGATACCATTTGCCATACTCTTCGATTATTACACATCGATTTAAAACCCAAGCAACCCGGATAACGGCGGTAAGCTAACCCCGTACCACTTTCGCTCGGCTAAATGTGAGCTTCTGAATGTTCCCTACACCTTGACGGCAGCAGTGCTTGAGACTAGCCCGTTTGGGATTTATCTAATCGTGAGCTGTGTTATATTTATACAATACAATTAGTCTTATAGATACAAGAACCACTCAATCCGTATTGGAAATTAAACATTTAAACCCAATTTCCAGACAGAGCAAGTTTGTCTGTGATAAGTCTAAAATATTTAAACAAATTTAATTGAGACTTACCATTTTTCTAAGATGATCATTAATCTAACTTGATTAACTATACCGAATAAATAATAAATGACTGCTATTTCTAGCAAAGAAACCAACTTACTATGTGTCTGCACTTAAACTTAGTGTCAGGGACTATCCGAACCTGCATCTTCTGCAAGCAGGGTGACTGTTTCTTCATGGAACTCCTGAGCCCAAAACTGAATAGTCAATTTGGCTAAAATTTAGTTGGTTGACACACGAATTGGAAGGCGAGGAATGTATAGTAGGAAGCTCCTAGTATTAGAAGCATTTTTGCTAAGTTTCAAAAGTTAATATTTATTGTGAAATAAAAACTTAAAGTTTCGATTTTTTCTATGAAAAGTACTGATTTTTAAACCCATTTTTTCCAGTTGCGTTTCGTTTAACTGCTATTTACAGATTATCACGGCTGTCAATAGGAGAAAATCTTACTCAGGCAATGTGTGCCAATTTTCTGAATCCTTTACTACCAATTTGAATTATAATTAGGCCCATTAGTTCTACAAAATGATCTTTAATTGTCACAAAAATCTTCTTACATCCTCAAGGATGGGTAAACCTAGAGCACTCATCTTGAAATGGTTCGTAATGGTATTGTCTCACGGGGTTCCCAAACAGTTCCTGTGAGTTATTTGCTACTTGCAACGTATCACGTATTTTAAAAGAATATATGCTTAAAATTGAAATACTTCTCTGTCAAAGAAATATATTAATTCGAGAAAGCTGTAACGACTACCTTTTTAAACTACCATACTAAGCACAACTCTACATTTTTATTTGTGGTACAATTGTAACTTTTTACTTTTTGAACAACTGTTAGGTATATTAATCTGATTAAATCGAGAGCTATTTGTCTCGTTACCCTATTAACTCTACGCTGAAGCTGATTGTAATCAACGAATTAATTAGCCGATTACCACAGCTTTTTCATTAGTAAAACGATTCGCAAATTAATTTAAGTAAGCATCGTTTTAAATTTACAGGTAATTAATAAGTTCATGTCCGGAAAACGTATAAACAGAATAGGATAGGACGGGACATGTCGATCCCGGGCCGGCCCCCTCCCTCCGCCGCCCCCTCCGCCGCTGGAATGCCCATTGTCCCGCGATATGATGTTATGGCAAGCCACTTATGTCAATAGCTACATTTGTCCGTACGATCTTTGTATTATTGTTGTAGACGTTATTCAAACTTTCAATGTCCTCGTTTCTTGAAATATTTTTGATTACTTACTTCAAATTGTTATTGCTAACGGTTGTTTTTCTCTTGATGCTTTCAAAATAATGAATTCTTCATGTTGTGTCATATCATAAATGAGTAGCCAGGCACTTTCATCGTCAGTGAAAAATGTTACGAAAGGTTTTTATCGTTTGGCTAAAAATTAAAATTTTTCAGCGCGAATAACTTTTTTTAAATGGCATTCCTATTGTATAGGTACCCCCGATTTGCCAGCGTCAAGAGTTTCTTATAGATGGCTTGTTATCTCTGAAATACAACTGTAGAGCGCCTAAGTTAAGTTAAGTTTTTATGAATAAGGGGGTTAGTGTATATTTTTATTGGTAGTACGGAAGCTGTCAATACTGATTCCTGAAAAAAGTATAACAGCAGTTACTTCATAACGTAACCATTACCTATTGGGTAAACCTACCTACTGTACTCTTGACTATCTCATTACTCAACGTTACAAACATTACTTACAGCCGTGCTGTCGGCATGCCATAGGCAGACTTAGGTAGATAGTGATACAAAAGCCTGTGCACATGGTCGACTGTGTGAGCTGTTTGAGACAAATGCAGAGCGACAAATCATGTGTTGAGGACACATCGCTCGCCGGTCGCGTCGCGCCTCTGCCGGTAATGTAACGCATAGTTGCACCGGGGCATTATAATGTTATAGTGAAGTTATTAGTGGTTGATTCAGCCGAGAGGCTCACGTCGGCCGGAGTGAGCGCAGCTGTCAAGGCCAACAGAGGTCACTCCTCCGACGCTCTCCGAGCTACGATGCCCGGGACCGGTTCTACAATTTTTAGTCTCTTTTTATTTTCATTTTTGTATACACGACGCTCAGACTAAACAATGTTTATACGACTCAGCATCGGATTAACTTTTATTGCATAGTTAAATGAAATAATATTAAAAATAAATTACTTTTTTCAACTTCTGATTCAGACTCTCGCAAGTTTTACAGAATGCATGGCCCTATACAATAAAGTTAGATTGGTATTAATTTTTCATTTCTCTTTGTTCGTAGATAAAAGGCGAGGAAAATTGGAATTCCCGCAATCTTAGGATACCTTAAATTCCGCGCATTTCTGAACACATCGTACCTGTTATATTCGTCGGTTATTCGGGTCTACTAGGCGGTGGAGCTCGGTTTGATGATAAATAAATCCAAATAGCCTAGTATTTCAATATGTCAAATTTTGTTTAAATTAAATAGTACTGTCTGTTTATGATGGCGCGTTTGTTTATTTTCACAGAAAGTTTATTTTTCCTTGATGAGTTGATGGCCACCAGATGGCGCGTCCACAGTGTAGCGGAGCGGTTCGGCTTCATTTTGTAACAGACATAAACATGGCACCCTCGTCGCTCGGTATGGAATTTTTACAAGCACTTCCACTCCAAATAGCGAACGAATGTAGTCGTTAACATTACTCCGCGGGTTCCCCGTGCAACACGTACTGATACACACTACGATTGTCCAGACGTTAATTATACTTTACTGATTACCTATGGAAGTCAGACCTTAATCTTCCATTGAAAAGAAGTCAAATTCCCTAATACTTTGACCATGTTTTGGTTTCAATTACTCAGTATCCCCCTTGGCCTAGTGGTTAGCAATTTTACTCAGTGCGTGCGGTGTATAGGTTCAATATCCGCCCAAAATACAGATTGTTTCGTTAAAATGGGAGTTTAATATCCGTCCTTAAAAACAGAGACATATTTTAACACCTTGAACTATGTCGCATTTAAGTTGATTGATATAGACGTTGACATAAATCTAGAAGATGTTGTCAGATTAAACAGTATGACAAAGTACTGAAGTGCACCATTACTTTTGAACTTAGCAACCTAATAAAAGAAATTGTTTTGAGTCAAATAATCTTGTTAAGTTATCCCTAATATATCCAATATGTTTAAATTACTAAAACTTCAAATTATGGTCTTAGACAGTTCGTACAAGCCAAGTAAGCAGAATAGTTAGCTAGTTATCAGAAGAAGCATAATTATCCGGAAATTGCACAAGTTGCTACCCTTGCTCTCCCCATATAATAATCAAGAAACAGAAAAAAACACATTCAGCATGCATTTTGCATTGATGTAAGCAATTAAACAAAAAAGAGGATTTTCATTTGCAGCAACAAAATTAATAGGTCAGTAAAATTATTGCTTTTGTATAATGGTTCCTCAGGTTGTCAAACAAATAACTCATTTTTGTCTAAAATCGAAATTACCTGATCCTTGAATGGCCATGTGTGTATGTCGTATGGAATTCATAATTCAACTATGTTCAAGTTTAGGCTAGTTACCTACTCTTTATCTTCGCTATGTTCACAAAGAAAAATGGCGAATGTCGACCCAACCACGTTCACATTGGGACTGATAATAACTTTATAAAATGGTATTAGTAGATTTCTATCCATAATTTATAGGATTTTGTAGAACAGGGATTTGATTTTTAAATAATTTACGGCAGTATACTATCAAAACGTCGTAAATAATGATGAAACTAAACAGAAAACCGGATAAGTGAAATACGTTCCTGTTCATGCATCAGTGTTATTTTACTTTCTTTCTAAACTGAACCTTCATCTAGGTTGTATTGTTTTGACTAGTTTTGCTGTTCTTATTTAACTGTTATTGAAGCATTTCTAACTAGATTACGATGTTTTAAGTGACTAGATTTTAACAAAACAGTTCAATGGCAAGTCAAACAGCAAAAGAAATGAAATAAATGACAGTAACGGAACGTTTAAATGTCACATTGTGTCAAACGTCTAAGTCAGACTGACATGCATGCATTGTGTTAGTTGTTTTTGTTGAATCGTTTGCAAAGATTTCGTGGCGTTTTTACAGTGAATTATCTTTGGCCTACGCGTGTTTCTCGGACTTACGATTGAAGCCATAAAGTGCTCTGATGTATGATACAGAAATTAATGAAAAACTCTTTATAACCTGATGCTATTATAACCTATCCCCTTTAAGTTATTATTTTTATATCTCTATATTTCTAACTTTTAGAGGGTAAGTTTTAGTATCATTTCGATAGCAGTGTTTTAGTTGTACAAATCTTGGTTAATTTCGTTCATGCCCGAGGCCTATTATAGTTGGGGCTCAAACTCAAGGAACTGTGCCAGTCTTCTTTGTCATCCTTGTTATGGTTTCACTCTACCAGTCAACCGAACGGTCAGACAGAGAAAATAAGGCGGTGCTAAAAACAAAAAGTAAAACTAAGAGCAACAAACGTGTGCTTCAATAATACACACAAACATAACTACATAAAAAACGTAGGTAGGTATGGTTTAGTAATTTGCCAGACCACCCTGGTCTTAAAATGTATACTATAAGAGGAGCAAAGAACAAAATAAATATTCTGATGTTTTACATCGCTACCATATTCTTATAAAACATTAGCTCCTAGTGATAATGAACACCTACTCTACTCAAAGGTAAAATAATATCTAACAACTACTCTTTGTTAAATCGTAACGTTATAACGATTACTTAAGTACCTACTGAACTGGTTAATAACAGAAGTTAATAAAACAGGCAAGTAAATATGTAGCAATAATAGTACATTGTTATCCTAGGGGTGAAAGTAACTTATTTAGTCCCGAGACGAGGTTTGGCGCCCGGAACGAAGTGAGGGCGCCAATAGTTCGAGGGACTAAATAAGTCTTTCACCCGAGGTAAACACTGTGCTTTTCATTACAAATACGAGGAAAGTAAAAATAAAAACATGAATTAGCTAAAGAAAAAATGAGGAAAATAAATGAAGATCGAATTGCCGCTTTCCCGCCTATTTTGTTTGTTTTTTTTCTGTGGCCGGCCCGCTATTCAGCCATTATTTTTTATTTTCATCATTGGAAAAATGGTAAATATTTTGCTCAAAGCTAAGTTAATTTAAAAAAATTGTTGAAACTAAATTGTAATAAAGTTATTTAAAACATATACAGGGTGTCCCGAAACGTGACGTCAAGCGGGCACGGGATGATAGGCTAGGTTATACCGGCTCTTTGAAAAATAAAGAAAAAAATCTATGTCATTTAGTTTGGTAATAATAATAATATTTTTGAAAATTTGGGAAATCGACACCCTTGACTATGTTTTCATGTACTGTACTCACAAATGACCAAATTTTGCAGAGTTTTATTTTTTTATGTTATCCCAGAAAACTATGCTTTTGATTGTAGTCACTTTTATGATGATCAATATTGAACATTAAGTAAAAAAAAAAAAAGTTCGACTGAGTCATGGTCAAGAATTTTTATGTCAGCTAACTTCATCCCTTATTTTCTTTAAAAAACATTACTATAGCATCCTTGGCAAGTTGTCTAGAAAAATAGCCCATTTAATCAAGATTTCAAAAAGGTGAAATAATAACTTATTTCCTTGTCTTATGTTTCCATGAAAAATATTATGAACCATAATGGGTCGTTCAAAACTTGAACTAGGTGAAGTCTTAAGTATGCTGTTGTTGGTTAATGAAACAAAAAGTGATCGTAGGTTAGTAGCGGTAGTAAATAAGAAATGATTGCTGTTGCTAAGCATTACATGCCTGGTCGGTTAATGTGATGGGTGACCACTCCGAACATTTTTTTTAAATATCTTTTATAGCTTCTCCGTCCTTCGAAGGCACGTTAAGCGGTTGGTCCCGGAAGACGTGTGCCCAGTATTGAGCTTAGGTGTCTCTACTTATGCTCAATGTTCACGCTTACGGTCAACGCAACTATCCCGTATTGCTACAACGTCATACTCTAACATGTGGGCATAATGAGCTAAGTGTGGAATGTCATGTGTACGAAGATACTATGAAAAAAAAGAAATGACCATCTCATTAACCGACCAGGCATGTAATGCTTAGCAACAGCAATCATTTCTTATTTACTACCGCTACTAACCTACGATCACTTTTTGTTTCATTAACCAACAACAGCATACTTAAGACTTCACCTAGTTCAAGTTTTGAACGACCCATTATGGTTCATAATATTTTTCATGGAAACATAAGACAAGGAAATAGTTATTATTTCACCTTTTTGAAATCTTGATTAAATGGGCTATTTTTCTAGACAACTTGCCAAGGATGCTATAGTAATGTTTTTTAAAGAAAATAAGGGATGAAGTTAGCTGACATAAAAATTCTTGACCATGACTCAGTCGAACTTTTTTTTTTTTACTAAATGTCCAATATTGATCATCATAAAAGTGACTACAATCAAAAGCATAGTTTTCTGGGATAACATAAAAAAATAAAACTCTGCAAAATTTGGTCATCTGTGAGTACAGTACATGAAAACATAGTCAAGGGTGTCGATTTCCCAAACTTTCAAAAATATTATTATTATTACTAAACTAAGTGACATAGATTTTTTTCTTTATTTTTTCCAGAGCCGGTATACCCTAGCCTATCACCCCGTGCCCGCTTGACGTCACGTTTCGGGACACCCTGTATATTCTCTGATAAATACTTAACTTTAAGTTATTTCAAATTTTACATCGTGGCTGTATAGAAAGTTGGAACATGGTTCAATAGATACGTGAAAAAAAAACAGTTTTAAAAAATTATAATTTGACAGCTGTCAGTTGAAAGTGATTCTCCCTAGGGATGAAAAGAGTTACTTTCAGCCCGCTTCTCAGGTCAGTAATGACCCACTTTCAGAGTATGAGTAATGAAAAAGTTATTTTATATTCTGTTACAGTTATGGCAGGATGCGAAGGTTAGTTTGAAATTTGTTTAAAAAAAATGTATCTGTATCGGTTATTATTAGATTTTTGGTCATAACCGCTAAAATGTGTTCGCTATACAGGGCGTCTCACGGCCATGCCACATGGAGGGAAAGTATATAA
The DNA here is from genome assembly GCA_950022985.1 of Udea ferrugalis. NCBI lineage: Eukaryota > Metazoa > Arthropoda > Insecta > Lepidoptera > Crambidae > Udea > Udea ferrugalis. The sequence continues at coordinate 9,316,124 of OX465520.1, forward strand.
TTTTTCATTACTCATACTCTGAAAGTAGGTCATTACTGACCTGAGAAGCGGGCTGAAAGTAACACTTTTCATCCCTAGGGAGAATCACTTTCAACTGACAGGTGTCAAATTATTTTTAAAAAAACTAGTTCTTTTTCACATAACTATTGAACCATGTTCCAACTTTCTATACAGCCACGATGTAAAATTTGAAATAACTTAAAGTTAAGTATTGATCAGAGAATATACAGTGTGTCTGGTCACCGATGTCGGACCCGTTAAGGTTCATTAATATAATTAATTTTATCAACAAATCCAATGTTTAAAAAAAAAATGGCGGCCATTTTTTTTTCTTTTGCCGAGGCTGGGACGTTTCATTTATTTAGCAATATCTACCGATCTGCTGAACCTACAAGCATAAAAAAGGGTTTGATCTACAGCTGAAAGAGTAGACAAAAAGTAGATTTAAAAAAAACAATAAAAAACAATAGCTCCTATTAAAACTCTTAAAAAACACTTGAAACGTAAAATTTAAATTGCAAAAATACAGTCTTATAAAAGATGAAGAAAATAGTAGATTTGTCGATAAAATTGACTATATTCCTGAACCTTAACGGGTCCGACACTGGTGACCAGACACACTGTATATGTTTTAAATAACTTTATTATAATTTAGTTTCAACAATTTCTTTAAAATAACTTAGCTTTGAGTAAAATATTTACCATTTTTCTAATGATGAAAATAAAAAATAATGGCTGAATAGCGGGCTGGCCACAGAAAAAAAACAAACAAAATAGGCGGGAAAGCGGCAATTCGATCTTCATTTATTTTCCTCATTTTTTCTTAAGCTAATTCATGTTTTTATTTTTACTTTCCTCGTATTTGTAATGAAAAGCACAGTGTTTCCCTCGGGTGAAAGACTTATTTAGTCCCTCGAACTATTGGCGCCCTCACTTCGTTCGGGGCGCCAAACCCCGTCTCGGGACTAAATAAGTAACTTTCACCCCTAGGATAACAATGTACTATTTTTTTAAATATTTTTGTAGAACATTTTACTGAAAGAAGACATTATATTAATTTCAAAAATCACCTAATATTATAAAAGAAAAATGATGCATATTTCCCTCCATGTAGCATGGCCGTTGGACGCCCTATATAACGGTTTCATCTACAAAATGACTTAATTTTACTAATCTAGCTAAGTGCTAGATTATTGAATATATTGAATTTAAAGTATTTTACGTTCAGCATAGGATTTTTTAAATTAAATGCTTTACTTTAATTGTTTTATTTCTTAACGGTTCTGCTCAGGCGTCTTATTTATTTAATAACTCCGTGAAAATTATTAAACTCAACCAACCAAATATTAAAACTATGCAAAGTTAATATCAAACCGTGACATTGTTTTATAGATCAAACCTATTGTATATACATGAGTATAGGTATTCATGCATGCATGCTAGGTATGTGTATCACTTAAATGGCGTCCAAGCGCTGGAAATGTTGGAGAAATATCAACGAACTAAAGAACAATGGTGTATTATGTGGTAATATTGGAAATATATTCGTTTGCTTATGCGTGGAAAAAAGTATCTAAACAAATCGCGGCATTGTTATATCCAACACAGGCTAAAACAACTACAACTAACATAATGGGCTGTAATATCTACGGCTGCAGAAAAAGGATGGATGGATTTTATATGTTTTGTTTAACTTTTTCTGATCTTGTTATGTTAAAAACTTTGGCCTTTGTGTTTCCAAAGATACTTTTTAGCATAAAAAAGTAAAAAATTATAGCTTAAAGTAACTTTAAACAAATTACCCTTTTATTACGTAAATTTAAGTAAGGATAAATTACGTAATTGCTTATTCGGGCTGTAATTTAAAGTCACGTGCGGCCAAAAATCACAGCGCCAAGATATTCTTTTATCTTATCCTGGTTCGGGACAGAAAGGAGCGGGTCACTGGCTGTAACCAGCTTAACAAGATCTGTGCCTCTCCGCCGTCTCTGCGGGAATTGGGACTTAAAAGGGGTTCTTATGAGCTTGGTGAGGGTCTGGCGGTTTGGTTACACTCGAGGCTTCGAGCAAGTAACTTGTCGGGGTCATAACCTGTTTGCGACCCCTCCCTGCGGGCCGCACTCACGGTGTACTCCAGTGACCCGAGCCCTCTCTGATCAACAATCCAAACATGTTTATTTCTTTAATGGTCGAGGTCATAATTATGTTACTAAAGATAAAAAGGCATTCCGCAAAATGTGACGTTTACAAAACAAAATGTTAATTCAATATTGCATATCAGAATTGCATGCATAAGTTGGTAATACAATTTCAATACATTAATCTGCTTGTAAACCAGATAAGTAGGTAATTAAGTAAATTTTAAAAACAACAAACTTCGTGTATTTAAAGCTTGAAGAATGGCATGCTACCCTTATTCCTCATGTTAACAGTAGTGTTGCCACTTGATAGTCCACTATCGATAGGCTCATAACCATGCAATCGAAGATTATTTAATAATAAGTTGAGACTTTGAAGATGAAACAAGTTATGTAGTATCGATCTTTCAAAAGAGGGGTTGTGAGCCTTCCGCTCACCCCATTGCCCGGTAAAGCTGTGAAAGTCACACCTTGGACTAACAGCTAGTCAATTAAAAAAAAAAAAAAAGATCTTTCAAAACTGTAAACCGATGTAATTTTAAATTTATACTTTACTTACTTACTTTACGTAGGTAATATTCACGATCCTTAAAAACAAATAAACTGTTCACAGTAACAGACAGTAACTTAGACAGTTATTAATGCTCTAAGACCTGTACGCAAAACTTTGTACCTACTGAAGCTACTCATTCCGCACTGTTCATCACACTATAGTCCTAAACGTTTGAAAGTATGAATTATTGAAATGTAGTTCAGCTATATTTAAGAACATGATAATTTATTAAATTACAGGGATGCAACTTACCCCCTTATTCATAAAAACTTAAACAGCTTTTCAACAACACGTTAACTTTTGTATCGCTTTGTCACTTTTATTCTTGTTGTAAGTATTTGTACTTTCGGTATTGATATAATTTAATATAGGTGGTATAGGTAGAGCAATTGAATTTAACATCCAACATTATTGACAGTTAAACTCAAACAATGCTCAAAACAATGCTTTATTGGTAGAGCAACTGAATTTGACGGTCAACGCCATCGATAGTTTGGCAACACTAGTTAACAGCCGGTCAAAAATATTAGCTTCATTTATTTTTAGTTATGCAAATCAAATACTGAATTGAACGAATAAGAAAAAAAACCGCAGTGTGTGGACATCTAATTGCAGGAGTACCTTTGTATTACCTAATTGTTTCTAAGGAACCAAATAAAAATAACATTCACAAAACTCTAATTAAATCGCTAACGTAAACAATGCACGTGTGTTCATTGAATGTATAAATAAAAAGCGCCACAATTATAATACGGTGTAAAGTCGTATTTATAGAAATATCGTTTCCGTGGAGTCGCTCAGGGCGTGCATGTGGGGGGAAGGCATAAAATTTAAATTGGCTGGAATTGTCGATTTGAGTTTGTTTGCGTAGGGTATTTGATTTGTTGAAATGACGTCGCAGACGTGTTGTATTTATTGTGTAGTGTTCTCTGCTGGGCCCGTGGATATTGTTAAGGCACACAATGCGAGTGCAGCGGGCCGTTGTGCCTTGTGAAATGTTGCACGACTACTTTTTTCGTCTGGATTCTATACTCACGGTACTCGTTTTTTAAGCTGCGAGCCCGAGATGTACAGGTTTATCTGTTTAAAATTTATTAACATCGAGAAACAATTTAAAACCTTTTCTTTAGACGGCCCATGGGCAATTCATGATGAATGGAAATGTATGCCATTATTATGACTTATTACTGGTGTGCGTATGACATATTCGTTTTATTATTTTATGATTTGCGTATTTGATTACTGGCAACAATATGATAACTAAAACATATTAAATAAATATACATCATAAAAAGAGAATAAAAATGAGAAATGAAAATGTCTACATAAAAGTTACTACAGAAAATATTTTTACCGCGTTTTGCTTATTTCTTACTTTCTTTTAAGTAAAATTGATGATATCGTTTTTATATATGTTAATGAAGATGTGCCAATATCCACACTTCATAAATATGATTAGTTACGATTAACTTCGAAGATGACAACCTACATTTTTTTAATTGTTTTTAATACCAGCATTGTGAACTCTCAGAGTTAATAAAATTTCTATACTGTTTGAGAAATGCAACTCTAAAACTATAGAGATAGAGTCGTATGTTTTTTGTAGCGTCAATTAAATCTACAACAAGTAACATAAGTACTATTTGTAATTTTGTAGTATCCTCAGTAGTCCTGTTCTGTAATACTTTAGATATCTGGACATTATGAATGCACTAAACTTACATACTGCATTTGTTATGAAATTATAAAAAAGGTGTGCTGAACAAATGAATGGTTTGCATTTGTGATTGACTTTAGCCAGCTGACAATTTTGTATAACCTGGCGAAATTTAATTGGCCCTTTCGTCACAACGTATGAAGGGTCTAAGTAACATTTTAGATTTGGTAGAGGTTGGGTTTTTTTAAGGTTTAGGTTCTTTTAGGTTTTTATGATCGACAATATAGTTTCACGTAAGACAAAATAATTTAATTTAGACAAAGCCTCATAAATTCTGAAGTTTTTGAATTTAAAAGAAAACCCACTTTTTTAATCTATGTGTTAATGTGTAAACAATGCAACGAACGACCCAATGAGATATAGTGGCAACAATTAACAATAAGTTATATAGAGGTTAAAAGTAACATTTGTAAAGTAGTTCAAAGCGTTGTAACTTGTAAGTGCGTTGTATATAATGGGCATGATTGAATTTGTAATGTTTCAAAGGCACCACGTGCACTCATAAAAAGTATTAAACTAGTTTATTTTAGAGTAAGGTCGAGTGCACTATTAATTATCGTAAAATAATTACTTCAACAGTAATATACTTGAACACTGTATTGCCACTTCAAATATTTAATCATAGCATTTACCATCGCATTACAAGCATATCGGATAATATAAATACCTAAAGCGGGGAGAGAACCTGCTAAATGTTTATCGGATAATAAGTGCTGCATATCCGATAAACGCGCTTTACTTTATAAAGCTTAAATATAGTCGAGGGTTCAGCTAAAAGTTGGCTGGAGCTAAGAATACTTAAATCTAGTTTGGTTTTAAAAAAGTACTTGGCTCTTTTTTACGACTAGTAAATATGATCTAATATAAGTGTTTCAAAAGTAAGTTTCGTTTCTGGTATTTAGAATTATGCTATCATTTATTTATTTTACTTCCATTATTAGTAATTATGTTTTGGGTTGTCTTATTTATTTAACAGTAGTAACAAATACAACTTTTATGAGACTGTTAGCGCTACTACCACTCATAATTCTGTGCAGGTACTTACTATACCAGAACAGTGGCTCAGAACATTTTTGCTGTTTTCTTTTTGGGAGTTCCGTTCCCCATAATCGATAGCCATCATCAGATTTTCGTATATGGTTACTCTTTTTAAGGAACTTCTCATTAAGGAATATCCTTTTGATAAGACTGAATCATCAATCAATACCTTAGTAAATAGGTATGTGACTTCGAATAATGCTAGAACTACTAAGCATTGCATCATTCTAATTCTTCTGTTATTGAAGTAGAACATTCACGACCAGCTAAAGGCTGAAATGGCTGTTATCGTCGTGGTGAACGAAACACACAGAAGAAAGGCCCTGGAAGAATTCAAACCACCGAACAGTAATCCCCACATTTCATAATGAATGCAATGTATGCTAGCTTGTAGATTTACAAATCCGCACAATACCTCTAAATTCATAAACATTTCAACATATATTTTCAATTCACATACCTATAAACAATATGTGCTCAATGTATAATATAAAAACAAATTGTAACATTCTACAGCCGAAGAGAGAGCATAAAAAACATAATTAATTACGAAACAAAAAGCTCTTAAAAGCTTTCCTTTTCAAGCTCCAGTTGGGGTGGCGCCCCTCTGTTATTATATCTGCGAGTACCGCACTAAAATTCGGTACTTGTATGTATGTTGCTGTTACTAACTTTATTTAGTCCTTTGTAATATTTTGATACATTTATCGCTATCAAGTATGTTGTTATATTAAATTTAGGTGTGAATTCTGAAAGGTCAAATTGAGTAGTCTGTTCTACTCATGAACACTACTGAATAAAATATGTTGAATAGCATAGGAGTACATTCGATATTAAATGACCAGTCTGACCGAGCCCTTTTGAGGTAATAGTTGAATAGTTTTGATGCCCGCACCAGTCACCACCCAGGACGTCTAGGTGTCTGATCCTTCGTTGTTTCTAATTTTTAAAACACGAGAAAAAGTTACATAGGAACCAAAGCAATATATCTCTATAGATGTTCTAAAATACATGGGTTTATGATCTTATTCGCCTATTTTGTCCGAAATGTTATCATTTGATGAGCCTAAAATATGTCTCGAATAATACGTACGACTCAAGCATTCACTCGTAAGGCCCTAAATCTGTCCAGCTATAATTGAAGCAATCAAAAGAACTATTGATTCATTGCGCCACAGCAATGGTATCACTTTTCGTCGGAGGGGGATCTTTAACGGCCCGGAAATGCCCTTGGCGAGATCAGACCAATTTCGAAAATACTTGTGCACAGTAGGTGTAAATTTCTGTGGGTATTTGAAAGTATTCATGCTTAAGTGTCATACTGCTTAGTTTCATTAGATATCATTACACCAAAATGTTCCACTTTAGCATGTTATACGTTAGAATTCCGTAAATAAATTAGTAAAAATAAACCCACAACGCGATGCGGCTTTGTTGGATTTTTTTCCTGTTCGTTTTAAATACCTTTGTTTGCCAAACTTTATTACAAATGAAACTTGGATTTTTTAATTTTAACTTGAAACTCCAAGTAGAAAGTGAATACCCCAAATAACTATATCTCTCTACAACAATTTCAATTGACCCGACAATAGACTACTTTTATAGTTCTTTGGAGATTACTGTGACACTGCTTAGCATTGTTGAAAATCTAATTACGTACGCATCAAGCTCGTAGCACACGTTGCAAGCACGGCAACTGCACCGATAGCCGCCAGCGCGCTTGCTACGTGTCGTCTGCGAGTTGCAAGCTCGAAGCCCGCACGCCGCGGCCGCGAGGTGTAGCGTGCTGCCGGCTCGATGTATGCAGGCGGTTAGCGCGCTGACAGGATGCGGTTAGCGCGCTGTAAGCTAACAGGCGGCAATTTTTTTTCAAATTACATAAGATACTTGGGACCAGTTGACCACAGCTTATGAGTAATATAATACACTCGACCAATAGTCTATTTAAATTGCTATGGTTAAAAAGTTGAATGACAATACCTTCTTTCTTACGTTTGGTTTTCCGCTGCCATTATTGTGAGAGTTAGAAAATCGTGTTGTAATTAAGGATGAAGTCATTTATGACTTATGAAAACAATACTTTCCACAACTTATCTTTTTTCCGCTAGTATTTTTCAAAATAAAAATATGCAATTAAGTAATTTATTGGTCATATATCATAAATTTATGTAGCTTAAATCTGACTTTTTTAAGATCTGAACCAAATGTTGTTACATTAATAAAACCTATCGTTTTATAATTTCAAAGTATTATAACCATACTACTCGTATAAGCTACTTACGTTTCTTAACTTCTTATTTATAAACAATACTTTTGCAATTGTATGCCATATTCAAACAAAAGATACTCATAAACTGACGTTATTAAAATGTGTATTTCCTTTTATGTTTGAACCCTTCCATTGTGAGACGATGTTGCAGACAGGATATCGATCTATCCTACTATCAACCTTCCTACAACCTATTTTTACCCTAAACGTCTGGTAAGTTGAAACTTAATAGATATTTTATTAGATCTCTCAGAAAAGAAAATACCAAATATGTACTTAAGTTTTATGAGAAAACTGCTTCTCGGCTACATGCTAAAAACAATGTAAGTTAATTAAGTTGTATAGGTACTCCGCGAATAGTCAATATGTATCTATTGTATTGACGTGAAAAACGGGTTCTGAAGATGTTTTTAGCGAAACTCTTGCCAAAGAATGTCAGTCTGAAAGTTGTTATTAGATTTAATTTAGGAAATGTTTGTTTGAATTTTTTCAGTTTGTAAATTGGAGTAAAATGAAGGAGCGTCCCGGTCCCGCGGGCCGCGGCGGGCCGGAGCGGAGAATAACACATGGGGTGCAGCGAAGGGTGCGGCGGGCGGCCCACTGAAAAGTGCGCGGGTGGGGCTGAACAAACTCGCGGGGTCGTACTCACGAACACTCGATTTTCCTATTTTCATTCATTTCAATTAGTTTTTGTGATTTTCAAATCAGGTTTGAAAGTTCATCAAGTAATGTCAACTGTTTACGTTCAGGGAGCAATGAAGATCAACTTTTTAAGTTTCTTTGAAAAAAAACGATGGTTTCCTCTATTATATAAACAACTGATATTGTGTTATAATTTAAGGTGTTCATGTATTTGTACTACAGACTATGGATTTTAATTTGAACACGAATTACTATTAGGACGGACTTTTAAATAACGAGCATAAAAACTAAAAACTGTATTATCTATTCGAAGAAATACCAGTCTAAACTAGTCACAGAACATACAAAACACACTAAAAAATCATACTTTGACACACTCTTCAAAATCATAGGTTTTGTCGAAATAAAACATAAATGCCGTCACATAACAAGTTGTTAAAACACAATGCATTATAGATAAGAGCGTGCGATGGAAAGTGTGTCACATTCACGTTCGACTGAAGACGCATCCGGTCATAAATCTTACGTAAACTATTCACGATAAGTAAAAAACTAGCTGTAAATGAATAAGAAAAACCGTTTTTCCGCGGGCGCGGAAGAACGACCCTCCAGCATGTACTCTCAAATAGGGGAACAAGCATTTTAGCATTACCCCCGTGCACAACTCTTCCCGCGGGGGAGGGGGTGGGCCCACGGCGACGTAAAAATCAATATGCTGGAGTTGTTAAATCACGCTTATAAACGAGTACTCGTCTTCGTTTCGTTTCTCAAATTGCTCAAGTACATGTATTAGTGTATTGTAAATTCGGGTTTTCTCGTACGAGATTTTATAGAAAATGCCTGATTTGAACGTGTTCAATACGCTTCATCTGTGCAAATAAGAATGCTAATCGAATGGCTCTGTTGTGAAGTTCTAAGGTCCCCACATCTGTTGACCTTGGGATATGGAAACGGCAGACGAGGATTCGCTCTTACAATACAAGGAAACTGGACCCGAGCCGGTAAGCCAGCCCTCCCGGACGGCGCGCGGATTCGAGAGGGATGAAACTCCCTACTTTCTTACCTAATCTAAAATAAATGACTTTAGTGGAAGCACATTGTTTATAGCATTCGTTTAAAACTGAGTATGGAGCTCCGAACAGCAACCGATGGTCTTCATTGTTTAATCATTGAAATATTAACCTTAATCTTGTCTTGTGTCTTTTTGTCAACGCACACGTCGAAAATTACAGTCAAATGACAAGATCAAGTTTAATATGGTTTAAAGCTGCGTATGCAAGGTAAGTATGTTTCTCATTTTATTTGTGTCTTGACACTAAGAGGTTTGGTTTTTGAAAACATTTTAAGGACTTAAATCCAAAATACTGATAGTATCCGCCTGTTTGATTCAAACATAAACCCACAAAATGGCGTCAGGTATTCATAGAAAGATTCATTGCTTAAGTATTGTTTTGAACACAGATTGTTTTTTATTATATATCTTTTAATTTTCAAACCATTGCAAATTGATTTCCATAAAGATTCCTTGCATCGTAGCACCTTCTGGTGAAGCTGCCTAACTTCCAAGTTTCAATGCCTCTGAAGAATAACTAGGTAGCTAACTAACTCCCAGTGGCCGAGAAAGTGTGGTTATTCTAGGGCTACAACACTTCCCGGCGCGCTGAGCGGTGTTCGTGTGGGAATAATCACCCTGGCCACACCGCCGCCACTTGCACAAACCTTTCCTTCCACACTTTCACTATTCAAACTTAAGCTCCAACATTCTCTCTATGCTATTTTTAATCTAGTTAAGAGCTCTTAATGGATGGGCTCTTAAAGGGCCAATTCTATTTTTCAATTTTGTTAAAAAGAAGCCGGTACATACCATAACATGTTGTTTTATGTACGCTCACGACTATAATATAATTACTACCCAATTTCTATTAATGAACACAAAGTAGAGTGTTCCGGCCAGATTTTAAATTGCGGGGTCCGAATCAGAGTATACCTACTTAACCGCTGTGCCACGACGTTCTTTCCAAATACCTAAGGGGTGCATTAGAATTTTCCAGTTCAGGCACTGTGTGATTGGGATATTTGGGAACCTATTTTTATTTTCCATTCAGATCAAATATGCTCCGAACTCAATCTAGTATCCACCTGAAGGATTTTTTATCTGTTTGCGGAGAGTTAATACTTCGTTCGCTTTCGTAAATTCCGCAACTAGGTGGGGCATACCAGACAAGAATTGCTCGAGATCGTGTGTTTATGTTAAAACAAAATAGTTAAGCAACCAATAATACATTTAGCTAATTATTGTATCTTACATTCATACTCTTAAGCACTAAATACCACTTAATATTAGTAAAAACTTAAAACGGATTTTGACCATGATTCCGTTTATAATCCGCAAAGAAACAAATTCGGTCCTATCAGTGTCGAATCTCGCCCGATAGCTCTCATTCTAATCAAGTTATATTTAATTTTCAATCTGAATAAAGTTGTTTGATATTTTGAGTAGGTAATTACACAGAACAGTCTATTGGCAAATATTAAAAGCATTACCCTTGCGTCGAATACGCGATGGAGCCACCCTTTGATCTCATTAATCGAGCCGGGCGGAATTAATTAAAAAAGGTCACTGCGATATAGAAACAATGGCTTTCACTCTCCCGCCGCCATTCACTGGACACGAGCAAATAACAATTTTTAAATGGTCCTATCGCTACATAAACATTTGTAACATCAAAACAACAACATTGAATTATTGATGAAATGTTGGTAAGTACTACTTTTAAATAACTTCGCTACAACACTGGTAAATATTGGTTGCTGAACTCTTTTTTGTTTTTAAACATTGGCTAATTAAAACTTTTTTTCATTTTTTTAATCAAAAGGGGAAGCAACACTTTTCAACAGACCTGTGTAACCTGGAAGAAAAAAATTATTTGCTCTTGTTCAAAACAGTTACAAATTATACAAGAAAAACTAAGTCACAAAGCTGTGGCTCACAAACCAATCATAGTTTATCTGCCCACAACAAATATCTCCTACAAATATATATTTTTAACTGCATTTGAAAATCGTGATGAATAAGATGAGGCGTTGGCCTAGCAGTAGGACAAAATAAATATGCTTTTAGGTTTTTTTTAGTTGAAACAGTGCTGAACAATTGACACCAAATTTGCCCAAGGTAGCGTACTCGTATGATCTTACCTGCTTGATATACGGTTTTTTACAACCTACCCAGTCGGGCCACTCTGATTCGCATAAAATATGGTGAAGTTGAATGCCACTGGTTTCAAAATTGGTCAAGTGCCTTTTTATCCAGCAATTAAAAACAGAGAGTGCGGATGTTTTCAAATGCCTGCCGAAGTACGCAAGCGGTTAGGTGTAACGCTTATTTCAATTCAATTCATCAGTCTATCCTCTAAAATCACAAACGCAAATCAAAGTTGAGCATCGCTCAGAAGTATAGCTGTCCCTTGGTTATATTGTCATTTTACGGGACGGCATGAGTTTGACGGCGTCCTTAGCTCAACGTTGATTGACGGTTGTTGAATAAAATATCCACTACTGGATGTATTTCTTTAAACTTTCATGGTCTTTGCTCCGACCATGGCAGACCCCTCTTTATTTTAATACTAGGTACTAAATGTGTTTGAGCGAACCCAATTTTTCTCGCAATTATTCATTAGAAAGAAAGGAAAATAGTTTATAGTGACACAACACAAAAAATTAAAATGAAAATAATGATTATGTTTGTTTACCTACCTTAATCGGGAATCTTACATATTTACGTATAGTACGATTAATAATTGTAGTCAGCAAAATGACAACTTCAACAGTGACTGATACAAAAAAGGGTGACCCGCTACAATAGTGACGTTCGGCAATCACTAGACTTAGACATTTAGTCATGATTTATTTTATGAGGTATCATAGCCTTTTTCAAATAATTGTAAATATTCAATAGGTACAAAACGAATTAAATAATACGATTAAAGAAATATGGGCCCTACCTCCATATTAAAACTTCTCACTAAAAAATTATAACCATAGCTGGGAAAAAAATGTTCAAAGAGGTTCAGGGGAATTAACACTTGAAAGTCAGCAAAATACAAGTAATTATATACGTTTTTATTCGTTACGGTTGCTATTGATTCCAGTCCATACTATTATTATTCGATTCAAAAATAAGTAAACCGGAATCTACCAAACCTTCATCACTGCCTATATGTGAAATTATAAGGCGTCATCCTTTGCCGGTTGGGCCCTTGTAGTAGTCAAACCTTTAGAAAACACTTGTTTGGAAGATTCTACTGTTGTATCCTCCCAAACTTTTCCAGTTGTATGACCTGTTAATAAACGAAATTCTTACCTGTAAATAATATAATACAGCAACAAAACATTTTGAAACTGAAAATCTATTTACTAAATACAGTTTACCGAAATACCTCTGTCTCAAGACGAAAGTCTGACCAGTGTGTGTTGCCAGTAATGACATATGGAAGTGGGACGTGGTCATTCACAACGACTTTTTTTCCCAGGCTGTAATGTCGACTAACTTTTAATTGTAAAAACTCGATTTACCACATCACTATTTATTTGGGACTAAAAACCTGCCACACTGAAAATGTCATTTCACTGACTACAATTAAAAATCCGAGTATAGGTACTTAAGCAATAGAGCGATTTCTCGAAAAAACATGATCATTTCTACCAACGAAACTCTATTATTATTTTAGAAATAACGTAATGAGACCAGCTGCACTGATGGTGGAGCGCATTTTGTGTACGTGGTAAGCCATTCTATTTTATTTAAATACTTTCTTTTGTTGCTAGCCGTCTAATTAGCCTTTTGTGGTGAATGTAATAATGGTAAATCCTATTGAGGTTACAGCCGTTACGAACTGCTAATGTTGTTAGATAAAAAGTCGTTTAGCGTCTGGACAAGCTGTAAATTATATTTGCTTAACTGTAAGTATCATAACTGTACGACCACGTAATATTAGAGACATTTGGAATAGACAACTTGGTATCTTTAATTTTGAGTAATCATGACAGAATAGCTCTTACCAATATTTGAAACTGCTTTAATGTATTATGTTCTCGTGTGTTTCTTAACTTTATCAACATGGTGTCGGTGGACATAAATGGGTACTGCTTTTATGTTTTTTATTCCTACAACTAGTTCACTATGTATTTCACAGCTTGAATATGTGAAAATTTTAAAATCTCTGACTACCTGATTCATTATTTACCGTAGCCTCTCGCCTTTCTTTAGGACCCTATTGGCTATGAGGTCGATGTCATTATCATTTAAACCCACTGTCGCTAATTGTATCTATGCCTAAAAATCTGTGTAAAAACACCCCGGGGATATGTAATGACATAGCAATTATAAAAGTTAAAATAACAATGATCCCCCTCAGGAGAGCACGCTCACTTCAATCGTCTATTCGATTCTTTTTTGAATTATTCTACCTCATTTGTATGAAATATTTTCAAACCTTATGTAGCTTAAGTAGTTCTTTTCACACAAACGATCACAGAAGATACAGGGCCAAGACGCACAGGGGGATCAGCCCCGGATCACTGGGCCCCACCAACTGATTGTGCGCCGCGGCCCCCACCACACGCCTCAGGGCGCTCGTAAGCCCCAATGGGCCCGCAACCCCACGTGTCGCCTTTATCGCCTCAGTGGATGGGTGGAGAGCCTACCACACTGCCACGCCGGAGTTCTCTTGGCTTCCCGGGGGTTCCAGCCTACCACAGGTACTAAGCCCCCCGCCGCGCTATGGCGAGAACTCATGAGCGGGAGATTCAGATGGCCTACTATAGGTCGTATCGCACCTACTTAAAAAAACATCCTACGTTTTGGGTATGCTTATATTCATATTATTGTACTAAAGATATTTTGTTGACTTTTCAGTCTTTAAAATGTTGAGGATAGGTAGATGTTGCACCGGTAAGACATCCCTGACTTACTGGAGGGCTGCGCGGGTCTTGGCTAGACCACTGTTGTGAGACAGTGTTTATCACTGTTACGAAAGACAAGAAGCATTGAGAGGCCCATTGTAAACACAACAGCCTTTCCTGCAGCATCAGCTGGTTCAGCAACTGAGTTCTCTATGCAACGTTCAGCTCATAAAATTATAATTAAGTTTGACTAATTCGGATTGTGACTTGAAACTGTGCTTGATAACTTATGCCATCTTGTCTGTTTGATACCCAAGCGCACTCTCTTGTGAAGAAGTGATTTCAGAGCATGACGGTTTTAATATACCTACTTACTCAGCTTCAAACACTTTAAAGGTTTGTAGGTATGCAATGAGTAGTTTGAGAAAACCAGGAAAGTAGTCTTTCTTGATATATATTATGTCTATCTAACCACACCTGCTTAAGTTTATATACACAACTCATAACTCCACGCGTCGAAAGCCAATATAAAATTAATATGCAGGAAAACATAATTAATTCAAACGAATATACGCACCCTACTACATAAAAACATGAGTGTATGGGAGAGCGAGACGAACATAAGTACATATAAAGTAGTATATGTGTAAACAAGCGACGTCAATAAACAGACATACAGTGAAAACACAATTTGTATAGGCATTGTGTGCTCGTTTAGATTGAGACTTGCGATTGATTTCCTGATTTTGCGTGTGGGTGTACCAAATACTGTTTTGTAATAACAGCGTACAAATACTATATTCTATAGCAACTTATAAGACATCCTTTGAAAATGATATATCTCTGCAAAAACCACTTAAAAATTTTGCAATCTCAGAAGCTTCAATAACTTACTTGGTGAGTGCTTACATTTCCCGTTAATGATATTACTTATAATGCAAAGTTATGAATGAATTAGCCGAAAAGTAAAGTTTGTTCAATGTATGTTATTATCGCGATAAAACATGAAATAGTTACCTAAAAGTAAAAAGTAATATTACTTGTCCCGTTAAAGTGGGTCACCCCCTCACTGGGGGGCGTCTCGTCCGCCTCGCGACTGTCCCCACTCCCCACTCCCCACACCACCCTCAACATTCATTGTGCCGCAATATATTTCTTTTTATGTGCAAACAGAAAAGTCATTTATTTAAATTTTCTCACGAATTCGCATCGCAATTTTATTTTATTATATTATCTGTATCGCATTTAGAGTGCTCCATACCATAACAACGTTTTATCTACACATTGCCTCCTTTGCTAAGAAAGTACTTAAATTCAATACTCAAGATTTATATAAGATGTTAGTGGGGAACGAGGATGGAACACATCTCTTTCTAGGATTTTGGCTATACGGCAATTCTACTAGATTCTTTAGGCTTTATTTTCAATACACGGGTTACAAAATTGGCCTAACAATGATCCGCCCAAAAATCAAGGTTGATTCCAAAAATATTTTTCCTGTTTCCTTCTAGCCGAAAATAGCCAGATAAAAAGATTAAGTTAGAAAGTTACGACATTTCGTATTATGGAAGTCAAGTTTGAAATACGGATGTGGTTGATGACAACGTTTTCTGATTGTTCCAGGGGCTAAAATCCTCAGTAGCGTTAGTTAGCGTAGCGACTGTTCTGGCCCTATATTTTGGAAAAGTGTTATAGCTGCAGTTATGGCTACGATAGTACATTGAGCTAATCTCGGTAGGTACCTACCAGGCGGCGCCATTGCCGTATCCTCAAATAATTAAATTGAAAGCCCTCGTCGTTGAAGAGAATGATATTTAACTCAATTGCGCGACAAAGATCACAATTTCCGACTTCAGAGTACGGAAAATGTGAAATATACCGCGCAAGCAATAAACAGTTACAGGCTCTGTCATATTCTGTTGCGTTCAGGGATTTATGTTGAACAGTGATGATTTTATGTAAGTTGCGTTCACGTGTGATAAATAAGTCAATAAGTCAAAATTTAAAGTTAAATTAAAAAAACTACTTTAAATTTTTAATGAACTTGCTTTTTGATTTTCATAATTATGAAAAACGCAGTACGATTTAAAGTTTTGCATTGCAACCACACATCACACAGCAAGGATACTTTCCAATATGTAGATATGTATAATTTAAGAAAATAGATAGGCACTCCCATCCTTGTGTCGTATATCCTCAAAGCTGAGGGTCGTGACCTTTATGCATAATGTTTGCCCTTATGATTTCACGCCTCCCTTTCCTGGTTCGGATCTGGTCAGACCAGTGCATTCAGGACCGTCCTTAGGATCTCTTTCCTTGTATCTTTCCCACTAGCAGTGTCTTTTCCAGGTACTCATCCTTTTTCCTCCGAAACTCCAAGACCCGGCGCAAACATGTGGTGGCGTCACATAAAAAATACATGGAAAGCGGTAGAAAAGTAATAATGAAATAACCGAAGGCTATCAAAACCCAAGGATTGATGAGACAAGAAGACCGAGTCAAAGGACAGTGCTTAGTAAGAAAATAGACACTGTCACCAGAATGAGAACCACTTTATGAAGAAAATTTAACACATGACATCTTGTGTTTCAGTGATTATAATAAGGCTTTCGACTGCGTTGTCTCCACAGCTTTGTGAAGTACGTTGAATGACCTTCGGTCTCTATACTTTTATGAAATTTACGTACAGTTCTAACGCAGAATCCAGCTTATTCGGAAGGCTGGAAGTCCTCGGCAGCTTTGAGATGTGGCTCAAAAGTGAATCGTGGATCGGTGGATCTGGGATTCTGCAACAATGTGTTGTTTCCTCCAGTGAAGAACAGCACCTCCTTGCCTCTGTTCCATGCCTCTGGAGTTGTGCCCGCAAACAACATGAAAAAACTAAATCAGCCTCTGAAGGACTCTGAGGACCGGTTCTACTAGCCATGTTTTTAAAGTAAGAGGTGTGAAGTCACTGTTAAATGGACTCCAAACGGGTGAAATGTTTTTGTCTGCTAATGAAACTGGAATAACTTGAGTCGTCATGGCTCAACTTTCATAAAAGGTAAAGGATCAGTTCATAAAAAGTTTTCACAAAAGTTAAAGGTTCAATACAAACTGACTAGCTATACATTACACTATTAATATTATGTCGCTGAAAACCGTCGATTGTTTTATATGACCTGGCGCAAACATCAGCCACATGACCTCGTGCGAAACAAAGCGGATGAAGAACTACAACTAGAAAAATTAAATAAATTCACTGGACACATCTAAATATAAAATCTTTCAACTTCGATAACAACACATAACAACCGCAATGCAAGCGATGTATGATTATGTCGATGGCGACATCATCAACCCGCCCGAGCATTTCATACGAGTAGGTAATTGGTTACACTTACAAACTTGTACTAAATGGGATTAACGTAAATTTCATCATCAGTCATCATGGTCGTATATTGTAAGTAATCGTAATTTTAGGGATTTTAGTAGTACGATAGAATACAGTTGAAATTTAATTGTAGCTACATAAACTCATAGATATTGCCATTCGTGACTGATTTAAGATGTAAATTATCTTGTGCACGCAACATATTGTTTCGACACACCATTATTGTTGGATATAATACGAAACATTCAAAGTTTGACAGGGACATAAACCATTTTTGAGTTTATCTGTAAATTGGACGCGGTTGTGTAAAAAGCTTATGGTGTCTATAGACTTGTTTTGAGACTGCAAGGCTATCGTTTCCTCTCGCTTCTGATCGTTTCACAGCTCTGCAAGGGCATGGATGCAAATAAACAGTGGTAACCCAAGATAAAAATCAGATAGTCATGTACTTATTACGTAGATAGTAGTATAAATAGAAAAAAAATAAATTAATGTCCCAAAAAGCTTGCCGTCAGAATGCTTTTATAAGAGTATATTTAGGCACGAACTCACGACCTATCCGACGTGAGTAGGCGTATAGATTCAATATGTAACGACTTTTATGGCAAAGAAAAACAACTAACCTCCTGGAAAAAAAACCACAGAGCTTTCAAGAGGACACTCCTTGGAGTAAATCTTCTGATAGTGGAACCGTTAATTAGTGCGTGCATTAGTTACTTCCGTTTAGTGCAAGGCAAACAAAATGAGAAGAAGTAAGTACTCTGACATTAGGCCTCGTGGTCGATTCCTACCACAGTGGCTAATCTCAACGTGATGTACCAGGTAAGCAGGAGATATTATAGTTCACAAATGTACGCGCAATACACACATGTGCACTCCCTATTCCATCACCTTTCTATGAGCCGATGTGACGACAGTTCGACACGGCCGGAGAAAAGTGACAGGACGCAGGACTGACTTTTTACATGCCCATCTGACAGCATGGATCATCTTACTTTTCGGACACGAGGTGATCGGCCTCCACTGACCTAGCCAACTCGAAAAAACAACACTAATATCGATATTGGTTCGCGCGGGGTTCGTACCCACGACCTCCGGGTTGAGAGCCCAACGCTCTAACCGCTACACCACGGAGGCAGTAGTACTTTGACATTAACGAAAACCTAAAATACAACAAATTTATTCAAGGCTCCGGCATATTCTACGCTGTCTGCACACATCATAGGAGAAAAGTAAATTTGATGACATATTCGTACTCAGACATATTACTTCAATCTGAATCCGTCGCAAATAGGAATTCGTAGAAAGTTTTTTAGTTCCTTTCGCCCTGTGAGCAGGGAGTTCTTTAATAAATTTATTTCAAGCCGCGGAAGAAGATCAACTGAATAATTTTGAAGACTTTTTAAGTAGTATAGGTACTCCTTTTCAAGCAGTAGACGTATTTTAGTTAGTATGATGGACAAAAAAATGAAAGCTTATTATTAGAATGCCATGACATGTAAGATAAAGAAAGCGGAACTATACCTAATAAACCTAACTTGCTCTTCGGAAGGTCGGCTTCTGAATGTTCCGTTCACCATAACGGCAACAATCGGCGTGACAACTACGTTTAAGATATAGTCGAGACCGTGTTTTTCACTAAGCCGAGGAAATATACGAGAACAACATCATCGAATCAGACAGCGAAACGGACGATGACGAAAATGAAGACACTGGACTGAATTCTACACACAGAAGATCAGCAAAACTTTGAAGAAACTCAACAACACCCAAGGGTAGACTGCCCACCACCTCATCAACGCTTCCTAAAAACAATTACCCAACCCAGTCCAAACCTTCCTTTACTGGTTCTAAGGATGAATTATCCGGCTGCTTGTGGTCGACCGGTGGCGGCTAGTCGGCCTTCCTTTCCTATCCAAGAACGTGTCACTCCCTATAAATTAACGTCCCCTGGTTTGTCGGTTTGACCCCATCAGGCTTCTTCTGGCTGGGTGTGGTGCACAATCATCATCATCAAATGACAGAATGGAAAACATTGAAAGACTCACGCACCAGGATGACATGTAGATTTGAAGTTACACGACCCTACCTAGTATGTTCAAAGGTTTGTCAAAAGCACGCCTACATAAACATAACATACCTTCACGACCATATCACTAATGGGTTAATCAGAGGCACACTGATTGTTGCCGTCATGGTGGACGGAACTTTCAGAAGCCATTACATTGAACCGAAATATGCCTACAACAGGGTCGCAAAAGCAATTGAACCCTAGCTAAACCTCTTAGTTTTAGGTCTATGCACCAATGGGCTAGTATTTAACTTTAAACTAAGCTCGTTAGATTGGTTAAAAAAAATAAAACACAGTCGTTAGTCTGCTCCTAGTTATTCTAATTAAGGTTATGAATAATTATCATACTTAATGAAAACATATCTTACAAAGCGTTTTGTTTTAGCCGACTGTTTTAGGTACGCTCTCTTCTGAGTAATCAGTAATCAGAAGTAGTTACATTACATAATATGTATAAATTGATAATTAAATTAAAATGATAATGAAATTCGGTTAGAAATATTTGCTATTTACTTTGAAAATAGACTTTAAGATAGTTAAAATATTAAATAAAATGGACATCATTGGACATTATTCCAATGCCTATAGATAAATTGCTGTTACCGTGCAAAACCGGTCCGATCGCTGATTTCTACAAGATTAAAATCGACAACATACCAGTCAACGTCAAGAATGCGAACGAATATGTGATGATGATCTGTTTTATTTAATTAAACGACCTATAGGAATGCGTCGAAAATTCCGCGCGTGACGAATTCCATTCCGTAGCACCTCGCGTAGCACGATGAGCTCAGCTACGAGTTCAGTTTTCGTTCTTGAAATATTGTTTTTCATTTTATTTTGCTACGACTATAGAAAATGCCCTTCCGATTATTGTATTCAGGTATCATATAACCCTCCGCGTCATATGATCCACTTTCATTACACTGTCTACGACTTGCGTAGCGACTAATATCAGATTGAATAAAAAAAATATGTTCCACCGATTCGATACTTAGGAATATTTTCGTCACAGACTACATTTGATTGGAGATTTGATTGACTAGTAGGAAATCCGTACAGTCGATTTTGCAACAAAATTGCTTAATAACTTGTATCATAATACCGCTGAAAACTTCATTCACAACTGTTAGCAAATGTGTTGTGCTGTCATGGGCTAACATAAAGGTAAACGTTTGTACGCTACTGTGATTTTAACAATGTGGTGTTGAGGTCGGCGCCCGGGGCGGGTGATTGACAGTCGCAAACAGGTAAATTACAGGTGTTTGTTACGGAGCCGTCGCTATCGACAGCGCGATAAAAAGCGAGCGGCCATTCATGCCGGCATCGGGCCGAGTGCCGATGGTGGCTGGCGCGCGCGGTCGCTCCACGCATTCTTTGACATCTGCCGGCTCCACACGTGCCTGCCTCGATTCAGACATCCTCGTTGACTCAATTCGTTTTTTTGTTTATTCATTAGAATACTCGACATCATTGGCGCAAAGTCATTCAATACTCACACCAATGACTCCATTGCCTCAAAGTAGGTTTTGTGTTAACCATCCCCAATTGCTTCAGCCGAAATGAATGAATGAATTCTAATAAGTCAATACCAATTTCACTAGGTAATAATGTTTTCTTTGTAATTAAATGTATTGAAAACTATGTTTCGGTTATTTTCTTATCAGCGCGAAACGAACAAGGACAGAGATTAGGCAACGCATCATTTAGTTAACTTTTGAAATAGTAATTAATGTATTTAAGATGATAGTTATGGGAAGGTATGGGTAAAATGATTAACTTTCATAGAAGTGATTACATCTCTAGTTTACCTAATTGCGCATGCTGGAAAAGAGCTATGGGCTTGTGTTGTCATTGTTTACCCACGTGTTGCTTCTACCTACTTATAAACAATTACTAAAAGTATGCAAGTGAGACGCTTGAAAGTGAATTCATCCTCGAGGGCCGGTCTCGTGTGACCGAGTGTAAACGTCGCTAACGCAACGTGAATTAGCCGGATCGTAATCAGTTCCGCATTCGTGGAAAGTTAAGGAAACGGTTGCTTTTATTTTCATTGAGTTGGGATATAAACAAGGTTGTGGCGCACGAGTGCGGGCGGGTCACTTACTCTCAGGGTTGTCTACAGGGGGATTCCCCCAATTTAGGAAAAAAAGAACAACTGGTAATTAAAAATCGAATTATTCACAATTTTCAACTTTAGAATTGTACTAGCTGCTCCGGGGTAGGTTTATTAATGCATCGTTCATTGAATCATTGAAAGACCTTCTTCTTTCTCTAGTAACATGTGGCCGGAGCTTACCTGATTATCGTTCAGAACCTCAGATCCGTTCGCCGTGAGACTTTGAATCGTCAGACGTGATTCGTCGAGTACAAAGCAGCTGATCAATGGAGGTTGTGTCTAAGATGTGTACGCGGGATGGCAGCCCTACTTAAAGTTAGTGTCGGCTCGTAAACGTATCGGCCGGGCGGGGGCTACTGAACGCTCGCCGCCGCCCCGCGGCGACCGCACTCGACACGCTGCCGCACGTCGCCGACGCTCTGAATCGCACCCATTCACATGCGAGCTTACAATGGATAAGACTTGCACTTTTCATATTTTAGCACTTTTTTAAAATATTTAGTAGGATCAGATCGTATCGAGAGGTTCATGCAGATTTCAGTCATTTCAGCACAAAAAAAAAATTCATGCCCACATCTACCGCACTGTATGTGCATTTATTTAACAGATAATAAATCTAACTACTTAGTAGGTACAATTTCTATTTAATTGGACAAAATTTGTTCCGAACATATTTTAAAATTAAAATTAAAATGACATTCGGCACAATGACAATAACAGATTTGTTATGGTTTGACTTAATATTATTTAGTGCGTAACAAATGTAGTATTATTACAGGCTAGTACGAAATCATGTGATAATATGTGTACCGTTACCGATCTCAGTCCTGAAAGCAATGACTTCTAGACAACCAATAAGTAGAGGAAAGACGATAAGAAGAGTAAGACAAAATATTGGATTGGATTCTGTTTAAAAAATATTTAACCTAATAATAACCTGAGAGTAATTTCTATTTTGCTAAAATAACTTTAAAAGAGTCGTTAAACAGCAACACCGACTGTACTAATAATCGATTGCTCTTTTGCAAAATTCGCGTTTAATTGCAGGGCGTGTCCACAATAGGCTCCCCTGGGAAAGGCGGCGGCGGCGTTCCGACAACAGACAGCGGGTGTCAGCCGCCACGTGCTACCCAAGGCCACTCGCTTAGTGTCAAGGTCATTGCCACTCCAGCTCGGTACACGCGGCACCCACGCTTCTCCTGTCACCACAAATAGACCGACCTACTGGCCACCACTCGCGCTCCGATCTACCGCAACCGCTCGCCGCGGGCCTGCGATCGCACTCTGACCACTTATTACGACAACTTTTTAGCGTGGGAGAACTGCTTTGCTCAGATCGACACCCTAGATGCACTTTATGGCACGTCTTGAGCCTTAATTCTCATTGATATCTCTGCATCTACTCCAGCTCAGCATTTCAGTTTTGACGTTTGTGCAGACTTAGGAATGCACTTTGCTTTACAGGCTCACTTCAAAAAACTTCATCTTTAATAGATTAAAGCTATATTCCATATTACAGCATGGATAACCCAAGATAGATCTTGGGTAGCCATCCTGAAATATGGCAGTAGAGCTCTTGAAGAACTGCCCAAAATATGGGCGATATTTTGAAATTCGAGGATAAGTAGGAAATTTTTAGCTAATTTCTTTAGACAAAAAAAAACGATTCCATGATATTTTCATCTACAATATTTTACATAAGATTCCTGCCCAGAATCTTAAAACTCTGTTAGAAATACTCAATAAAAGTAACTCTGTGACTGATTTTGACAGATCCAAAAAAAAGGGACAGATCTTTTAAATAAACCCCGCTGCAAAATTTCATGTAAATGCTTGATGCAGTCCAGTTAACCGAAAAGTGTATCCTTTACCTTACATCTTTTGTCGAAGTCCACAACAACAACAGCTTCTTAATGTCCAACTAATGGGCACAAGCCACATCTCAACTATAAGGTGGTACGAGCCATACTCCTTGACCACTATACGAAATTTTTGTAGGGGTGTGAAGTGTGTTTTTTTTGAAGTGATACTAAAACATCCAACTTATTGGCACAGCAACATGACGATTATTGTTTAATTCATGTAGACTTTCCATAAATAAAATTGGAGAAAATAAACTATAATCATGCAGAAAACGAAATATCCACCCCAAACATTCATATTCGAAAAGTGCCCAACAGGCGACAACAAAAACAAAGAAAGGAAATAGGAGCAGACTGGATAAAATATGACGGAAAGGAAATTCGTAAAAGAAAATAAACTGTTATGGAAATTGCTTCAAAGCTAACTATAAATAACAACGTTACGCTAGACGACTTACTGTGATGTATACGAGTATAATGTTGAAATTGAAATTGTTTTGTTTTAACAGAAGATACAATACAATAAAATGAGCTAAAGCATAAGATTCTTTTTTCAGGTACCTAACGTTCACGATATTGGATTAATAGGTACTTACTTAAAGTTTTGTGAATAACATTATCGCCCAACACTTCACGTACCTAAGAACCCTGGAACATTCACTTCAAATTCAATAAGTATAGCGTCTTTTAAAACCTTTCATAACATTGAGAAATAATATTATTGTGCGTTGCCGCTACGATGAATTTTGTGATAGGTACTACTTTTGGTTTACTATCAGCTCACACACTTCATAGCAATTTAGAGAGGAATAGTTGTTCAATCTTTTATTAGTCATTATCTGGTCAATGAATATTCATCAGTATAGGGCAAGTATAGTAATGCACTCTACACGGCAACGGAGTGATTTGTGCCCGTTATAATCATTAGATGTCACAATGTCAGACACTTTTTATGTTCTAAGCATTATCGGTTTACTTAATCGAATGTTAGGAGCTCTACATTTCAAATAAAAGCTAATTTGAAGACCGTAAATGGAAACTGTTATTTGGGTTTTAAAAAACTTGTCAATACTAATGCCACTAGTACGTCTTTTAAGAAATATTCATCCATTAGGGCACATAACATTCGTTTATAAGTCATTAAATAAATTCGGCCAAGTCCTTATCAAAGATAGTCAGTAAGATAGGATTGTATATTGTTTTGTTTTCTCAGAAAGAAAATATTGTGAAATTACTTAAAGAATAGTTTAACTGAAGGTTTGCAAAGCCTTGGTAAAAGGTCATTGTTCGAAAACTCTCAGACATCACATCATGCACTTTAAGTTAGATAACTAGACTGTGTTGTGAAATAGGAAGGCTAGTAGTGGATGCAGCACTAGCCGCGGGCAGCCGCGGCGCGGGTCGCGGGCGCGCGGGAGGAGGCGCGGGTTCCTCGCGACACACATCGCTTTGATCTCAGCTTGCGCACACGTTCATTATTGTCGGGTCTAATTTCTGTACTTCAATACAGCACCTTTTATATACAGTCCACTCTTTAATTCCTACCATTAGTCCCAGTAGAGATTACAGCCTATAATACGGGAACATATGGTCCTTTTATCGCCGTCTTCAAGATTTCAAGAAGTACGTTGCCGCTTGTACGGAGAAAATAACGGGACATCAGCTGTTCGAACGAAACATTTTCTAACGGTTCGTCGTGTCAACGGTTTTTTCACTACGTGGTCAAGAAATTAGTCTTCCGATCAAGATTCATGGATCATCTCATCAGTGCAGCTCAGTGAAGTGCTAATACGAAGAAAGAAGAAAGGATAAGTTGCATCATCGCATCGAAACCGTGAGATCGTACCAATTTATTTCCTATCATCTTCGTATTTCATCATCATTCATATTTCATCATCATTCCCATTTCACTTTCATTATTATTTCTAGATTGCTTATATGTCTGTGTCAGTCGTAGTTAGCAAATCATCATCTTCACCGTCATACATCATACCTACACCATTTCATAATCATAACGGTATTTTGTAACGGTTGTGTCGCTTCGCATAGTAGCATTTAAACGATTAGTTTTCATGGTAAAGTAGTTTATTTACAGAAGTTATAATAATAAATAGTTTAGTTACAAAATTTACAACATTTACAGTGCTTTTAAGAGTTTAAAAATAAAACGTTAAAAATATAAATCCAAATAAAGACGTTGTTAAAATCATAATAATTAACCATAGTTAGCTGTAGTGCTTTGCAAAGTATTTAGCTACTAATATTTTTTTATTTTTCTTTAGATCAATCATCGTCAGTGTTTCTTTTTTTTCGCAGGTCGGTATACCACACCGCAACGTTCGCGTTGGTGTGCGAGCCGACTGCTGCAGGGGCAAAACAAAGTTGTACCTTTTCATTATTTTACTGTCTTTCTTAATTAGATTACGATTTTAGAAATATTAACATTTTTTTTCATAGCGTACCTACAATCTTCGTGCCTACAATAATTTTCCATACGCTTATTCTGTTACCTATTTACTTCGCATATACATATTTACATAGTTTTTTTAATTTCTATCCTTCTAAGCATAACTTTTAAGCACATATAATGGCAGAGGGGAAACTTTCGCAGTTAATTAAGAAGAGAGGCACGCTTAAATGTAAACTTACTGGCTTTGCCAATTACATCAATATTCTTAAAGATAGCACAGCTGTTAATACTCCCGCTATTTTCAACGAGCTTAAATCGCGTTTCGAGAAAATGGAGGCTTTATATGAGTCCTTTGATACGCTTCAGGGAGAGATTGAGGAGTTGGCTGATGATCCTGACGAGAGATACCAGGAGCGGGACGCGTTCGAGAACCAGTACTTCGTCACGATTGGCATCGCGAAGGCACTGTGCGACGCGTCTTCTGCGGCTTCTCCCGGCGTGTCAACGCATAGTGGTGGTGCGGTAAGCTCTCTTGATGCAGATACACGGAGACACAACAATTTCGTAAGATTGCCTAAAATTGAATTACCTTCCTTTAGTGGTGACTATCAGCAGTGGCTTGAATTTCGCGATACTTTCATTTCTCTTGTTCATTCCAACCATAGCATTGATAACGTCAACAAATTCCACTACCTACGCGCTTGTTTACAGGGTAGTGCTGCCTTAGTTATTAAGAGCTTGGACTTTAAGGCTGATAATTACGCTTCTGCTTGGGAATTGTTGTGTAAAAGATATGATAATAAGCGCTTACTTGTTAATAATCATGTGCAATCTCTTTTCAACATTAACGCCATACAAAAAGAGTCAAGTAGGGCCTTGCGTTACATAGTCGATGTAACATACAAAAATCTACGAGCTTTGGCAACTCTAGACCAACCCACAGAGCATTGGGATACTTTAATAATTTTTATGATGGCCTCTAAGCTGGACAACATCACCAACAGAGAATGGGAGGAATATCGTAATAATCGTAGTGAACCACCTACTTTAGACATTTTTATGACATTTTTAACAAACAGGGCTGATCTTCTTGAAACGTTGGAAGAGGCGAGAAACAACAAAGGTAAAATTGAACCAAATACTACACAAAGGCCTAAGAGTTTCATTGTAACTTCGAATAAACCCAAAATGCATTCGTGCCCACTGTGTCATAAAGACCAACAATTGTTTTCATGCGATTCATTTCGTAAACTGTCAGTTGAGACACGCGCACACAAGGCCAAAGAATTAAAAGTTTGTCTGAATTGTCTCAGGTCAGGTCACCCCGAGTCTCTTTGCAAATTGACTCACTGCAAATATTGCAACTTAAAACACAACACTCTTTTGCATGTTGACCCACCTCAGCAGTCTGCTTCCTATGATAGTGTTGTACTTTCAGCAGAGCATTCAAGGGTCAATTCTAATGCAACCAATATATTACTGTCCACAGCTATGGTCAAGGTGATTGACAGCCATGGGAATCCGCATCCAGCTAGAGTCTTGCTGGACAACGGTAGCACCGGCAACTTTATAACACAAGACCTCTGTGGCAGGCTAAACCTGAGTACACATGTAGCAAATTCAAAGGTAACGGGCATAAATAATCAAATATCCAACAGCTCTCAGTCTTGCTCTCTTACATTGGAGTCTTACAATGGCGGCTATAGGATGGACATTGACTGCTTCGTTTTACCACAAATAACATCCTTAATACCCAACACATACATAGACATACACGACTTACATATACCGTCTGGGGTTTGCTTAGCTGATCCAAAGTTCAACGTACCGTCAACCATTAACATCTTAGTAGGTGCGGACGTCTTTTGGAATGTGATTGGCACAAATCGAATCCAGTTAGGAAAAAATAGACCGGTCTTATTTGAAACTAAACTTGGGTGGTTAGTTTCAGGTGCCATATGCCAGCCGCGTTCTTATAATCAAGTTTGTATGTTTAGTCACAATTTACAAAGTCAATCTGACTTAACTAGGTTTTGGGAACTAGACTCTATTCCATCTCAGCATAAGTTAACGCCTGATGAGCATGCTTGTGAAAATTTTTTTTTGGAAAGCACTAGGAGGGCTGATGATGGTCGCTTTATAGTTGCCATGCCTTTCAAGGAATCACCCGACGTGTTAGGCGATTCTTTCTTTATCGCTAGGCGTAGGTTCCTTTCTCTTGAAACTCGCTTAGAAAAGGACGCTCACATGAAACAACTATATACACAATTCATGAGAGAGTATTTAGAACTTGGTCACATGACCGAAGCATCAAGTAAAGAAAGCAAAAAATGCTACCTTCCGCATCATGGAGTGTACAGAGAGAATAGCTCTACCACTAAATTACGCGTAGTATTCGATGCATCTGCCAAAACGTCATCAGGTAAGTCACTTAATGACATCCAGCGTATTGGTCCCACAATTCAAGATGACATAATAGCAATTTTATTACGTTTTCGACAGCACCAATTTGCATTCTCAGCAGATGTCGAAAAAATGTACCGACAAATAAACATCGAGCAAAAACAACGGCCGCTCCAATGCATTCTGTGGAGGTTCGATCCCTCTCACCCTCTTAAGACTTACACACTTAACACTGTGACGTATGGAACAGCATCAGCTCCATACTTAGCCATCAGGTGTTTGTCGCAATTGGGTTATGACTCACCAGACCCAGAAGTTAAGCGTGCCATCTGTCATGATATGTACGTCGACGATTTTTTGTCAGGGATGGACCAAATTGGAGACGCTATTGGCCTTTGCAAAGACGTCAGTGGTACACTGGAGTCAGCGAAGTTTCGACTCCGAAAATGGCATTCGAATAGCGAGCAAATTCTAAGTGCTGTGTCATGTCAAAGTGATGTGTCAGATAATGTTAATCTTAGTGCAAAAGAAGCTTCAAAAACATTAGGTCTTCATTGGGCATGCTCATCTGATACACTCACTTTTTCCATACATATTGACCCCACGGATAACGTCAATAAGCGTCACATATTATCCACAATTTCCCAGGTGTTCGACCCACTCGGGCTCATTTCTCCATGCATAGTTGAAGCAAAAATTATGATACAACAATTGTGGATCCTAAAATGCTCATGGGACGAAGATGTACCTGTGGATATCAAAAATCAATTCATAGAATTTGCAACTTCACTATTAAGTTTAAATAATTTAAAAATTCCCAGATGCATTAAAATGTACCCATCTACTGATACACAGATACACATATTCACGGATGCATCTGAGAAGGCCTACGGTGCCTGTGCGTACGTAAGAAGCGTGGATAGGGATGGGACAGTCTGTGTCCGCCTGTTAGCATCCAAGAGCAAAGTAGCACCCATCAAAACAGCCACCATACCACGTTTGGAACTTTGTGGGGCACTGATGGGAGCAAGACTGTGTGCAAAGGTTATTTCGTCGGTTACCTTTGAATACAGCTCGTGTACATGCTGGACTGACTCGATGATTGTATTAGGTTGGCTTTCTTCATCTCCTAATCAACTTCAATCTTTTATTCGCCATCGGGTGATTGAAATTCAAGACAATTCTTTTAATTGGCAATATGTACCCACTAAGCAAAATCCCGCAGACTTGGTTTCGCGTGGAATACGTGCAGAATCAATCAATGACTGTGCATTATGGTGGTCGGGTCCTTCATTTTTAAAACTAGACCCTTGTGAATGGCCTGAGAAGCCTAATCAAAACAAAATTCAAAATAATACTTTGCCAGAAATGATCAAAAATGTACATCTAATAAATAATGATAATAATCAACTTAAAGAACCTAACTTAATTTCTAACCTTATTCTAAACATATCTAGTTTCAATAAATTAAAACGCATTCTAGCATATATTTTCAGATTTATTCATAATTGTAAAAATAATATAAAACTGAAGGGGCATTTGTCACTCTCCGAGTTAAATGCCGCCAAAACTCAACTAATTCTTACTTCACAAGAAGAGTCGTTTCCTATAGAGCGTCAATTACTTATAAACAATGATAAATTACCTTTTAAAAATCGACTTTTATCATTGTCACCATTCATGGACTCTGACAAACTCATCAGAGTGGGGGGCAGGCTTAGTGATTCTCACTACGATTACAACGTTAAGCATCCCATTCTTCTATGTAGTAAACATCGCCTTAGCCAGTTGATATTTGACATGTTGCATAAAACTTACTTTCACTCAGGTCCCCAACTACTTTTAGCCACAGCACGACATAATTATTGGCCTATGGGAGGAACAAGACTTGCAAAACGAACAGTACGCTCATGTGTTAAATGTTGCCGCTTTAAAGGCGAAACAATCCAACCCATAATGGGCAACCTACCGAGCAACCGACTTCATTTAGAATTTCCTTTCCTTGAGACTGGCGTTGATTATGCTGGGCCAGTGCTGATAGCCAACCGTAAGGGAAGAGGGTGCAAAATGATTAAGTCTTATATTTGTGTCTTTGTGTGTTTAGCCACGAAGGCGTTGCATCTGGAGCTTGTCTCAAACCTAACCAAAGAAGCCTTCATTGCTGCTCTTAATAGATTTATAGCACGCCGAGGGAAGCCGCAGAACGTGTTCTCTGACAACGGGACCACCTTCGTAGGTACATTCAACGAGTTGTCGAGACTCCTCAGGGAACCCTCATTTTCTTCCCGTCTCGTAGACGAAGGTATCAATTTTTCATTTATTCCTGCTTATACACCTCATTTTGGCGGCCTCTGGGAATCAGCAGTAAAATCTATCAAACACCATCTTCGACGAGTGTTAGAATTGACCCATTTAGATTTTGAGGAAATGGCTACGCTTCTGATACAGATTGAAGCGATTCTAAATTCCCGTCCTATCACTCCTATTTCCAATGATCCTTCCGATCTTTCTTGCCTCACTCCTGCTCACTTCCTAATTGGACGATCGATCACTTCTTTGCCTTGTCCGCAACTCCTTGACAAGCGAATCTCGTCACTGCAAAGATTTCAGCGGGTTGAAGCGCTGAAACAACATTTTTGGTCCAGATTTAACCACGAATATGTTTTATGGCTGCAGGGGAAGACCAAATGGCACGGGTCAAGGGGAGAGCTGAAGGAAGGAGCTCTAGTCCTGATAAAGGACAAGGGATCTCCACCACTGATGTGGCCACTAGGCCGCATCCTCCGCGTCTTGCCGGGCAGAGACGGCATAGCGCGGGTCGCCGACATCAAGACCAAGAGGGGCATCATACGTCGGGCATTCAACACCATATGCCCCCTGCCAATGTCTATTGAAGAAGACTCTTCAAGGCGGGGAGTATAGTGGATGCAGCACTAGCCGCGGGCAGCCGCGGCGCGGGTCGCGGGCGCGCGGGAGGAGGCGCGGGTTCCTCGCGACACACATCGCTTTGATCTCAGCTTGCGCACACGTTCATTATTGTCGGGTCTAATTTCTGTACTTCAATACAGCACCTTTTATATACAGTCCACTCTTTAATTCCTACCATTAGTCCCAGTAGAGATTACAGCCTATAATACGGGAACAGCTAGGCATGCAAACTTCAGATGAATTAAATTATTCATATTTAACTATCATTATTCCGTTTAGGCATAGGTAGTAATTTAATTGTTTTTCTTATAGTAACGAATGTTACAAGATTCAGCTTAAGACACGATGCTCATCAGTTGCTTACTTTGAACAATGTTATAAGTTGCTTACTGCGAGAGCTTTTTATGAATTAATCAGGGAGGGCAGAATCGCTCTAGAAACACATTTCCCTAAAGAGTTTGACCAACATTTTTTCAACTTTGAATGGATCATTCTGAATGCCAAATAGCTTTCCCAAATTTCATTAAATAACTGATGTTTTATGAAAAATTTAGTGAAATGTTTTGAAAGTGTGATTCCGACCCTCCCTAAGAATTTGGATGGTGATAAAAAAACCTTGAACAGTAGGTAATGAGTTATGCAATGACCGAATTCCAAGTAAATTTAGTAATCATCCTCCCCTAGTATTTAAATTTGATCAATACGCTTACTCCCCCATTCTGTTGAGAAACGGAATCTGTAATGAATGACGTCAAATTAAGCTCTAAGCTTAACAGAAAACATTGGTGGAACCTTAATTCGCGATTAAGGCAAACATAGTATGCGGGGTGAGTGGTGGTGTGGAGACGAAGGCTGCGGAGCCGGTGCATGTGCGGCGCGGGGTGCGCGCGGGGGTGCGGGCGGGGCGCGAGGGGGCTGGCGGGGGCCGGGGGGGCGAGGGCCGGCGCGCCGCGGGCCGCCACTTCTCTGTACTCGAGGAGCCCCGGTGCGCCTCGGTTTCCGGCGGGTGCTCCCTTCGCAAGTCCAAGTGTCCTCGCGTGCCGCGGCGTGCCGGCCACGTGCTCCGCTCACCTACTGGCGACACCCCGCTTTTTTACTCGTACTCCATTGATAAAACACCGTAATTACGGACCGCCGAATAAAGTAAACAACTTTTTAAGTGCACTTTTCAACTTCGCGATCGGAAGGATTACGTAAATAGCTTGTGTCTTATTCTTAAGTTCTGTATTGATAACATTTTAGTAAAGATGCAATTTACAGTGTAAATGGTTTTCTTGATTGTATGTCCCTCGATAGTAAAATGAAAAAAATACTATTTGGATAAGGCTCTACTGTTTGTACCATACTAGAAACAAAACCGTTATAAAAGAAGTATCCTGAAATTCACATTAACTATACTTTCTTTCATACAATTTAATACAAAACAGCCGGTACAAGAGTTCACTGACGTTAGTTCAAGAAACCTATTGAATCATTCCCTAGACACAAGTTATTTAAGTTATCAACTTTTTGTCACTTCTTAGGTAACGAGAAAGAAACCAAATTCAAAGCCGGTAAATGGACTCTCTTATTTTGGAAACAGTGCACGCAAGTTTCGATGCATCAAAATGGAATCAGCCCACATGCCATCGGACGATCAAGAAAGAGCCTACAAAATCTATAACATGTACAAGGTAAGTTGTCTGGTATGCAATATATTTCAGCACGCTTTTATTTTACTGCCAGTAACTTTTAGGATTAATATATCATGTGTTGAACTTCCGAAAAAGCTTTTCATGTCATCATTACAGCTCAAAGATTGATAGAAATGAAATGAGATCGCTTTTTTAGTTTCTTAACGCAAGTTATAATGGCCTTATCTTAAGAAAAGATTTGACAACGTAAGTTCATCAAAAGCTTCAGTCAAAGCTTTTCTCAAGGCCAAAGAACTTTTTCTACGCATCCTATAACATGAACCTAAATATATCGTTATAATCGATCGTGAAGTTAAATCAATTGCCATGAAATGCTATAAAATGCTATAATTCTTAACCAACGTAGACAAGTTACTTCCACAAACTCAAATGAAATAAATTTATATATTATTCCAGAGATGAAATCAGCTAAAAAACTTAATTAGCTATCAGCCCCGGCTTCATTTGGAGCAAAAGATTAATCTTTAAATTACCTTTCCAAATGATTATGTAAGGTATTAAGATAAACTAATAATTTAGACTTAGAATAATAATTATTCTAAGAATTAAGATAAACTATTCGCAAATCCGTTTTGTAGATAGTTAAGAAAAACGAAGCAAATGAACGGACGGATAACTTGGTTCAGACTTTTTGGACGTTCCAAAAAAGTGCTTACCTTATTTTTTTCAAATAAGGGAGTATATCAGCCTATTCGATTTTTTGAGATATGCATCCCAATTTAACTTCTGACCACAAGCTGAGCAGAGTTTGTACTATGGGTATCAAAAACTGATAAACACACCTATATATTTCTAAGCAATAACACCCAGACATACAACTTACAATTAAGACGGTCACATGAAAGTTTGTCCTGGGAGGGAATAGAACCTACAGCCTTTGGCTAGGCAGGACCTCAAATTGTTTAACCAACGACAGCAAGAGCGTAACACCATCAGCATTTAACCTGAATTTCCTATTAGCGTCAGTACCTACTCTGAAATGGCATACTACAAGCGGACGGCACATAGTTCGCAGTGATTCGCTTAAACCACAGTTTGACTGTACGTTGAGCTATGGAATTCGTTATTTGGTCTACGTAGGTATTCAGGAACATCCATTCTTATTTTTTAAAGTCAACGAAAATACGCTTTGTAGGCAAGAACCTCAAAGATTTTCAATTTACACAATTTGATAAATTGGGTAATACTTAAGTAACTTAGATAAGATAAAAGCTCACAATTATTGTATACAAAACATGGTTATTTTACGAGTGGCTAATACAGTTTTCATATTGATGTAAAATTTAGGGAGTCTTATTGCTAAAAGCCATCTCTTCCAACCATACAAGCACAATGTTTCCTTTGCTTGTAGGGTTGGTAGAGATTAGAGGAGAGAAGAGGAGAACGAGTAAGCAAGTTTTCGAATAATAATAGGCAAAAGGTGAATTTACGGTAAAAATTACAAAAATAATATCGTTTATTATAATACAAACATAACCACAATGTAAAAATCACCAACTGTTTTAAAACAGAAATCTCTAAATGCACTTTTTAATAACGAAATATTTTGTAACAACAAAACTAAACGGCGCGGGCGTGGTTCACCCTCGTCAACGTCAAACAGAATTATCCGCCAATACTCGTAGTCATAACAAAATGAACTTTCTAAATTACTTCCAGAGACGTAAAATGTTTTCCGGAAAAGGACTGTTTAAGCAAAACGGATTATTACTATTTCATTTATTTAGAGACGAGATCATTTCTTTTTCATCGAAGAAACCGGCGACTTCTTCTGATAATACTGATTCTCAATCAAATCAAATCTTTACCAATGAGCGTCATCCTATCAATGTTTGAAGGACCTTTAATTTAACACTCGAAATAATAAGTAGGTATTTTAACAAGTATTTTGTTAAATGTTAAAGATAAGAAAACATGTTATCTATAATTACGTACTTCTTTTATTTAGCATTCCCATTAGTTTTTTGTATCTTAAGGTCCTATAGTCCGTTCGCGTTAAGATTGCAGAGATTTCATCTTGTCCTTCTGCCTAGCACGCCCCCTAACCAATCATTTCGTTCTTATTTAGAAAGTCAAGTTCACAGTGCCCAATTGAACGATATTTTTCAAACGCAACGGTTTTGTACCTGAGTTTTTCTCCGTGTAACGGAATTAAATTTTAAAAAATCTGCATTCTTCTCGCGAACCTACTATAATGCTATTTAATGTTACCAAGACTTAAACTGACTGACCAATTGCGCTAGTATATTTTGTGATTAAATTCAGCATTGTAAAAGTAAAAGGAAAGAAATATAATAAATAAATTGTCACTTTTCCTCTAGCCCCTAAGTGCTACGGAACGCGCTACGAAAGCGACCCCGTGCTACGGCTGTACTACAATTTGGTTTCTGATTGGATCTTAATCTTGCTTGATGCGTCACTTAGAAGAAAATGACCTACTGACAGACAGACAATTCGCTTATAGGCAGAATAAATCCACCACTGCGGCTGCTCATAAGGTTTTTGATTGCATCGTAACTGGCCTTGACGATAAACTTAAGATGGCAGGTATACTGTGTGACTTGTCAAAGGCTTTTGACGTTGTCAATCATGAGCTTTTACTCAGTAAATTGCGGTTGTACGGTGTCCAGGATAACGCTTATCGATTACTTGAATCATTTTTATCTGACCGTAAGCAGGTTGTACAGGTGTCTGTAGGAGGTAGGAAATTGCTCTCTGACCCTCGCTGCATAGATTTAGGGATACCCCAGGGATCTTCACTTGGGAACACCTTTTTTGTAATTTTCATTAATGACCTTCCCTCTTCAATCACGACTGGTCTTTCGGTATTGTTCGCTGATGACACAACTGTGGTGGTCGGTGCGCGCACGTATGCGCAACTTAATGCCAAGATCCATGAGGCGTGTGATCAGTTACGGGGATGGTTTTCCGCAAATGGTTTGTTGTTGAACGTGACAAAGTCAAACATCATGCTATTCTCCGGGCGCCCTATCTCAGTGCCCCCGTGTTTGTCAGACTGTCCTATGCCATTTTGTGATACCAGCAGATTTCTTGGCTTCACTATCGACAGTAACCTGAACTGGAAGTGCCATGTAGACAGGCTTTGCGATAGATTGAGTGGTGCTGTCTTTGCGCTGCGCAAGTTGAAACCGCTTATCTCTGCCGATGCTCTGAGGCAGGTCTATTTCGCCCATTTTCACTCCTTGATGACGTACGGAACACTCATCTGGGGTAACTCAACGGATGCCAGCAGAGTGTTCATTTTGCAAAAACGTGCATTACGTACGCTTGTCGGGGTGAAACTCAGGCATTCGTGCAGGGATTTGTTTCAGGCGCAGCGCATACTGACGCACTACTCAGTCTATTTATATGAAATTTTAACTTTTGTTAGATCCAACAAGGCAGACTTCCAGACCATGAATTGGAGTAAACGATCGCATTTGGCGGGCCGCATGAATGCCGTCCCTCGACGCATGGCACTTGCGGAGAAAAATCCCCGTATTATAGGTCCTACCTACTACAACCATCTGCCAACTGCATTGAAAGATGAACCTTCTGACGAAGCATTCCGACGCCAGCTGAGAAATCTTTTGTTGGAACATTCTTTTTATAATATAACGGAATATATGAATACGCATTTTGATTGACATTTTTTGTAATTTTTTTTTTTTTTTTTTTTTTTTTTTTTTTTAATTGTATTTGACTTGTGAATTTACCTATTGTGCTTTATTTTGTGTTATTCAATTTTTGTTTTGTTTTCACGTTGTTTTTGACATTATTATTTGACATTATTATTTGACATTATTATTTGACATTATTATTTGACATCATATTTTATTTATTATTTTAATTGCAATTATTCTATAACATTTGACGATCTCAATATTAATTACTTATACAGGGTGTTTCAAAAATACCCCTAAAGACTGAAATGGCATAGAAACTGAATGAAACTGAAATAGTAGGTATTGTCCCTTTTTTCATATCTCTTATGGTTTCGATAAAAACGTACATCGAAAGTTTACAAAAATATCGATATTAATTCCCTCACTACCTGACAGCTGATAAGCGGTCATACCATGTCATCGAACCCATTTGCGTCATCGACCCATAGAGTTAAAAAAAACAGAATGTAACTTATCTGTACTTTGTGCCTACCTCCTTCATCAACGTGTAAAAATGATGCTTGGGCCTTGATAAAAACAGCTAACTTGAAATTGGTACTCAATACCACTTCACATGTACGTAAATTTGAGAAAAAAATGTAAAAACTTCAGCTATTAAAGTCAAACCACTTGAAATGAATGAAGTTCGTACATGAATCATTCTTCCGATAGCCACATAATTATTGTTAACTGCGTTAATATTCCAAATACTGCGGAAGAAATAATTAAGTAATATTTTAGGTAGCTTGCTTTGCCGTGATTTCGAGCGACTTATCTGAAGTTATTCCATCTTTAAATGCCATTTGCCCTAGTCCTTTAACCTCCTCCGATCGGTACCAGGAGTAAGACTTTCATTGAGTTCCGTATCAAAATGAGTACGCTTTCGAGTGTGGAGCGGCCTTTTTGGAGCGCGGAACTCCATTTCAACTATTATGTGGTACGAGCCATACCCTAACGCAGGCTCTGTGAGGATTATTGTAAAGGTGTAAGGCCAATGATAAACCCTACTGCCAGAGGTTATCAAGCTACCCCGACGAGTCTTACTTAACGACTGTCATCTGAGAAAATGGATTACCTACTACATTTCCATCCAATCACCCTAGCGTCCGTTGCCTAACATGTTATCGTATCCGATGCACTGTTACCACTGAGCCATGGACACCTGTAATTAGTGTTATTTCGTCGTGAATTTGATTTTTAAAGCTGTGACACCGCTCTCCAAGGAACATATTTACCAGGCACTGCTCACGATTAACGCTTTTTTACGCAATAGGACCTACTACTACGACACACACGTTCAAAACAAAAACACACGAGTGATTTGGAAAATCGCATTTATCATTTTAGGCAAAAAAGCTTTTATTTCTTACCTGAGGTTACGTATTAGTTCAATAATAATTGTTCTAAGTGGCCGCCTTCCTCGAGGATAACACTATTTTGTTGTAATCCCAGCTAACATCAATTCACATCTCGGTTCTTCACGGTTGTACTTCAATCAATTATACCTACGCTTCACTTTGAATTAGTATTTTCAAATGAAAAATGTTATTTGGCTTTCTTTTCTCTCAAACGGCCACGAAAGAAACTGAATTCTAAAGATAAATAAACCATTAATCTCTTCACGAGAAAATTCACACAAACACACTGCAATCCAATTAACTTGACGGACCTAATTTACGTAAAAGTAATAAGGTCATCACATTTACCGTGTTCACGGTCACGTCACGGGACGCGGCAAGTGCAAAAACAAACTGAAGTCGGTTTTCACTAAGTTTAGGACATATCCTTGTCCTTGGGCACCTCTGATTGGTGGGGGGTGGGGGGTGAGGCGAATTTCGTCTCTTTGCGCCCGTGTTACGATTCATATTCATATGATGGGTTTCTTTGGTTTCGTTTCCCTTTTCGGCATTTGCTTTGCGGCGCGGGCGCGGCGGCGCCCTTTGACATAGCTGGTAGGTAAGTACGGCGTAAGGAAAAGTGTATTCCCTATCAGTTCTATTGACATTTTACGGGACAGCATGAGCGTGAGCGCGTGCTTAGCGTTGATTAACGTTTATGAATTCGGGAATAAGAGATGAATATTCTATTTTATTACCCTTTACTTAGCTTTACTTTAAAGTTTTTGTTGTAAAGTGAATGTTTGATTGGCAAAATAGTTTTACGGAAGAAATAAATAAAACACACATCATCCGATTTTCAATTTTACCTTACAAAATTAATGTGTAACCGTAACACAGCCTATCCTAGTACCTACCTAGTTTGTCAATTATTCCGGTTTCACCCGTAGAGGTAAAAACTGGAATCTCCACTGGGACAGGGACATAGTAACGCAAATTCATGAAGTCACAAGCACAAAGTTGAGCAGCTTAGAACCGCGTTCTGGGCTAGAGCTACCTCGTCATCAGCTGTGCGTGCAGCAGGATCCCCACAGCATCAGCGCTGATGCAAACCTTTTTGATTTCAGTAACACAAAGTAAAACAAATTCATTAGAACGATAGCAAAAAAGTATGGTCGAACGGCATGACAGTCTACCCATTTCCGGTCAGTCCTCCTTGCTCTTGGCTAATAATGTCACTCTGCAAGAGCAGGATGAAAAACGGAAAGGGGTAGCCTGATGTGCCGCTGACTGTGCCTTTAATCAGACATTTCAATAAAGGCATTGTCTGCTTAGAAGGGCAACGCAGAAGCAGAAGTACTAGGGAAACATGAAGTAGCGCATTTTGGTTTTTTACCATTTTTACGAAACCATAATTTGGCAGAGATCGATAACATTTGCAAATTTTTCACCTAGATACAACTTAAAGTTGGCTTGCTATAAAAGTTTTTAGAAGTTTACGACAACATGTTGTAGGTACTGTAGGATCGTATTGTGTCAGTGCTTTATACCACCATTCGAATATTTGTTGCAGAAAAAGGAAATAGTAAAGTAGAGATCGTCCAAGCTGAAATGACACGCTCCTACACAGCATCTAGGCATGGTACCAATACACAAAGACATTGCTTCTTCAGTTGCCGGTTAGGCTCAAAAAAAGGAGCACGTACCGTTCGATCTCAAAAGTACTGTCAGCATGTCTTCAAGAACTCATCTACGGAGCCAACAGATACTTAAATGAAATATTTCATCAAACAACTTATTTGATTTTTATCTTGTTGAAAAAAAATACACCGTACTTAAATACTAATGTTATATCGCTGCTTGATTTTTTTAAATAAATTATTGGAAAAGTGTACCATAGTATGAAATATGAAGCGGAAAACGCTAGGTGGACGGTAACGGTCTAACGTGATGATTAAAAAAATACCAAGTACTTTATTAATAAAGTACTTGGTATTTTTTTAATCATCACTGCACATAATGGCACTAATAAATTAACGACTCGAAATGAGTACTGTCAATCGATCAATCAATCGGCATGTTGAAGACACAGAATGTTGTATTGCTGTGGAAACACTTCAGCGGGAAGCTCATTCCACTCCCTTGCTGTTCGCATTATGAATGTTGATGAACCAAAACTGTTGGTTGGAATTGCTGGGATGTCAAGAACATAGGGGTGGAAAGCTAGTCTGCGCCTAGTGGTCCGATGAAGAAAAGGAGCTGGTGGAATCAGGTCACGCAACTCCTTCGCACTCTCTCCGAAATGCAACCTGTAGAAAACCGACAAACAAGCTACCACCCTCCGGCGGTGTTCAAGATCTTGTAGCTTATCTGTGAGGTCAGCGTCCCTCACAAGCCTCAGCACGCCCCTCCACCGAGTCTAAAGCGGCCAGCTGGTACTTGGCGGATCCGTCGCAGAGGTGACAGCGGTACTCCATGCATGGAAGAATTTGCGCTTTGATTAAGACTGACTGATTACTGTCCATCAACGTGTTATGTTAATGGCTGCAGCTTTTGGGGGCCCAATAATAATAATGTTTGTGTCCAGAACCTTCAACACCGTTTTTGGGGCTGAAATCAAACCTCTATCGCACTTTTGAAAGCCAACCCATCGTTATCCCATTCAAGAGAAACGCATATCCAGAATACAAGCTAGTAAAATTGCCATTCGTTGAAAGTCCTACATAATCTTCCCTTGCCTTAAAACGAAAAAAAAGTATTGAAAATACCAAAAATGTTATTCACCTCTAATTGGGAAAAAACCCGCACAACACAATGACACAGACAAAAGGAGTGGGCGGGGCGGCCGGAAACACGATATTATTACCTCTCTGTTATGGCGCGAATATGAGTGTGGCCATCTTTATCTTTCGAACACTCGCGCGCCGAAAGGCGACGAATGGCGAGGCGGCATCAGTCAAAGAGACCGCCGCGGCCTTCACCTATAATGCCTACCGAGCCGAGCCGCTCTGGTTTGTTTACATTTTTTTAGTTAGTCGTGTGACGTGTCGCAGCGCGCAGCCGAGCTAGTGTGTACGGATGGCGGATTCGTGGAAGTGGTGGAAGCGCGAGTGATTATGTGTAGTTTCGTAATTAAGTATTGGTATTAGTGCTTGTGTTTTGAAAAAACTAAGTGCATGTGTGAGATAATGTGCGCGCTATCTCACTTTTTCTATGACGTCTTCGCAAGCTAATGACTATTTAGGATTGATAACCTCTCAATGAAATTGTAACGTCTCAATCTCAAAAGCTTCACGGGCGTTCCGGCAGTGCCACGAGAAGGTGGTCTTAGCGAGCAACGTATTTAGGTAGGTACCTATTAATTTTAATTAGGGTGGCAAGACTTAGTAGGTACACAAAATACATACCATAAGGACACGTAACATGTAGCGACTTGCCGTTTTGCGGAGCGATACAGATAGGTACCTACGAACCTACCTGCATACTTGTCTCAACGTAACGATAAATATCCTTGTGTTACACGATTCAATGGATCAGCAGACAAGGAATATGTAGTACAGGGCCGTACTGTATTATGCTGATGTGCCGTTGACTGTACAATTAGTGATAATGAAAACGGCACCAGAGGTTGTGTGTTCGATATCTATCTACGATTTCTAATACGTACCTACCTATGAAAGTTTTGGCCTAAATGTCTCCGGTTTGATTGACTACATACCTACCTAACTACCTACCGGTTCGTGTTAAACTTGTTACGTTGATAACAATACGAATTTATTTTTTGCGGTTGAAATATTTGAGGCGTTCACATGAAAGAAGCACCTTATGCTGCTGGCTCAAGACCCATTTGCAATGATGGTCTTGAGGCGTCACATAAACCTTTTTTACGTAAGGCACCTTATGGTGCTAGCTTAAGACGCATTTTGCAATGGTTTTGTACAGGTGAAGCAGAGGCGATCGTACAGAGGTACTAGGCACACAGAACTTATTGGTTGGCTGCCGCTACTTGAAGTATTAGAAAGAGAGACAGTTAGAAAACGTAGGGGCGTGAACAATGAAGGTCGCTCCTGGTCACTCCCGGTAGGGTCAACTCGGGTTCATGAATGAACCCGAATTTGTGCTGGGAATTTCTATGATCGATGTTTTTATTTTACGTTAATTTACTCGAAATTCTAATTATGAGCTACGACTCTAAGAAATTACCAAGGGACTCCTTTCAGGAGTTTGTATAACCCACTTCAGTTATTAGGGGTATTTTTGTAACACCCTGTATAGGACATTAATGTAATGTATAATGTTTTATTAATTTTGAGAAATAAATGAATCTGAATCTGAATCTAATTAACGCTTTAAATAATGTTTGAAAATCTATTAGTTTATTAAAATACTGCACGATTGGAATATGTGATTGAATAAAGGTTAATTGATAGACCAGATCTCGTTTGAAATAATTTTCGGAGGAAGTTTGCATGGTAATGTACAGAGGCGCTCTCATCAACCTTTACAAAACCGTTGCTAAATGAGTCTTATGTCAGCGGCATAAGGTGCCCCTATGTAAAGTTTGATGGAGCGCCTCTGTACGTCATATAGTTTAAGTAAAACTATCGTTCTCTTATGTTGGAAACTACGCGCAAAAAATTTATATTAGAATGGAAAACGCAATATTTTATCATTTTTCATTACTCATACTCTGAAAGTAGGTCATTACTGACCTGAGAAGCGGGCTGAAAGTAGTACTTTTCATCCCTAGGGAGAATCACTTTCAACTGACAGCTGTCAAATTATTAAAAAACAAAACTAGTTATTTTTCACATATCTATTGAACCATGTTCCAACTTTCTATACAGCCACGATGTAAAATTGAAATACTTAAAGTTAATTATGTTTTGATTAGAGAATATATATTTTTAAATACCTTTATTATAATTCAGATTCAACAATTTCTATAAAATAACTTAGCTTTGAGCAAAATATTTAGCATTTTTTGAATGATGAAAATAAAAAATAATGGCTGAATAGCGGGCCGGCCACAGAAAAAAAAAACAAACAAAATAGGCGGGAAAGCGG
Organism: Udea ferrugalis; assembly: GCA_950022985.1. Classification (NCBI taxonomy): domain Eukaryota; kingdom Metazoa; phylum Arthropoda; class Insecta; order Lepidoptera; family Crambidae; genus Udea; species Udea ferrugalis. The sequence goes on from OX465520.1 coordinate 9,359,311, forward strand.
CAATTCGATCTTCATTTATTTTTGTCATTTTTTCTTTAGCTAATTCATGTTTTTATTTTTACTTTCCTTGTATTCGTAATGAAAAGCACAGTGTTTACCTCGGGTTAATAGTACATTGTTACCTTAGGGGTGAAAGTAACTTATTTAGTCCCGAGACGGGGTTTGGCGCCCGGAACGAAGTGAGGGCGCCAATAGTTCGAGGGACTAAATAAGTCTTTCACCCGAGGTAAACACTGTGCTTTTCATTACAAATACGAGGAAAGTAAGAATAAAAACATGAATTAGCCAAAGAAAAAATGAGGAAAATAAATGAAGATCGAATTGCCGCTTTCCCGCCTATTTTGTTTGTTTTTTTTTCTGTGGCCGGCCCGCTATTCAGCCATTATTTTTTATTTTCATCATTGGAAAAATGGTAAATATTCTGCTCAAAGCTAAGTTATTTTTAAGAAATTGTTGAAACTAAATTAAAATAAAGTTATTAAAAACATATATATTCTCTGATCAATACTTTACTTTAAGTTATTTCAAATTTTACATCGTGGCTGTATAGAAAGTTGGAACATGGTTCAATAGATATGTGAAAAAGAACTAGTTTTTAAAAAAAATATTTGACAGCTGTCAGTTGAAAGTGATTCTCCCTAGGGATGAAAAGTGTTACTTTCAGCCCGCTTCTCAGGTCAGTAATGACCTACTTTCAGAGTATGAGTAATGAAAAGACTTATTTAGTCCCTCGAACTATTGGCGCCCTCACTTCGTTCCGGGCGCCAAACCCCGTCTCGGGACTAAATAAGTTACTTTCACCCCTAGGATAACAATGTACTATTAAAGACCTATCAACAGATACCCCACACAAATCGATTTGACGAAAAAAACATTTCGAGTTTCAGTTCTAAGTAAACATTTTTTTTAAAAAAAAAATGTGTGAAAATCGAAATGCAGTTCACAGAATACATCTACTTACAAAGTTTCAACAGTATAACTAACTACTAGTTCCTATTCCCATGGAACTCAAAGCGCGTGTGACTGCGGCGTGGACCCTCAGACTATGGGTCACCTCCTCGATTGCCCTCTGTGCCCCAAGACCTGCACAGGGGAGGATCTAAACATGGCAACGAATGACGCAGTCGAGGTCGCCAAGTTTTGGTCGGGCTCTATTTGATTTGATGCCATTGACACGAAAGAAGAAGTTCCTATTTTTTCGGAAGAAAGTGTCTGTGACATACGGCGGACAGACAGACATGACGATTCTATTGGGATTCCGTTTTTTTGCCATTTATAGCTACGGAACCCTGAAAATCGAATCATTCAAAATATTTCACCACACGGTTTCCACTCGTGTGTCGTAACATAAACGCAGCGGTTCTCACCTCGGCGTGGCGAGGGGGCCTAGTACCGGTGATAGGGGAACCACCGGGAAGCGAAGAGAACCCAGGCGTGGCAGTGTGGTGGACTGGGAACCCACCCACTGCGGCCCGCAAGGGCGACGTGGGGCTGCGGGGCCAGTGGGGCCTGCAGGCGCCTTGAGGCGCGTGGTTGGGGCCGCGGCGCACAACCGGTTGGTGGGGGCCAGTAATCCGAGGCTGATCCCCCCTATGCATCGCGGACCGGCGGGGCCGTACCGCCGGTTACGGCAGCGGAGCCGCCCTTTGGGTGGCTCGTGGTTGCGGGCCCAGTAGGGTCTGCGAACAGTGGGTGCCAGCAGGCCGGAGTGCGGGGGTGCTCTGGCTTGCATTGCACGGCGTCCACCGAGACGGCGAAAGTGCCTGCGTGCTCCAGGCGCTTTCGTGGCCTCCCCCCTTCGTTGGGGGGTCGGTTGGGGGGTCGGTTGGAGGGGGCCCCATTAGGGGCTAGCATTGGCGGCGGAGCAGTGCGGCATTACTTACGGTAGGATCCAGCTTCGCCGCCAAAGTGCCACGGTCGAGTGCCGTGGGGTTTTAGTCGGTAGGAGTCCGACATAACCTCGTCGTCCCCCCGGGCAGCGAGGTATCCATGAGGATTTCCCCACGAAAAAAAAAGAAAAAAAAAAGGTACTTTAAAGCACTGTTTCCCGCTCAACCTACTAGTTGACTGGTAGATAAGGTTTTATCAGCATTTAGTCCACCTTCAATAAATAAATACACATTATGATTATTGACAATATAGAAAATTATTATTATGAACATTATTATTTAAAATTATCAAAACTGCAAGGCCTTGGACACCGCCGGAAGTTAACTTATCTGTCGGTGTTCAAGGATGCATTTCTAGAAGAGTGAGAAACTCGAAAGGGTTGCAAGACCTGATTCCACCAGCTCCCTTTTTTTCATCGGACCACTAGACGCTGATATTCCAGCATCAATATTTACGAGCAACCAGGGAGTGGAATTAGCTTCCAGCTGAAGTGTTTCTACAGCGATACAACTTGGACCTCTTCACGAAGAGAGTGAACAGCCATTTGTTAGGCCGACATGAACCAACTCAGACCACATCAACACTCAAGATCAGGTGAGATTGTGGGCAAATGTAAACCTACAAAGACATACACAGATTTTCTCACTGTAGGGCTAATACCACCCCAAACCTCATCCACGATGGCCGATCGTACCTAAGCTTTTGTGGGCCAATTATCCACAAACGAGTGCACTTCTTCCCGCCATCGCATTTTGAATGGTTACCCTGAAGGATGATTTCTAATAAAAATTGACTGTATATTATGAAAGCTCATTTTACAACGTTACAAGTTAGCGGTTCTTCAATTACATGACGCAATTGTTGAAAATACCATTGCATCGGCGAAACGATTTATCACTCGGGTGGACATTTTGAGCTGGTTATTATTGTATATTAAATGTTGTGGTAGTAACAAATTTTAATATAATATCTTTATGATTCTCCGGAAAAGACAACGTGAAATACAATGGTACTTACTTCCTTTTTTTAACATTGAATCTCTCTCTCTCTCTCTCTCTTCCCTGCTATACATAGCCCATATAGTGGTGGGGTCAGCTTCGCTTATCTTGCTTCTCCACTTCGCCTTGTCTTCGACATCGTGTTCGAAGACCTCACACTCCCTCATGTCCTAGCAGTGCACGTTCTCCAACCGGGGAGTGAGAGCTGCAGTACAGAAATTCCTAAGTAGTCTAGGAGCCTCCTATTTACGTGACCATTTCATCGTAACCTACTCTCCTGCGTCTAGTCGAAAATGCCGCGTACACCCAGGCTTCCTCGCACGTACTTGTTACGTATTTTATAAAGCCTCGTCACGCTACACATTCATCTCATATCAGCCCATTTCGGCGACTTGGACGGTGTGCAGGTTTTTTTAGGTTACTGCCCATGTTTTACTGCCATAAATAAGGACGGGTTTTATGATGGTTTTGTATATTAACATCGATTGGTTCAATTGGTTTTATTAATGACAAATTAGCAAATTATTCTTACTGTAGCCACACATTCTTCTCATTTACCCTCTATGTATGTTTCATCAAATCTAATTCGCTCATTAAGAATGTAAGTTATAGCTTCTGTTTGGTGCATTGCAATATTTTAAATATTTAGAGATGAAAGCCATGATCATTGTAAAGTTTTATTCATGAATACTTACTTGTTGTTCAGGTCAGATCATAGCAGAGTCCTTACGCAACAGCATGTAAGTTTCCAATCCTGGATTTTGTATAAGACTGTAATGAAATGAAATGGCCAAAAATCTGGTTTGAAACATATCGAGAAAGTATCAGACTGAAAGGTTGCAAGCACGGCGGTCACCCGAAACAATTTCTTGACCTTATTTTGAACACCTGCTGATAACACCTGTAACTCTGAACATACCCTGATCTCTACATGGCCATGTTGCCGACACTGCAATAACCTCTTAGAGATCCCCTTTCTGCCAGCTGCTATCACTAAAGAAAACGTCAGGTGAAGCAAGAAAAATATATTATTTGCACTTAGATTGTACGCAAAAAGAAACGGTGAAAGAATAAATAACAAAAACCGGAAACAAACTTTATTATAGTTTAGAAATCCAGTTACGCAAAAAAATATGTTTTGTGTGCCTGCTGTGATTTTGATTTTTATCTTACAAACATTGCAAATGCTATAGTTTGATTTAATTTTAAATCCTTGTTAAATATTGAAAGGTGAATATTTTTAAGTGCATAAGAAAAGCTGATGTACGAATCGTTTGTAAATGTGCACAGATAAAAAAAACCATCCTATGAGTATTTGCGGGGAAATCGGGAAATCAAACTTCTGCTAGCATCTACTTACTGTGCACAGGGCAAATAATCATATTTTTCTTTGTAATTTTAAATAGTGCGCTGTACAAAGTGCGTTTTGAAATACTACTCAAATTTCTTCTTATAAAATGATCTCACTAACTAATAAAATCACCAAGTCTAGAAAGGTAGAATAGGATATTTCATAAATTTCTTGCCTGGGGGTGGCATTTGGCATTTGCACATAGAACGAATGTGCAGTGAGTTTATATTCTGGAGTTTTGTAAAACTCAATAACTACGCGAATGTGATCGTTTGAGTGAAAAGAACTAACCCAAATAACATTTTAAAATTATTTCTTTACCAATACGGGACAATATCAATGTAGGGTGACTCCAATAGACGATTAAAGTTGGCGTTTTTATCTGAGCGAGCGCGAGATGAGATTCGGCGTTAGCCAGAATGGCATAGCAGGTCTAGGAGAGCGTCGTGGCCCAGTGGTTAAACACTCTGGCTCGAAACGCAGTTGTCTTGAGTTCAAGATGGGCTGGAACTCAAGAAACTGGAACTACTCTGTGTTCATTGGACAATTTGCGGGGAACTTTACGGTGATGGAAGACACTGATAAAAAACCCAGGCAACCCGGATAACGGAGGTAGCGCAATGTGCTAAGGGGCGAACCACGTTGCGTCTCTCGGTGAAATGTGGGCTTCTGAATGTTCCGTTCACTATGACAGCAACAATCAGTGTGCCCCGTTTGGGACATTGGGATAACCGTATGTTAAGTGACATTCTTAGAACTAACAGAGTCTTATGCCAACGTCTCACTTTAACGTCAATTTAACGTAATTTTAACGTCACAATGTGTCTAATATTACTATCTACTAGCTTCTAGCCACAGTTTGTGGTAACTTGTAGAGTACTGTAGAGTGGTTGTGCATAGGTACTTATTTTGAACTCGATTTCAAATACATCTGTCAGAGAACTTAAATGCGTTCTATCATATAATTGCGTTGTTTCAGTCGTTTCATACGCGTAACCATAGCACCTAAATGTTAGAAGCATCTAAAAGTGGATTGAGACAGCTTGAACATTTATCCCGGAATTTACAATGGTCAAAATTAAGCACTTCAAACTTATGCCGGCCCGTCAAGTGTCTATGGAACTAAAAGTGACAGCTAAACTTGTAAGGGCTGATTAACTTTGACTGACATTTGCAAATTCGGGTATCAGTGTATAACCCTTCCCTTATTTGATATCTGCAGAATTTCTCTGCACATATAAAAGAAAGCGCGTTGTTTGCAAAAAATAAAATAAAAATGATTTTACAGAATTTCATTACTGCTCTAAGAAAACGTGGCAAATATTCAACAATGCAGATATTTCATGAGGAAATAAGAATTGTCCATTGCCTCAACTGCTGCTTCTAAGAAGTACTTACTCATTTCATTTTTATTCCGTTGTGGAATGACTTGAATATGAGGTCACATAAAAGCCAACAATGATAAAAAGATCACTTGCTGAAGTTGCCTCGGTTGAGATCAACGCTGTCGCTATGGTAGAGTCATCTACCATGTTACAGTTGTAAGTATGTACCAAAATATTTTTATTTGTGATTGTTCAAACGCAGCAAATCAGTTCAATCAAAAATATAGTGGCTGGCTGTTCAAATTGTTAAGAAGGCACGTCATGACCGTTTCGAAGTTTTCAAAGGCCAAGAAGCGGTGTAGGCAACACCAGCGCCACCGGCATCATGCGGTGGTTGCGGGCACTAGCGAGTTTGCGGCGCGCGCCCCACCGACCGCGGCGCGCACAGCGACCGCCACGCAGTCTTCCCGCGCGGCCCGCACGTGCTTCTAGCGTGCTTTCACAGCGCCTAAACGTTTCCGAACGAACCTCAAATTCTTCAGTAATAAAGTGCAACTAAAAACATTCACTGAAACTGATTGTGTCCTAGTTTGTGAAAGACGTACGGGATACCCATTACGTCACATTACTGTGTAAAATGACTAACTGGAGTGCTTTAGCAATTATTAAAGTTGTAATTGTATAATTTTTCTTCCTCGATAGATTAATTAGATCTTACATAGTACCGGAAAGCATTAAATAGATGAATGGAATTAATTAAAACGACTTCGTTTCGTTGGATGGAATATTTGGCAGTTTAACAGATTTTTTAAATGGTTTGTATAAAACTTCCTTACTAACTTTTATTCTTAATTATATTTAAGTAGTTGTTTAAGAAAAGTATTGTACGTCTGTTTTTCAATTTTCTTAGTTCTGTTAGTTATTTCTGGAGTTCCAATGGCTAGTTTGTGTTAAAATAAGCTAAAAAGTGAAACTAACTCACTATGGAAGTGAGCAAGTAGATGGGAATGTCAGTACTAAATATTTATAGGAATAGTTGTGACTGATTATCTTTCTGGCTGATTTCTCTGTCTAATATTCTCATATTTTATTCGTAATTAAAGTGTGAGGAAATGAGTCTAGTTTCAAATGCAAATAAAAATACAAACTTTGAACAGTCAGGGAATAAGTTCGACATATTTTATTTTACTTTTGATTAATGTTATGCATTGTTTACTAAAATGTTTACTTTGGTGATGATAAAACAGTACTATCTGTGACAAACTGGAGCGTAAGATTATGTATGGACGTAAGTAAGTATATGTTTCTTGATATAACGATAAGATAGGCCACACTTAATTATTTATTGGTATAATATGTTTAAAACATTTGTATTGTATGTGTAATGTTTCCTTTTTTTATTCTTAGTTTTTACTTCTGGGACTATCTCATTGTACTACACTTAAGGGTTGTATATGGTAGAGCCCGAGTACATGGTCCTGAAAATGCCTAAATTGTACCTGTACATAGACTTTCCCATACCCGATGGGTAAAGGGGGAACGCTATTGTTGTCTCCGTCTGCCTTTAGAGACTCCTCGCACCTTGACGAGCTAAATGAGGACATGCATGGAATTTCTACAGAACTCGTACTTTGTTAGCCAAAAATTGTATTTTAAAATTAATATTTCTGTCGGGAGCCCTCTCCTATGTACGGTTTTTCTTATTTTGGTTGAATACAGTGTAAATACGTTTGTTTGTTTGAACTGGAAAACGCCTTATTTTAGACCTGTTTCCAGGCGGAGCTCTATGTTCATAATAAAGATGTTAAGTTATCAGTAAGGAATTATTTTTGCTAGATAGTATTAAATGTTTAATGTAGAGTATTCAAACTATGAGACACAACCCTCAAAAATAATAAATCTTGTAACTCAAAAATAGCAAGATTGTGATTGGTCTGGAATAGTCTAAATTGCATACCTATGTTGGTTATTAGGGTCAAGTCCAGTTTATTATAAAAGTTGAATATGAACGAAACCCTAAGTGCGGGACCCCAATTCCCAATAGATCGTTATTTTGTTAGATTTGGTGCCAAAAATAATCTAAAATGGGTTCTATTATTAGGTGTGCTTAATATTCAGGCTAGAGTCGGAAGGTCCAGCAACAAATTTTATTCAAAGCTGGGTTACTTGTCTTTATAAGGCGATCAAGAGTCGTTTTCCTGTGCACCATGATAAGTGAGATGTGAGTGCAACCAATCACTAATTAACAAAAGATTCCAGGTGGAAAGTTTAACGAAGATTGTTATAATTGTTATAATTTTTAGGTATATTTACTGATTTGAAAAGTGAGAAGTAGCACCTGCACTGCTTTATGAACTGCTGCTGTGCGTCTTAAAAACCTCTCGTTTAGGCCTCACTTCAAACCCTCTTTGGAGTTTTTAATATATACAGCAAACCTAAAAAACATTCAGAATGTATAAATTGGATTATACTATTTTAACAGCAGCAAAGGTACTTTCAATTAGCATACTTATCATGAAATGTACGGTTTTTATTGCTTTATATGCCATCATGTATATTTTCATAAACTAACTGAATACCTAACTCATGGAGGACTACAAAAATACCAAATTTGTACATATTATATTTATAAATACTTGCCTTGCAAATTTGCATTTTTTCCAGTATCATTAACAAACTTGCATCACCATTATGTCTTTTTTTATGTTTCTTTACCTGAAGGTTGTCTGGAAGAGATTCAGCTTCCTTTTATTACAAGAAGAAGAATCCTTGTATATTATCTTTTTAAATGATACGACACGCAATAAACTATATCTTATGTTATCACTTAAGCTAAGTAAATATTCCCCGTGTCACAAATTCGACTCTACATTTCTAAGGTGATCTGTATCTGCTCAACTCATACGTCTTACGACAACCAGCTTTAGGTTATTAAAAATAAATTAAACAGACCCGTATCTATAAAAGTGCTTGCCCTAAAAATAGGGCAAGTGAGCCGCGGCATGAAACCTTACGAAAGCTTTATGGACACATCACATAACGGCAGTTTACTCGGCGCATGCTACAGCCAAATTGAATTTTATTAACGTGCCCATTTCTCATTTATATTCACAAAAAACGGCATTGCGTTCAAATAATACTCATTACTTTTAATTATCACTTAGTTACTTTGTTTTGTAAAGCTTAGTAAACCAAAAAATGGTTTAAAATCTACGCATTCAAAATACACTAACTCAGGCAATCTCCAGACAATGCGCCTCTACCGGTTTTTGAAGCAAAAAAACGATTCCACCTGCTTTCTTATTTTTATTTGTTTGTCTCCCCTACAAAACGTAAGCAAGCTACGGTCAGAGATGCGTTCCAATTGTAATAACATCAATTGATTTAACGCTATTTTAGTGGGAGGAATAAAACGAGGTCACCGACCGGCAATTATGTCCTCCTAGAGACTCTGCTTCGTAGTTACAATACATTATGATGGTATTATGCTTTCTTGAATTTAATATGCGCTGTGTAGCGGAGAATATAATATTATTACGTTTTGAGGTTACTATTTATTGCTTGCTGAAATCTTTTTAACAATATGTTATATGGTTTTTGTAAAACAAAATGCTGATTATACTAATATAACAATAGTTCAGTTTAAAACAATGTTTCAAAATAGTATCGTCAAACTGTTAATTTTCGAACTGTATTAAACTTACCTACCTACTTTACGGAAACTTTCTACTTTCCACGCTCTAAAAACATATTAGAAACATCGTATCGTTATGGATGCCACATTATAATCGACAATTACTGAGATTTATCGGTCAGAAACATTATCATTTTAGTTTGTTGTTTTTTGTAGAAAAGTGTTATTACTTAATTGAATTTTGAAATCCTAACAAAATAGCATGGAGCCACTACTTTTTGTAGTTGTCTTATAAGTTATAACGCTTTGTTAAGTATTCATATTTATAAATGCTGGCATGTTACAAAATCCAATAGCACAGAAAGCAATTATCAGGGTGTCCTTTCACTTGTCGTTGTAGTGTGTGTGTTGTGTGCGGCCCATTTGGGCCCAGCCGGTGCGCGGCGGGAACCGGTCCGCGAGGAATGGGACCGCCTTGTGGCTCAAGGTACTATTACAAAGTTGATCAATCGGATTTTGGACGAACACAACGGTTCCTACGTTCAAAAACGTACGTTACATTTTGATTTGTCGACTGTTTTGGCCTCGACCGATGGGTATGCTTTTGAGTCGAACTGAACTTGTCCATGACTGTCTTTATATTCATAGGTTATTCATCTAAACAAAGAAGACAGTGTATTAATTCTAAACAAAGAAGATAGTGTATTCGTTTGTTAATATAGGTAGGTACATAGGTTTATCTCATCACCATCACCATAGGCTAGGGTCTCCTTTTTAAGCAGGAACTTATGGATTTTTTGAAAGGAAGATTCAATTATTACTTGTAATAAAGTTCAAAAGCTGAGTAACAAAAAACACAACCATTGCACTTTATCCTTTCATCAGTGTTTATTATTTTTGCCAGTTATAAGTTGTATTTTGTAGTTGAAATATAAAATATGAATTTAACTTTTATCTATACTTTCTAACATTAAAACAGATAACTGGTAATTTTAACTAGGGTGGATTTAATAATGTCAAGACTATCTAATAATAGAATGAACCTTTTCATAATTCTGAGAATACACAAACAAAAAAGAATTTTGCAAACATTTCAATTGTCGAGTCTCGTAAACTTTCGACTTTGAAACTCTTATTTATTTGACTTTTTTCTTTCCTTTGGCCAAACTTGCACCCTCTAAAATTAAAACACTAATACAATCAAATGATCTAGGACGAAAATAGACAAAGTGGTAATAAAATAGGCTAAAAGTATTGCGTCTGTTGCACAGATCAATCCAAATGCTGCAAGACAGGCTGCCATTCAGACGTGCAACGCAATAATGTTATTCAATATCGCAATCTTAAGAAATACTAACTAGATCAATTTGGCGAACGGACTAATACTTAAGTTATTGTTATTTCATACCATCTCATTGAGCGTGAGCACTGGGAAGTTGGCGGTTCTAGAAGCCATTATAGTAAATCAACGTCTGTGACTGTGAGCCTCATCAAAGCTCTTCCAAAATAGAATTTAAGTTTCCTTTGTATCTGATGAAAACGTAATATCTCGTCGCCAATGTATAAAACAGTCAATTTTGCATCTTACCCATTACTTTATTTGTTACATTTTTAAACCATGATGATGAACGAATACCTTTGAAAACGAAGCTTGGCTGAAACATGTGCACAGGGTGAAATTGTATCGGTCTCCATGCGAGGCCCTCCCTAGCTCGGAAATAAACGCAACAAAATCGCAGCTGCGAAATCACTTTATGTTTCTGTTTTTTGAGGGTTTGGCTGGGCTTGACTGGGGGATATCAGCTTTTAATAATTATTTCTTGAGGTGTTCAAATAATGCCTATTTTTTTAAATATCTTAGGCCAGACAAGAGTACAAAAAAATGTACAAAAAAAGATTCACAAGATGATACTAACTCTACCACTCTACTCCACTTTGGGGGCCGAATCTGTGAAGAGTTGTTCTGGCCTTTCTTATGTACACCATCCATTAGATATCTATAGGCATCACCCCATGAGGTGGCTGATAATTCTGCGTCTATACACATTGCTTTTGCCTTGAAATTGTCTCTTTTCCGAAACTTTTTTCCCCAAGGCCATGCCATTAGTGACTTTACTGCTTCTATTAATTTCCTTATTTTCGATTAATCTCGTCGTAGAGAAGCTAACCATCATATCTGCCTGCCAGCCTTCAAGGAAATGTTGAAAATGCCACTGGATGTTGTCAATGTAAAATATTTTGAGTAGACTATAGAAAACAGACTTTAACCACATTTTAGGTATTTAGGTATATGATACATAAGTAGGTGAATATTATTAATGTGCTCACTACCAAACTCTCTGACTTTTCTTTATTTAAACAGATGCTTCAACAAATTGCTGTTATTATTTTATACACAAATTGAAGTCGAAGTAAATCTTTATCGCAAAGTAAAAAAAAACCTGTTTAAAATTAATTAATATCTTTATAGCCTGGTAGTAACAAAAAATAAGTAGGTTATTAGTCGTACCTAATCACCTAGAGTCAGGCCGGTCCTGGCGTTTATTATATAGAATAGCCGAAGGGAGAGTCCATTTAACCAAAGAACAATTTTTGAGAGAGTTTTAAATGAACTTAGGAGATATCTACAAGTTAGTTTTTATAACTAAAGTTGCCGGAATTACTCTTTTCGTTTTCGAGTTAGATTTTCATAATTTTTTTGGCTTGGGTAAATGGCAATGCTAAAGGCAAATAATATGTTGAAAAAAAATCGTTGAAGAAATTTCTTCAATAGGTACTTGGAGGCGCTTAAAATTGTGATTGTTTATTCAGGTCCGGCTTGGAGTTACCGTCGACCCTTGCCGTGAAAAAATTTTGCTTATTTAAACTGTCTACCTAAACACGAATAAGTTCCTATCCACCAAGCGGCGCTCACCACTCGTTAGACCTAAAACAAGAGACATATTCTTTGAATATTAGATATTTTTATTTTCTATTTTGTCTGCAGTTTTGCACATTGATAGAGAATACATTAAATATTCTATGATTCAGTAATACACTACAGTTTTATAACAAAAACATGACGTAATGTAAGTAACCTATGATGCATACACTGGGGAGCATATTTTGTGCTTGAGGGATACTTAGTGAAATTATGGAAATAAAACACAATAAATTAATTTGTTCCTGATACATAGCTAAGAGAAGGAAGATATCTTCTTACGCTAAATAGAAAATCTAAAACAAGTAATCATTAAACAATGTCCAAGAATAAGTGTATAGGCAACTAATATCCGTTGTTACTTGAGCCTCAATCATAATGTAAAATAATAATAATTGGCTTGTTACAGTAAATTTACGATAATAATAAATTAAATTTACCTTCAAGCTCAACTTAGAATAATTTGCTCGCAGCCGAGTAAGATGCAATCAACAATTTACTCAAGGGGGAACGTAGAAAATTTAATATCGTGTAAAAAGTAAAAAGTAATAAAATTGATCCTCTAACTATCATGTCGGCAAGTTAACGAGGTTGTTGTGGACGGGCAGTCCCGCCTAACCATATCCTTTCATTAGATTTTAGTCCTTAAGCTTAAGGGCGCAAGACCAGTCTATCTTGATAGGTGCTATGGAAGACCGTAATATAATGTTTTGTGAAATTGTTACCGCAAATCGCAACTCGGGAAATCACGCGACGTCGTCTTTGTCGTGATGTAATAAAATCAATAGGAAATAAACACTTACTGTAAGGGTTTATACTTATTTTATACCTAAACATTGACTTCCAACTGACTATTCCAGAGGGACGTAATGGTGATTTTTTTTAAGTATATTATTTTCATTCAATAATAATGATTCAACTCCGAGGGAAAACTGAAGAGTTTGTTTTTTCAATGTAACGATTTCGAGTTATTCCGGGGAAAAAATGTTTTGTCAACCATAATTGCAGTTGTTTGAAGGCAAAATCTTTTAAGAGGTCGCTGACTCCCATCGTTTATCAGCAATTAATAGCTACTCAGACGTTTGATCTATCGTGGCAGCGACGGTGATTCATTTCTTGTTTTTTACCTACACATTCGTCCACGTTGCTATGGTTGTTTTAAAAGGGTTTCATTGTAATATTTGTACAGTTCCAGTGCCTAGTGTAGGACGATTTTCTGTGTTGGCCACCAGGGCTAACTCCAAAAAACGAGAAAATAAAAATCTCATTCGCTTTTGTACAATAGCACAATGCTGACGACTTGTGCACAATGCTAGCCACGAAATCATATTTTTTATACATACTACCCGTATTTAGGGGGTATAAAAGTATTTAATACAACTTCTTTATCCTGACTAGATTTAGGTCACAAAAACGGAACGCATTAACGGAAAACTCCGATTGTTCATACATACTTACTCCTTATAGGAGACAATAACATGTGCTAATTTTCTATGTTTATTGCCTTCCATGTTTTTTATTAGCACGCGAAATAAAGTACCTTCATATTTGTATATTATGTAGTCCAAAGACTGAACGCACAGAAGGTATGTACTCGTAAAAGTCTGTACTTTCTTGGCTGATTCTACTCATTATCATTTATCTCATTAACGTTAATGTATGGAAATTAAAATGATTATTTGGTAGATACCGTTGCGAAGTTAGGCGCAATGTTAATTAGACAAGAACTTTACTATTCTTCAACTTCATATCCTCTAAATCCTCTTAGTCTAGATATGAGTACTATTTGGTCTTACCATTAGAGAAGGTAGGTAGGTATTTCTGACTACCCATTTATTTCATTGGAGACGGTTTGATGGCAAACGCAATGAGAGAATTGACCAGAGGGCGGATTCGGAGACTCGTTTTCGATCGAATTGGTTAACTTTTAATATGATTCATTCGGGCGAAAGGGGGCTCGACCAAGATCTTAAGAGCCCCAAGCCAACCTCACCTACACGCGGTGCGTCCTGTTGGATAACGGACGGGGCTCTGGCGACCGACCGATGGCGGGATAACCATCTTGGTAAAGCGTCCCCAAATGCCAGGCCGCGACGGGCAGCAGCGTCGCGGTGCGAAGGGGGCGTTTTCTGCGCTCGCCAACCCGCCTGCCAAGCGTGGCGAGTACCGGCACATCCCCCCTTATGATAGTCGCAAGAAAGCCCAGGCCCCTAGTCTCCGGCAGCCCCGCTATTCCTGGCCCTGGTAGCAGCCATGGTCACGGCGGGGCGGGGGGTGCTAAGAATCCCCGGAGTGGATCGTGCTACCACCCCCACCGACAACTGGCCCTGGTGACACACAATGTCCGCACATTGAGGACCGAAGAGAGGATTTTAGAGCTGGAAGAAGAGATCAGTGGGTTACGCTGGGACATCATGGGTCTATCTGAAGTCCGTAGAGAGGGCGAGGACTCGATAACCCTGAAGTCTGGTAACCTGCTGTACTACCGGGAAGGCGACCAAAAGTCCCAAGGTGGTGTTGGGTTTCTCGTCCACAAGTCCCTCGTCAACAACATTGAGACCATCGGGAGTGTGTCGAGCAGGGTGGTATTCCTTATACTCAGAATATCCAAAAGATATTCGCTGAAGGTCATACAGGTTTACGCGCCGACCTCGACACACCCAGATGAGGAGGTAGAGGCTATGTATGAAGACATCAGTGCAGCCATGCATGCCTCGAAGACCCATTTCAGTGTTGTTATGGGGGATTTCAACGCAAAGCTGGGCAGGAGAGGCGATTGTGAGCTGAAGGTGGGGCAATTTGGATATGGGCGGCGGAACCCCCGGGGCCAGAGGCTGGCCGAATTTCTGGAGAAAGAGGGACTCTTTGCGATGAACTCCTTTTTCCAGAAGCCGCCTCACCGGAAATGGACCTGGTTGAGTCCCGATGGTTCCACGAGAAATGAGATTGACTTCATCATGACGACAAAGAGGCGCATATTCAATGATGTCTCAGTGATCAACAGGGTGAAAACCGGTAGCGATCACCGAATGGTAAGAGGCACATTGAATCTGAACGTCAAACTAGAAAGAACGCGTCTGATGAAGTCTACGCTCCGACCTACTCGCGCCCATATCGAAAACCCCGAGAGCTTTCAACTCGAGTTGGCCAATCGCTTCTCATGTCTGGATGATTGCGTTTCAGTGGACGAGATAAATAACGGATTTGTAGAAGCTGTCCATGCGGTCGGATCTAGGTTTTTCAAGCCTGGTCGACGGAATAAACCGCAGAAACTTTCGACCCACACCCTCGACCTCATGGCAGAACGTCGGTCTCTGACACTGCAGTCCTCTGATGACGCTGTTCACTATCGCCTGCTTAATAGACGCATTTGGAAGTCCTTGCGACACGACATTCGTGTCTTTAACACAAACCGTGTTAAAGAGACAATCGAGCGGAACAAAGGTTCCAAAGTGTTCGCAAGAGACAAGTCTATTGGGCAGAGTCGGTTGACAAAGCTGAAGACGGAGGATGGCGGTGTGGCGTCGACGGAGGAAGCGGTGTTGAGGGAGGTTGAAAGATTCTACGGGCAGCTTTATACCTCTGTCGCCAAATCCGTTAATAGCACGGCCAAAGATCCCAGAGCTAAGCTAACCCGGCACTACACTGAGGACATCCCGGACATCAGCCCGTACGAGATTAGGATGGCTCTCAAACAGCTCAAGAACAACAAGGCACCGGGCGACGATGGAATTACTGCTGAGCTTCTGAAGGCAGGTGGAAAGCCGGCTCTTAAAGTCCTTCAGCGGCTATTTAATTCCGTGTTGTTCGAGGGCACAACGCCTGAGGCATGGAGCAGAGGTGAGGTGGTGCTGTTCTTCAAAAAAGGAGACAACACCTTGTTGAAGAACTATAGACCCATCTCGCTTCTGAGCCATGTCTACAAGCTGTTTTCGAGGGTCATCACAAACCGTCTCGCGCGCAGGTTCGATGACTTCCAGCCTCCCGAACAAGCCGGATTCCGAAAAGGCTTTAGTACCATAGACCACATTCATACGCTGCGGCAGATTGTACAGAAGAGCGAGGAGTACAATCTGCCACTGTGCTTAGCGTTCGTGGACTATGAAAAAGCCTTCGATTCGATCGAGACTTGGGCGGTGCTGCAGTCTCTCCAGCGATGCCACATTGACTATCGGTACATCGAAGTGCTGAAGTGCTTATATGCGAACGCCACCATGTCAGTCCGAGTACAGGAGCAGAGCACGAGGGCGATTCCTTTGCAAAGGGGCGTAAGACAGGGAGACGTCATTTCTCCGAAACTGTTTACGGCCGCATTGGAAGACGCCTTCAAGCTCCTGGAATGGCAAGGACTTGGCATCAACATAAATGGCGAGTATATGACTCACCTTCGGTTTGCCGACGACATAGTGGTCATGGCAGAATCACAGGAAGAGCTCGGCAGCATGCTCGAGGACCTCAATCGAGTCTCTCAACAAGTGGGCCTAAAAATGAACATGGACAAGACGAAGGTCATGTCTAACGCCCGTGTTACGCCCACTCCAGTATCTGTTGGAGGCTCGATTCTCGAAGTTGTCGACGAGTATGTGTACTTAGGACAAGTGGTCCAAGTAGGTAGGTCCAACTTCGAGAAAGAGGTAAATCGTCGAATCCAACTCGGCTGGGCAGCGTTCGGGAAACTGCGTAACGTCTTCTCTTCCGACATACCTCAGTGCCTCAAGACAAAGGTCTACAACCAGTGTGTGTTGCCAGTGATGACATATGGATCTGAGACATGGTCACTCACTGTGGGCCTCATAAGAAGGCTCAAGGTCACCCAACGGGCTATGGAGAGGGCTATGCTTGGTGTTTCCCTACGAGATCGAATCAGAAATGAGGAGATCCGTAGGAGAACGAAGGTCGCCGACGTAGCCCAGCGTGTTAGCAGGTTGAAGTGGCAGTGGGCGGGGCACATAGCTCGAAGGACTGATGGCCGTTGGGGCCGGAAAGTCCTCGAGTGGAGACCATTCGAGGCCAAGCGCAGCGTGGGACGCCCGCCCGCAAGGTGGACGGATGACCTCATAAAGGTCGCAGGGTCTCGGTGGATGCAGGCCGCCTCCAACCGGCAGCTCTGGAAATCTATGGGGGAGGCCTATGTTCAGCAGTGGACATCATGTGGCTGCTGATGATGATGATTCATTCGAGCCATTTAGTGTTTTTTTTTCGAGTTACGCCATTTTTTATGGAGGAACGTGATTATCAAAATACATAATAATTATAGGCTTCCTTTGTAAACTTGCTGAACATCATAAGTGTGATTTTTTGGTAGGTATGGATGGCGCTCAAGTTATTTCGTTAGTGAAAATTTAAACCTTTAACTTTATAGTTAAACATTTTAACGATGTCACTTAACGTAATTTAACCAAATTAAATATAGAATTAATCGAACCTGTCGACGGTGTGGTTAAAGGCCTACCCAGTTCATCCGAAAAATGTTACTAGAAATGAGATTCTTTAGTGTTTTAAGTAAATTTTCTTGTATTTTAGCCCCGTATTTTTCTGTTCATAATTCATAAAATAACAATCGCTTCCATCTGCAGCCCTCACGAAATTTCGTGAATAGGTAGGTACTACACCAGAGTAGAGCTCCTGGTTAAGGAATCGAGATTTCGGCAGATTCAGCCACAATCTACCCCTCTGGGTAGATATTGGAAATTTACTTATTGCTATGTATGTTCTGCAGCGGAAGTCTGATGGCTGTGAACAATGATGTTATAATAAAAAAGAGGTGGATAGGATATCTCAGTACAGATGCAAAGTCAAAAATTGTCCCCTAGCGTACGTTACCTATAATTTGACCGTGTGAACAAGATAGATTTAGATTGCGGTGAATGCGGTTTTAATCTCATGTTTAAATACAATGCAAAGATAGGGCGGTTCGCTAAATACCTTGTTAAAGTATAAAAATAGGTTAACGGTTTTTCATTTTTAGTTAGAAACAGGATAACCATTTCCTACTTATTTTGACACATTTTCCAAGCAACCTTGCATGGAAAATATGGCAAGGCGAGTGGTTAATGCATTTACAAAGAGTATTCAAAAAAAAACACCCATTTATAGGTTGCCTGGGAGACACCACTATCTTGAAAAACTTGTAATTTTTTTAAGGTGTGAAATACATTTATTTCAATGTTCATTTTGTGGAGTTCGAGTGGTATTATCGCAAAAAATGTTAGAAACTTTAGAATGTAAACAACCCTTATTTTTTTTGTTACAGAGACCCGAAAATCTTGAGTCGCCGCTGTCAGCACCACGCGACTCAAAGAATAGCGTATACGCTATGAATGATCAGGTCAGTACTAAATATAAATACAGCTAATGCAAGATAAGTTAAGGTATTTAGAGACCCTAAATAGGCTAATTAAGATTAAGCCTCAAGTTAACTCGAAAGCTGTCACTAAAAGATCGCTTTAAGCGATATGGAAGCCAGGATTGTACATCCTAAATCTCTGTAAACATTGATGTGTGATTGTTTTTTTTGTGCTACAATGTATTGTCCTATCTTCATTTATGACGGAATGTTTTTTCAACATAGTGGAAAAAGTCAGACTTAAGTAGCTATAGATAGATAATTGACACCTTCATCAGGAAGTAAGGATGTGGATATCATCCCTTTTCAAAGAATTGTAGTAGATCGGAACCAAATTAATCATTATTAGATATTAAGTTCAGACGAACATGTGAACCAACCTTTATGTGAGTTTGAAAAGATAGGTTCGAGTTAAGGTTCGCTACTAGGGTCGGCCGGAGAGAAAATCTGTCAAATTTGAAAGCGATCGTGACAGCTATGGTCACACAGTGGTTGGGCCGTGCAATCCGTGCATAAATGCAATGCATAAATCCGGACGACCATCTTGGTGTAATTGTTTAGAAGTCGGCTACTACACCAAAGGTCGCGGGTTCGATCCCCGCACAGTACAAACATTTGTGTGCATGAACATGTCTGTTTGTATTGGTCTGGGTGTTTCCTATGTATAATAAGTATGTATTTACAAAAGAAAAAGTATTTGAGTATGTTTATCCGTTGTCTAGTATCCCATAAAAACGGAGTATAATTAACTCACTTGGGGCTAGATGGCGCTGTGTGGAATAATGTCCAGGGATATTTATTTATTTCTTATTATTATAAATCGCGGCATGATAATCATTTGATGCGTTCACCAAAGATATTTTCATTTCGCCACAAAATATATTTCAGGATATAGGGCAAACAAAAGAAACTAACCAAAAATTTTATTTTATTAAACATACTAACAAGCGGTTTTGCCAATTATTTTTTTACACTATTATTTGCAATCTATTCTCGTGACCACGTTATTTGCACAATGTTATATCTGGTACTTGACGATTCCATCGAGATTTAGTTGTAACTTGGTTTATCCGTTCGATCATCATCAACACAAAATATTTCTTACATCCAATGCATATGATATAGCAATACAAGGAGCCATTTCTAGTAACATGCAGAAGAACCCACTAATTAATTGGTCTTACTTTTAATGAAAAGCTGCAAGAAGCATTAAACGGAGCTATCTTGTTACTAACTAAAACGAGGAATTTAACAGTTGTCAACAGTTGAGACACTTTTAGTGGATAATTTATTTTAGATAATAACACTTGAGTAATACCTTTAGTCTCCTGTAGAGGCCATCGCGCTGAATTTAATACAGAATCCACCGTGATCTTCATCTTACTGGAATTGATCTACGAGTAGAGCATAGTATGAAAGGAAGTCACCCTCCGCGTTTTTCTGTCTGTTTTTACATAAGCTTTCACTATCTAAATGATAGTTGATGCTAATTATATTTTCTAGAACGTTTGTCTGTATAGTTCATTCAAATTACTACAGGGAAAAGCTGTGTGCAAATAGCCAGTTAGAGATAAAAATGCTTGCACTGCCATTTTTCCATGGCTGACGTAAATATGATAATTCATATTTGTATCAAAGTTCTATCTGATCCATTTTTTTTAATTTAAAATGGGTTTGCGTTTGACCTCAGTCTTGCCAGCCACGCTTACCCAAAAAATGCCTATTCACTCTTGCCTTGAAGACACCAAGGTTGTATGTATCCGGAAACACAGACGCAGGGAGGGCGTTCCACTCCTTAGCGGTGCGGACCAGAAAAGAAGCACCAAACCGCTTAGTTCGGACCGCTGGAAAGTCGACCACATGGAGATGAAAGCCCTCGCGGCGTCTTGTGGTCCGGTAGTAGAAAGTAGAGGGTGGTATCAGGTCATGAACTTCTTGCGCACACTCTCCGAAATACACCTTATAAAAAACCGATAGACAGGCAACTCTACGCCGATGATCCAAACTCGAGTTTGGTTCCAACGAGCGTCTCGTCACCTATCAGTCTCCTGGCTCTTCGGTCTACTGAGTCCAGTGCATCCAGCTGATACTTGGCAGAGCCATCCCAGAGGTGGCAGAAGTACTCCATACACAACCGAATTTGTGCTTGGTACAATTGTAAAAGCTGTTCCGGTGTGAAGTGTGTTTCCATTTCGAATAACTTGTCATTATGTTCTATTGCAATAACCATTTCTGTTTCGTATAAGCAAACGCAAACTTTAATTTTTTTTGCTCGAGATCTCCATCCTAATTACTATGGAACGAGTGAAGTTTCTTTGACAGCCGTCTGCGCAGTCCCGCAAGTCAGTCTTCCACATGACGCCGGGTGAGTGCACGTCACTGCGTAAAGAATAGGAAAATGAAATGGCCACTAGTACGAAATTGTCGAACCCAAGAGAGCTTTTAATCAAGTGTACTTATAAATATGAACCTGCCATATAACTCTCATGGTGAATCATGATAAAATCATACGTTTGATAAATTATGCATAATGCATATGAACAAACAGTACGGAGGAAAAAAAATAAAGTTGTACTATTTTCAACAAAAGACCCTATGTGCGCCTATTTCGTGTAAATTATCCGCGTAATTATAAATGTCATTTTCGTCAAAAGCGACGTGCGCTCACCTTGGGGACATGGGGGGGAGTGAGCTGGTTTGTGGTGAGCTGCGACGGTGCGCGGACAGCTATCAAAGAAACTTCACTCACTCCATAGTAATTTGTATGGAGATTTCAAGCGAAAAATTCGGAATGTTTGGGAATTTTTTGCACAAAACTGAAATAAAGCAATGAAAAACAACTGATTGGCAATGCTTCTTTGATATCTGATCTTTACACGTTATTTAAAACACGTAAGTTGTTAGTTTATATGATGCCTAAACTTTTGAAATACGGGAGTGCGTTTTGCACGTTTTTAGCGATATGCTGATTTTTTTTCACATTAATCTAGTAAGTTGATCCATATACTGGAAGTTTGAGCTGATTGTGCAACTCTTTGACTACTATGACGATTTTTTTCGTGCCTCATACTTCATATTTTCTATATAAAACTTTAGTTTTCCCGAGAGCCGTTTTCCTGGTATCGCGCCTTAAATATGAAAAACAGAAGGCATTGCTACAAGATGAAATATTAGCCAACGCACTACATAATTATATAGGATCGAGAAGAAACGGATTTCAACTCAACGATTAAGTAACGATTGATTTGAGTATTTTTTTATTATATTCTGGCTAACAGACACTGGGGGCGTAAGGGGGCTCGACCAAGATCTTGAGAGCCCCAAGCCAACCTCACCTACCCGCGGTGCGTCCTGTTGGATAACGGACGGGGCTCTGGCGACCGACCGATGGCGGGATAACCATCTTGGTATAGCGTCCCCAAATGCCAGGCCGCGACGGGCAGCAGCGTCGCGGTGCGAAGGGGGCGTTTTCTGCGCTCGCCAACCCGCCTGCCAAGCGTGGCGAGTACCGGCACATCCCCCCTTATGATAGTCGCAAGAAAGCCCAAGCCCCTAGTCTCCGGCAGCCCCGCTATTCCTGGCCCTGGTAGCAGCCATGGTCACGGCGGGGCGGGGGGTGCTAAGAATCCCCGGAGTGGATCGTGCTACCACCCCCACCGACAACTGGCCCTGGTGACACACAATGTCCGCACATTGCGGACCGAAGAGAGGATTTTAGAGCTGGAAGAAGAGATCAGTGGGTTACGCTGGGACATCATGGGTCTATCTGAAGTCCGTAGAGAGGGCGAGGACTCGATAACCCTGAAGTCTGGTAACCTGCTGTACTACCGGGAAGGCGACCAAAAGTCACAAGGTGGTGTTGGGTTTCTCGTCCACAAGTCCCTCGTCAACAACATTGAGACCATCGGGAGTGTGTCGAGCAGGGTGGTATTCCTTATACTCAGAATATCCAAAAGATATTCGCTGAAGGTCATACAGGTTTACGCGCCGACCTCGACACACCCAGATGATGAGGTAGAGGGTATGTATGAAGACATCAGTGCAGCCATGCATGCCTCGAAGACCCATTTCAGTGTTGTTATGGGGGATTTCAACGCAAAGCTGGGCAGGAGAGGCGATTGTGAGCTGAAGGTGGGGCAATTTGGATATGGGCGGCGGAACCCCCGGGGCCAGGGGCTGGCCGAATTTCTGGAGAAAGAGGGACTCTTTGCGATGAACTCCTTTTTCCAGAAGCCGCCTCACCGGAAATGGACCTGGTTGAGTCCCGATGGTTCCACGAGAAATGAGATTGACTTCATGATGACGACAAAGAGGCGCATATTCAATGATGTCTCAGTGATCAACAGGGTGAAAACCGGTAGCGATCACCGAATGGTAAGAGGCACATTGAATCTGAACGTCAAACTAGAAAAAACGCGTCTGATGAAGTCTACGCTCCGACCTACTCGCGCCCATATCGAAAACCCCGAAAGCTTTCAACTCGAGTTGGCCAATCGCTTCTCATGTCTGGATGATTGCGTTTCAGTGGACGAGATAAATAACGGATTTGTAGAAGCTGTCCATGCGGTCGGATCTAGGTTTTTCAAGCCTGGCCGACGGAATAAACCGCAGAAACTTTCGACCCACACCCTCGACCTCATGGCAGAACGTCGGTCTCTGACACTGCAGTCCTCTGATGACGCTGTTCACTATCGCCTGCTTAATAGACGCATTTGGAAGTCCTTGCGACGCGACATTCGTGTCTTTAACACAAACCGTGTTAAAAAGACAATCGAGCGGAATAAAGGTTCCAAAGTGTTCGCAAGAGACAAGTCTATTGGGCAGAGTCGGTTGACAAAGCTGAAGACGGAGGATGGCGGTGTGGCGTCGACGGAGGAAGCGGTGTTGAGGGAGGTTGAAAGCTTCTACGGGCAGCTTTATACCTCTGTCGCCAAATCCGTTAATAGCACGGCCAAAGATCCCAGAGCTAAGCTAACCCGGCACTACACTGAGGACATCCCGGACATCAGCCTGTACGAGATTAGGATGGCTCTCAAACAGCTCAAGAACAACAAGGCACCGGGCGACGATGGAATTACTGCTGAGCTTCTGAAGGCAGGTGGAAAGCCGGCTCTTAAAGTCCTTCAGCGGCTATTTAATTCCGTGTTGTTCGAGGGCACAACGCCTGAGGCATGGAGCAGAGGTGAGGTGGTGCTGTTCTTCAAAAAAGGAGACAACACCTTGTTGAAGAACTATAGACCCATCTCGCTTCTGAGCCATGTCTACAAGCTGTTTTCGAGGGTCATCACGAACCGTCTCGCGCGCAGGTTCGATGACTTCCAGCCTCCGGAACAAGCCGGATTCCGAAAAGGCTTTAGTACCATAGACCACATTCATACGCTGCGGCAGATTGTACAGAAGAGCGAGGAGTACAATCTGCCACTCTGCTTAGCGTTCGTGGACTATGAAAAAGCCTTCGATTCGATCGAGACTTGGGCGGTGCTGCAGTCTCTCCAGCGATGCCACATTGACTATCGGTACATCGAAGTGCTGAAGTGCTTATATGCGAACGCCACCATGTCAGTCCGAGTACAGGAGCAGAGCACGAGGGCGATTCCTTTGCAAAGGGGCGTAAGACAGGGAGACGTCATTTCTCCGAAACTGTTTACGGCCGCATTGGAAGACGCCTTCAAGCTCCTGGAATGGCAAGGACTCGGCATCAACATAAATGGCGAGTATATGACTCACCTTCGGTTTGCCGACGACATAGTGGTCATGGCAGAATCGCTGGAAGAGCTCGGCAGCGTGCTCGAGGTCCTCAATCGAGTCTCTCAACAAGTGGGCCTAAAAATGAACATGGACAAGACGAAGGTCATGTCTAAAGCCCGTGTTACGCCCACTCCAGTATCTGTTGGAGGCTCGATTCTCGAAGTTGTCGACGAGTATGTGTACTTAGGACAAGTGGTCCAAGTAGGTAGGTCCAACTTCGAGAAAGAGGTAAATCGTCGAATCCAACTCGGCTGGGCAGCGTTCGGGAAACTGCGTAACGTCTTCTCTTCCGACATACCTCAGTGCCTCAAGACAAAGGTCTACAACCAGTGTGTGTTGCCAGTGATGACATATGGATCTGAGACATGGTCACTCACTATGGGCCTCATAAGAAGGCTCAAGGTCACCCAACGGGCTATGGAGAGGGCTATGCTTGGTGTTTCCCTACGAGATCGAATCAGAAATGAGGAGATCCGTAGGAGAACGAAGGTCGCCGACGTAGCCCAGTGTGTTAGCAGGTTGAAGTGGCAGTGGGCGGGGCACATAGCTCGCAGGACTGATGGCCGTTGGGGCCGGAAAGTCCTCGAGTGGAGACCATTCGAGGCCAAGCGCAGCGTGGGACGCCCGCCCGCAAGGTGGACGGATGACCTCATAAAGGTCGCAGGGTCTCGGTGGATGCAGGCCGCCTCCAACCGGCAGCTCTGGAAATCTATGGGGGAGGCCTATGTTCAGCAGTGGACAACATGTGGCTGCTGATGATGATGATGATGATGAACAGACACTAATGAAGATCATGTGTCGGCGCATTGTAGCCTATCGCGGGCAATCGGGCAAGAGTATTAATAAAGGTCGTCTTCGTCCAAGCTGAAATAACGCTCCCCTCCACCGCAAAGATCTACTCATACAAGAGTGCTTGCTTGTATGCGTAGATGCAATGTAGGAGCGCGTCATTTCAGCTTAGACGACCTCTAACTAATTATTAATATTCTTCGATGATGATATTTAGTAATACTTCTACAGGAATATTAAATAAAAAATAAATTAGCAGTCTATAATACATAGACATGACGACAATAGAACGCATAACAATGGTACAATTACGGCGAGAGCTTTTTATTACCATTAACATTGTATAGAAACTTCTTGCGCCTAGTAGCCTCTCATACACTTTCTTACGTGTGCAGCTTTGTATTAAATAACCACTGCTTAAGTAATACTATACCTAGCATGTTAGTAAATAAATGAGTAAGAATTGGGAAATACATTATTGCTGTAAAGAATAACTACAGAGCAATTAAACTTCCTGATTTGACAGATTTTGTTGCTTTTACCAAATAACAATGTGTAAAAATTTAACTACATATGAAACAACTGCAAAATGTTTAATCTAGTTAGCTGTAATCTATTAATAATTATTACAGACTCCACTACGAACGGAAGCTGTGCACGACCCAATGGTTAACTGGAGGAGTATGCCGAATGAAATGAAATCGCTCTTAGTCAAATTAATTTAATTTAAAAAACCACTTTGTTTTTCGATAAGAACTATCCTTTCAAAAAATATTTTGTACTTACCTCGAGCTCGTCCTTTGGCTAACTGTTTGAGACACTGGCTGATCCTCATAATGCTCTACCTGCCATGAATCAAGATGATTATGATTGAGATGTCTCTTTGTTCCAGACCTTTCACACCCCATCATTTGGTGACGAAGAGTTTGACATTCCCTTGATCCACGGACAGCATGCGACTAGCGTCCAGAGCGCACACATCCAGTACACACAACTGCACCACGCCGCTCCTCAGGTTGTTACTTAAACAATATCTTATTCACCATCTTTGCTCTTTGCTTTTAATTTGCAAATCTAGCGAACAAACAGACGACAGGAAGATGGTGTACATCTCCATAAAACGCCATTCTAAGTTAAATTTAATATTCATCAATTTATTGTTACTGTTACATCGGAAGTTCTGACCGATATGTATCTATCTATCTAATTGGATCGAAGCTTTATAAAACCAAAGACCAAAAGAAAACAGCACTGAAATTGAAATACACCTATACTAAATACTAAACACACCAATTTAAATTAATAATAATAACATTTATTTGCTCTACATAAATCATACAATTAGATATACAAAGTAAAGCCGACTCACCCCCGAATTCAAAAACTTCAATCAAGGTTGAGTATAGCTTCCAACTTATGCCGTCCTGTAACCTGACTATGGAACTGAAAGTGTCAGTTAAGAGTTAAGAGCTGCTTAACTTTGATTCGCGTTCGTGAATTCGGCGGTCACATTTTTAGTTCAGCTTATTACTACGGCAATAATTAAACAATTGCTAGATGTCAGTCGTTAAGCCTAGTCAGTGACCTCAGGGTGGCTTGGTAACATCTGAGCTTGCTTATCAATAAGCTTACACCCCTCCAACAATCCGCACTGAAACCGCATGTTGGATTATGGCTCGCGCCACATCATAATTGAGGTGAGGCACTGAGGCCTGGGCTCAGCAGGCTGTTGTTTGTTTCTGTGCTTATTGCTACAGGCTGAGCTGTCGTTTTAATATGCAGCTGTAGCTAGTAAAACACTTCATAACGGGCATACTTGGCTCTAGAATTCTTAGAAGTCAAGAAATCATTCCAGGATTGGTTACCATTATCTGATCTTAACATTACATCAAATCGGTCGTCAATAAATACATTTTGATGTGTATCCGAAAGCCAGAAAAAGACATTCGGTCTTGGCTTCAGGCGGGAATCGAACCCCAAACCCCCCGTATATTTTAGCCTATGAGCCAGGGTGATTCCATACCCCCTCATGGGTTCTCGCCTCGGCGTGGCGAGGGGGCCTAGTACCGGTGGTAGGGGCACCACCGGGAAGCGAAGAGAACCCAGGCGTAGCAGCGTGGTGGACTGAGCACCCACCCGCTGCGGCCCGTAAGGGCGGCGTGGAGCTGCGGGGCCAGTGGGGCCTGCAGGCGCCTTGAGGCGCGTGGTTGGGGCCGCGGCGCACAACCGGTTGGCGGGGGCCAGTAGTCCGAGGCTGATCCCCCCTGTGCGTCGCGGCCTGGCGGGGCCGTACCGTCGGTTACGGCAGCGGAGCTGCCCTTTGGGTGGCTCGTGGTTGCGGGCCCAGTAGGGTCTGCGTACTGTGGCCAGCTGGCGCGAGGTACGGGGGTGCCGCCGCCAGCATTGCACGGGTCACCGCTGCCTGGTAGGGACGGCTTGACATCCTCGGCCGTCCCTTCTGGCCTCCCCTCACGAAGGGGGGGTCGCTTCCGGCCCGCCACGCAGGCGGGCTCCGTCCGGGGGGACCCGCACACGGCCTCGTTGCTATACGGCGTATTCCCCCACTACGGACGATCAGAGGGAGTAGTAGGGGTTTTAGTCGGTAGGGCCACTGGTATACCACCTTTCCAGTGGAGAGTCCGACATAACCCGTCCGTCCCCCGGTGGACGGGTATGCGTAAGGCATTGCCCCTACTATAAAAAAAAAAAAGGGTGATTCCATAAATGTTAAAGGCAATATACACCTTCAACATTCGGAAGAAATATTATTTCAAATATTTAATTCCGGTTCAGATGCGTACTTTTTACTCGTTTGTTTGAAGAAAGGGCTACAATTACTGCCACACAAACTTTAATTTTTCGTAGTTAAGGGGCCATCCATCACATTAGCCTTATACAACATACATACATAACATAAACGGCCTATATACGTCCCACTGCTGGGCACAGGCCTCACCTCAACTATGAGGTGGAACGAGCCATACTCCAACACGCGGGCTCAGTGCGGATTGTTGGAGGGGTGTAAGGTTAAGCCTTATACAAAGAAAGCCTTAATACTGAAGCGATTCGTTTTGAATGTGCCATGATCCGGCCCAAGATACATCAGTAAATCTCTTTATATAAAAATTTATCGCTGTTCGTTAGTCTCGCTAAAACTCGGGAACGGCGAGACCGATTTGGCTAATTATGGTTTTAAAATATTTGTGATGGTCCAGGGAAGGTTTAAAAGGTGAGTAAACATGAGAAAATGCTAGGAATATAGTAAAAATCCACAATTTAGTTTTCTCATAGCAACTGTTCCTACCTGTCACGTGACACTTAATGTTTGACAACAGATCGAAGTCTGTTGGGACAGCTAGTATCATGATAAATATTGCAATAACCTGTTCCCTATCTAGTTTGTGATTGCAATACGACGTGAAGCGTTCCCCTAAGTTAGCGGTTTAATAGGCTACCTATTTCCGGTCATTCCTCCCTGCTCTATGGCAGAGAAAATGTCATTTGGCAAGAGCGAGTTAAAAAACGAAGACGGGTAGCCTAATCCATGACTTTTGGCCCATTTCGGACCGCACTCTTAGCTAAAAAACCTATGCTGTCACTGTCAAAGTCAAATTTGACGTCTATTTCAATTCAATTTATTTACGATAATCACAAAAGGCATGCATAAACATTTTTTCGTTCTTGTATGAAATGTACACTTTTCTATGTACTTTTATATTGAAAACATATACTCTAATTAAGTAATGAGCTAGCTTTCATATCTTTGATACCTGTGTGTTTGAAAAATCGACAAAATATAAGGTTATGAAGACTTGATAACGTCACACTTCCACGGGTCGACTGTTTGTTTAGATTGATTGAAGAATATCAAGCTGAGGTTTGCGTTATTTTACTAACATGCCATTCTTCACAGGTAGGCATGATGAACCCCGCTCAAGACGGACTTGCCCCGCCGGGGGGTGCACCTTCGTACCAGCAACCTCTTTACTTACAAGAACCGCATACTCCTGTAACCTCGCACGGGTAAGTGACCTCAATTCTGAGAATATAGAGATAGCCGAGTTCTTCATTAGTTGTTCGAAAGAGTGATGTTAAAATACTGTTTTATAGGTAACAGCACCAAAGAAAGATTTAAGCTTTCAATGTTAATTGCAAATATTCTGTAATCAGATAATGAATAACTTGTCATGTTCAAATTCTTATAACCAAGTGTAATTTAATGTTGGTTTTTATAATTGTTATAAGAAATGATCTTATCTCATTGTTTCAGTGGTGCAGGCGCCCCTGCAGGTAACTACATGATTCAACAACAACCTGGTGGACAGCAGCGGCTGCTCATGATGCAGCCAAGTCAAGTGATGAGTGGCCCGCCCACACCCAGCACTCCTACCCAGACCTTGGCACCTGTGTATGGGTCCCCACAGAGAGCATCACCTCCCGGCACCACTAGTGATGACTCAGATGACAGCGTGCCTTCACATCATTCACAGGTATTGCAACTAATTTAATATTAGAAACAAGTAAAAAGTGAAGTACTATATTTCTCAAAGATGAATGATATTTGTTAGTTAAAGTCTAATTATTAATCTAAAGAACCTGTATTAATATTATATATTGTAGTTTCAGGATTAAATTCTGAAAATAGTTGATCTTACTGTAGCAAGAATTAGGTATCTATCCATCCAGGTATATGGCATACTTACTAACATTTTTTAGAAAGATGTAAATTATAATATTATACTACTCATTTGATTATCTATGTATTGCAATTTGGATTCTTTTTATTATCATAACATACCTTTTGCCCACGAAATTCTGTGTCTAAGTAAACAGTGAGAATAATTATGTTGAAATTGTGTTTTTTAAAAGTATGTATGGTTTCTATGTATGTTTGTATTTTCTTAACTTATAATATATTTATAACCTTAGTTGTGTAGTTGCCACTGCTACAGATATTAAAAGGAAGTTAAAAAAAATACATTTAAGTATTATTTTAGAAATGACCATATTTACGAATTTTAATAATAGAGTAACCCAATGATGAAATGCAGAAGGTTTTAGTTTAATGTGTTATCTTAGAAACTTTTGATGAATGGTGCCTCTGTTGAGTTGAATTACTCATTAATTAAGGAAACTAAACACAAATTAAGTGCTTGTTTAAATTAAGGAAATATGAACACAAAGCAAACAGGAATAGCATTATGCAACCCAAACACATTTTTAAATCCACCCCACCTTCAAACATTCAACATGATTTTATATCAAACATTTATGTTTTTTCATTTTCATAATATTTAACATTTCACTCTATCTAACATTGGAATTCTATGATGAGTGAGTTCTATTATTTGAAAGGTATGGATTATTTAAAATACATATAGTTCATTGGCACACTACTTCCTTGGTATTAATTTAAGTATTTAAATAAGTAGCACTTAATTGTAAAAGATTCTAATAAATTGGTTGTTTGTTGGTAGTTGCCTGGTGATGCGGAAAGCCTTCTGCCTATCCATTATTGCTCAGCGAGCCGGCAGCAACAAACTACGCTTCATCAGGTATAGGCAAATTTTACTGCTTACATACTTATACACATAGCCTATTCTTATATTTGTTTCTGTTGCCAATGAACTATATGATTTGTAAAAATTTTGCTTTTCATCTTTAAAACCCTTAGTACCTAAAAATATGG